>WWET01001397.1:340061-355356 GCA_011038615.1 Limnodynastes dumerilii | reverse complement strand
ACACACACACACACACACACACACACACACACACACACACACACACACACACACACACACACACACACACACACACACACACTTTTGCCTTGAGGATTTTTCTAATTGCTTTACCGATGTGCTGAAATTATTTGTTTTGTATGAAAAAAGCAGAATTATTCACCAAAAACAAGTTCTGCTCCTGGTGGTTAGGTTGAGGTCTTCAAGTCACTTCCAATCAGGTCATACATTTCAACAAACAAAGACAAGATGAGGAGCCCAAGGGCTGCTGTCATTTACTGACTCTGTCTATTCAATAATGTCCTGTATCCTAAAGTCACATTGTGACTGGAGATGTCTGATTTTCAAAAGTAACCGGTTTGTTTAGAATCTCTGTGTAGCTTTCTTACTGTGATTGTTATTCTTATTGATTGTTTTGCATCACTGCATATCATAAGCGGGTGCTTGAGGTTTGTGACTGATATTCCTCTGTAGGCACGTCTGTCTGTCTAATTCTGCTAGCTAGACAAAACTAAGTATTTTTTTCTGATTTGTGTTACAGGCTCAATGATAGCTTTGTACAGCTTACTATTTACTATATAAATAAGTCATCACAAATAAATAGTTCTCTTTAAATGCTTTTACTTGCATTAAAAGCTAGGTTACTTTCTATGATTACAGTGTTCAATTCATTAAACGTCAATTTAAATTGGGGGTTTGGGTAATTGTTAATGTAATTATATTGGGCCTGATTCAGATTAGCGTGCGGAAGGGGACTTACGCATGTCAGTTGCGTAAGTCCCCTTGACGGGTACCATCTTTGCATGTGCACGGCAGCGTGTTGGAAATTCTTGCGGGCGGAACTGTGTTCCATGCGGAAGGACTTCTGTAGAAATGGCCAGTTTGGCATGCTAATGAATGGCTGGGGGTGGAGAGCTGCACTTCCGCGAGGATCTGAGTCCGTACGATCGCAGATCCGTGCGTATAATTTAAGGTAGGGTTCTGGACACTGAAGTTCCACTTCTCCATGCTTACTTTCACATCTACGTGCGTACGTAAGTCTCATGCAAATCTGAATCTGGTCCATTATTACTATCTACTGTGCTTCAGGCATAGCTATTATGTGGCCAGCATGCTCCAAAAGCATAAGCATGATTGATCACTGTCAGAGGATAATGGGTCTTGTTGTTTCATAACACCTGGAGTGCCATACACTGTTTATATATGGGATGTTCTGAATTTCCTTCATTTTTCTCTGTAACTGTATTTGTATTAGTTCACAAAAATGTTCTGTTTACACCAACATTTTTGCTACACATTGAGCAAAATGTTGCAAGAAATTTTGCTAGGGCAATCTAAAATAAGTGATATGGGTTAGTAATATTTTTATTTCCTTTACTTCTTACTTAGGCTTCTTCTGGAACTTCTAGAACTTCTGTTTGAAAAGTTTAATGCTGTGGCTTCTGCCAATTCAGTGGTTTTGGGATATCTGCAGCAGAGTGTGGCCTCACCCACGAGTCATCAAGATGGGGATATAAAACTGTATGACATGGCCGAAGTGTGGGTGAAGATTCAGGCGGTAATCCAGGTAACACATTTATATCCAGAGATACCTTAACAAATACAGAAGTTTATTTCTATTTACATGTATAAAATTCTGGCTTTATATTAAGATATGACTCTTTAGCTTATAGATACTGTCTTGCTTTCCAAAAAGGTCTTCCTCAGTGTCCAGCCAGCGCTGGTCACATGGAACACTCGCTAGACTGAGCTACTCTCGCAGTGTGTCTGCCAATAGGCCAGCACAGGCTGAAATCTGAGGTGTTGCAGCTCCTCTTATAGGGACCAGAGGTCAGACAGAGTGAGTCTGGCTTTTTTTCTGTAATGTAACTTTCAGCCTGTGGACTGTTACCTTGGTATAGTTACCTTTGATCCAGCTTATATATCCTTTTCTTAGCCACTGAGGCTGAAATAGGTCCAGCAATGCTTTCCCTGCTTTATTTTTTTTTACAGAATGTGAGTATAATCTACTAATTGCAGCTAGTTTACAAACAACACAGCTCTGTGTTGGAAAAGCCCTAACATAGAAGCAGAAGCATAGAAGCAGAAGAAAGACTATTGCAAAAATGTTCAGTGTCATCTTCCCACCATAAGTAATTATACATTTTTCTGAGTGCTGAGAACCTGCCATTGTCGAGTCACTCGTGGAAACCTTTATGTTTCCATTTGTGGGAATACGTTAAAAACTCATACATAGCACTTTTATGTTGCAGGATTTTTGTTAATGCCATAAATATCAATACTCCCTTCTCCATTTACCATATTGGTGTGTACAATCACTTGTTCTGATTTCTCTTATAATGTTGGTCCCAAATGCTAATGCACTTTCCTCTGCGGGAGGGTCCTTTTAATATAGGACAGGTTAATGTGTTACGCTGTTTTACCACTTACCGTGACTAACTGTTTCTCTTAATGGTTTCCTTTTTCATAATGGAAAGATAATCTACTTGGATCTGTATTTTAATGTTCCTAATTAAAGTTTTTTTTAACACACAAAATCATGGATATACATAATGTATTTGTCAGCATGAACTCCTTTTCAAACTATCTCTGGGTAGAATACTTAAGAATAATTCAAATAGTTAATTGTTAGTCTGTTACTTGATTTTAAATCTAATGCCAATATAGATATCAGCAAAAGTATTATTTTTTTTTTTTAATCAAATGTTTTTGATTGAGGTTTTTGGTCCGTAACAGACAGTAAAATGCAGGTACAGTGGCAGTGGATGAGGGACCCGCTGCCGCTATCTCCACATTCTGCACCTTTACCTCTGCATTCATGCCACATTCAAGACAGTGGCGGCGGCAGGTCCATAGGAAGGACCCGGCCGCCATCTTGGATGTGACAGGAACTTCCAGAATGCAGAAGTGAGGTGGAGATGGTGGCAGTGGGTCCCTCCTCTGCTACCTAACAGGGACAGGCTGTTGCTAGGTAGCAGAGGAAGGACTCGCCACTGCCATCTTGAGAATACTGGGGGGCTGGAACACATGATAGGGGATACTTGGAGACTGGAGACATGATGGGGATACTATGGGCCTAGACACTTGATGGGGAATACTGAGGGACTGGGGACATGATAGGGGATACTGAGGGGCTGGAGAGGCTGGAGACACATGATTGCGGATACTGGGGGCTTAAGACACATGATGGAGAATACTGGGGGCTTAAGAGACATTATGGGGATAATGGGGGGATGGAGAGACATGATAGGAATACTGAGGAGGGACTGGAAACACGATGGGGATACTGGTAGCTGGAGACACATGATGGGGGTATTGTGAGCTGAAATGTCGTGAATATGACATGACTTAAAAAGAAAATGGATAAAAGAGACTGGAGTGAAATGAATGGGCAATATTTTTCCCATCTTTATGGCAGGTTTTAGACTAGTCTTCATATAAAGCAATTTCATCTTCTACCTCACCAGCTGTGATGCCCTTAATCATGGGCTGATCACAGATAAGGCAAGCCAAAGGTTCCACTGCTAGTGCAAATAAGAGTAGGAGACAGCATGCATCCCTGTTTGGTCCCTCTACTTAGCTCAAAACACTCAGACATAAATCCATTAATACATACCCTAGATCGTGGGTTTGAGTATAGTATTTTAATCCAGCTAATTGGCTTCCCAACCCCATCCTTTCCAGAACTTCCCAACGCTTTTGCAGCATTAAGAGAGACTGCCACCTCCTCAATATCACCAATAGTTTTTTATTTGAGCAAGTTCCGCTTGTAGGTATGAGAAAGAGATGTAAAAACTATAAAGACTAATCTTAGTTAGGAACACCTAGTTATGTACCCAAAAAAGTAATAACAGAGAAGATACAAATGGTGTATTCACAATAAGATTTATTTGATGCATAGGAAAATCACCGGTATGTGTTGGTTGTTGATGATGACACAGAGCTATGCTACAGAAAAATGATTTATCCTGGTAGACCAAGACATGTTTAGAAATTGCAAAGAAGAAGAAATGCCTTGGGGAAAAGGACTAGCTGAGACTAGGTGCACAGCAATACTTTATACTCGATATATCATATAGTTAGGTAGTCAAGTATCATTGAACAAGGATAGTTCTATTTCCAAGACAGCATTGCAGAGGAGAATATGAGAATATAATAGTACACAGCAATATTTCATATTCCCCAAGACTCAAACGAAAAAAACTTTTTTTATTTTATCATAGTTCAATGTGTTTCTGTGGAAAACCCTAAGAAGATATTCTTTCCTTTGTCATAAAGTGATCATTCACGTTCCCCCAACTTTTAAAGCAAGTCAAGACATATAGCTAGATCTCATTTGCATTCTTACTTAGAAACTGCAGTAAACAAGTTTGACATTTTACAGAAATATATATATTTATAAACGCTTTTTCTATAACTCAGAACTGATAGCATTTTATTTCCATGCTATTCCTTTAGCTGTGCAAAGAGGAAATGCAAGCTAGTACCCCTCCTGCCAGCTTGTAACAGTCTGAAAAGCATTTAATTGCTCACTGCCTGCAGTAACACTCCTCCTGGATAAACATTGTGTTTCATATGTCTTAACTCCTCATCACTAAGGCTCTCTGTCACTTTTCTTGTGGCGTACAGGCTGACAGATTGCAGGTCGGACATGCCCTCCCCTCGGCTTTACATGGTTTAGTGACAGAGCGTTTAATTGTTGCTCGGCTGCCATGAATATTCATGGTTCATAGAACAATACAATTAAGTGCTCAGTTGTCATAACAAAACACGGGGCCTGTTAAAACTTTCCGTATAATTCACATTTAGGGATGTTTGGAAGGTTATGCCAAGATAACAGCTTGTGTCAACTCTAATGCTGTTAATAAATAGACATAATTAACAAATCTAAAATCTGTAAATTCAGTCTTACTTTTTAAATTATGGGACTCTTTATTATGAGCAGCTTTCTGACAATAGTATACACAATAATTCAGAGAGAGGCTGATAAGTGGTATTTACAGGCTGAAATGCTGGGCCTTTAAGTAAATAGATGTAGTCTCTTGTTTGAGACTGGTGTAGGACGGCGGTATGAACTGTACTTTCTCCAAACGGAAGTTTCATACCAGCCAGTTACAAACTGGCTCACAATTCGATTGCTTCTGCTTCGAGTAGGAGATGCAATTGATCATCCCCGAAATGATCAGTGATTGCCGAATGGTGAGTATTTATCCCACCCTAAGCCTTATCATAATCCTTATCCTAACCCACTCCTCCTGCAGCTTGAACTTAAAACACCCTTCTTCGCAGCCTAACCCTGAAACTCCCCATAGATTCCTACTCACGTGTTTGGTTGGTGCGGAAGGTCTGCAGAGGTGCTACCTGTCTATGGTGGCGGTTGCCGGCATATTTCCCAATCGTTACGATTTTAGAATTGCAGCTATTTTGGAGATAAAATTAGCTTTAGAATTTCTATTTCGTAAACAGCATTTTCGCAGTGGCGACTGCATCCTGCTTGAGACAATAACTAATAAGAATAAAGCGTTCTAAAAGGAGTCACACCACTGGCTCTGGGGAATAAATGTACATTACCAGTAGGATGCACATCTTCTCCAGCAAGTGGATCTATCTTTTCCTTTCAACTTTTAAGCCAAATAGTGCATACTGATCATTTGATTTGTCTTTATCATTGCAGAGCCAATATGGAGCTAATGGTAACACACAGTAAAAGCTCTGCATGGCACAGAGCAAGCATTCCCATACACAGAGTGGTTTCTTTTACCAGGATGTATAATAAAATGACAGGCTGATCTTTAGCAGCATTTGTATAAAGTGATGTGTGGCAGTGAACAAGATAATTTGCTAATTGTTACTAACATCTAATACTATAGATTGCTTTCATCTTGTTGTTCAAAGGTATTAGTAAATAGCAGCTCACTTATTTCTCTGCTGCGTATCCCCTTCATAGAAACTGTTAGCACAGCTTGTGATGGCATTCTGCCTGATATCTCTTGTAACGCATTCAACATTCTACTGCAGCTTATTCTGCCATTAGACCTCTTCATGCTTTGACAGCTAACAAGATCTCTTTCAACCTCTAAAGGGGTCATTCTCATCTTTTTTTAACATTATCTCCACTGCTTTGGATACCCTGTGTTTGTTAATGAAATTCCAGGTTATGGTGCATGAAAGGCCCTATAATCACGTAAGATGAACAGCAGGTTCACCATAGGATTAAGCTGTGTTCTAGATGTTGAGAAGTAAATCTGATCTGTTCCTGTGGTACAGTAAGTGATGAATAAAGTGTTTGATGCTCTTACTGTAATCACAGGTTACTTGCTTCATCATTATATCACATTCAACTAAAACAAAGCTGTATTGAAATCTCTGGTAAGGCAGCAGTAATAGAGCAAGTGAACGTTTGTTTTTTTAAAACCTCTGTTAACATTGTACAGCAGACTGCTCACCACCTGCTTTCCTGTTGTTGCCCCTTCTCTCTAGCTCTGATTTTCTCTGCTCTATGCTTCTTTGAGCTACCCCTATAGACTCTGCTCTTAATATATAACACCATTGTCTGCGTTGAAGCTTCTTTAATACCGGAATTTCAAAAACGTAATCTCTGCCCAATGCAGTGATGTGGCTGTGGGTATTGTAATGTATTGATATTATTTGTTGTAAACATGATATTAAAATTCCCAGCACACATTATGCTAATTTATTTTTCCTGAAGGGGATGTTTGTGTTTTAAAGAAGACTGCAAGTTGAAATAAATTAGGCATTGGTGCACATTTAGTTGTGTTAGTTAACTTGACATTGTAATGGGAAGATGGATTGCAGTGCTATAGAGGTATTTTTCTGTTTTAGCCTTTAAGAGTACCTATAAACTTCATATATTTGATGTATGCAGCCATTTTGTGAGTTGACTCAGTATTCATGTGCAGACATTCCAATTACTGATTTCACACTCTGTCACCATAAATAAAGTTTGCATTTCATTTGGCTAATAGGGTAATTGACAGATGCAGTTTCATTAATATTAATTTATAAGTAGCATTTGCCAAATGTACTGTATATTTCATACCAGACAAAGGTATAAGACATGCTTTAATTTTATTCTAAACATGGGAGTCCCCCCTTAAAATAGGTAATACAACAGGAGAGACCTTTGTTTCAAGTTAGCCAGCACAATGTTTTTCCTGCCAGGGCTGATGGTGCCATAGAAGGGGACCTGTCTTGTGGGATGATCATTCCAACCAGCCTTAGGCCAGTCTTCTCCAGGGATGCCCATAGTTGAATTAACTCTAATGTGGCTACATGCCTTGACATCCCTGATCCACTGGTACCTCTAGTTTTCCGAAATCCAGTCCAGTTTTTTTACGTAATATTAATATATATATATTTTTTTGAGTAGACATTCAAAAACCCTATGCATGCCAAACTTCCTTTACACAGACGCACAGACGTACCTGCTGCAGTAAAAATCTACTTATAACTTCAGCAACTCTCAGTTGTAATTTAAATCATGGTCGCTAAAAGTGTGAACTATAAGTGGCCTACATTAAATTACCATACATTTCAAAATGATGTTTGGAAAGGGCTTCTTGAGTGTGCGTGTGTGGTGGTGGGTAATCTTTGCTATAGCTTTTGGAAGCTGTACACTTACTGTTTAAATTGATATTAAACTTTAATTTAAAAAAGATTATTTTATTCTTCATCTGTTTTTCAAGGATTTAAAGTTGTTAGTGCTTTTACAACTCATAATGCAGTCAGCACTGTTAAGTTTCTTCTATTAAATACAGCTTGGAATTTGTACTTCCCTGTATAAGTACACTGTGTCTGTTCTAAATGTACTTGTTTAGGTTGATTTACTGTATATTTGAGTATATACATATAAGTTGAGTATCCGCAAGGCCCCCTCTCTCTCTGCATGGGACAAAAGTCCCGGCAGTGCCCCCTGATGGTGACCATGTGTTTTTGGAATGGATAGTGTTCATATCCGCTTAGTCCAGACAGTTCTGACACTTTATATGTTTATTTTATATTTCACTTACCTGTACGGCTTGTTTCTGATTTAGCACCGAGCATAGGAGCCACAGTGGTGTGTTCCTTACAGATACATGAGTATTTTTAATCCAGTTTCTCACATGTTCCTTTGTTGGGAGTTTGTATCCAGTTCCCTATGGTTTCTTTGTTCTTTCCAGAAAATGCTCTTGTTTTATGAACGTTACATAGAAACATAGAAAGTGACGGCAGATAAGAGACACATGGCCCATTCAGTCTGCCCAGTTGTGTATTTAAATCTATACTGACCCTATTTACCCTCAATTTAGTTTGAGATTTAGGATATAATGATATTTAGCCCAAGCATGTTTAAACTGTTCTACTGTGTTAGCCTCAACCACCTCAGATGGGAGTTGTTTTGAGAAATGACAACATAAGAATTAAAATGTAAAAAGTTTGTTCTTTTAAATTGAGATAAACTGCATAATATTGAATGTGTTCGTAAGAAGATGAAATTCCAATTTTTTTTATTTTTTTTTTATTTTTAAGGCATCTTTTTAGATCAATTCTGAGATTTCGTTAATGGTATATATTTCTTTTAGGTGCAATATGACCTATGTTTGGACTTTGATCCTTTTTCTCTTTATACATTTTTACACATGTTCTTATTAAGCTCTTATTTTGGGAAATTGAATCATTAGGTTAAGGAAAGCTCTTGCTCTTTCCATGAAAAATGCATTTTGGGGCAATTATAAATGCTCCTCTTATCAAGTGCTTGTAGCAGAACAGACAGATAGATATAATAGGTCTCTACATTTCTTATGGCTTTTGGGAGCATCAGACAGAATCTGACTTCAGCCTGCACTGAGTGTATAACTTCCAGCATAGGTGAATCTGTGAAAGAATAAAGCATTGCTTGTTATAGTGAAATGTGTCTATTGCAAAAGCTCTCAAGGTCATGTATACCTAGAATGACCTTGAATATTCTGTCTACAAAGAAGGGTATTTTTCTTCTTTTTGCTATTTTGATGTAATGATATCCAATTGAACATAAGTCTAACAGGAGATCCTCTTGTATTTTTGTTACATTTTTCCTTAAAACGAAATTGAAATATTTGCAGAAACTCCATTTCTTATGTTTCTAATACAAGTGTCAATTCGATATATCCATTATATTATAATATATAATTGCCTACCTTGAACATATTGCACAGATTTTTGTGTCCATTACTGTTTAAATAGCTGTTAAGTTCTAAGAAATGCTGCTTTCTCTCTCTGGAGTCTCATTAAAATATTATTGCTACATTTTTTTATTTTAGCCCTTTTTTTCATTCAAACCAGTACTTTCTATTAAAGAGTCGCTTGCAAACATATCAGGGGTTTGGATTTTTTTGCCTTTCATCATTTATCATCTTCCTTTTTTTAATCTTTCCCTCTCCTTCCAGTTGCATTTGTGCTGTGGTTCTGTGTTTATTATTAAAATAGGTTGTTACCAAATCCAGTAGCTAGGAGTCTCCTATGATATATTTGGCTACACACTAAGATGAGACCCGGCAGTGCATGACCATCTCCAGGGTTATTGGCTTTGTGCTATTGTAGAATATGGCACTCCTAAATGCTATTGTAATCCAGCATTTACAATAACTTTGCTCAGTGATGCATAATAATAATTGATAAATAAATATTGCCAACGGTCTTGGAATGAATACTTGCAGCGCGCAATGTTTTGATTCTTACATGTTAATATGTTGGTTGATTTGGCACCAGTGCAGGCACAGAGAAACACAAGTTATACAATGGTTGCTTGCTTCCTGTCAGAAGGCATTGCAATTGTTTTGAAATCAATACCTAAAGCATCTTTTGCATTCAGTTCATATTCACAAATTATTAAACCAATTCCATATAAAAGAAAATAACTTAATTTAGCTAAGAAAACGGCTCAATTTGTCTAGCTCACTGGACTAACTATAGTATTTTCTACACTTTTTATATATTTTCAAGCTACTTAAAATATTTAGCATGAAGTTCCCTTCGTTATGTTTAGCATTTTTTTAGCTGTATGTTTTTTATTTTTGTGTTTAAGTCAATTCTTATTTTTTTTTTTTTGTATAAACATTTTATTGGGTTTTTTATATAAATAGCACCACAGTAAAAATACAGCACATGCTCCAATAGACAAATGTACACAGTAAACAAGACACAAGTTGTACAAGTGATAGCTCTGGTAAGCTCAAGTAACAGTAAAGTGGCTTGAATCTCTCAACACATGCTTTTAGTTAGCAAATATATATAATAACCGTACATTGTATTACCACGAGACAACTCTAGTTGAGATAAGTGCTTACAAATACTGTAAAACATGAGTTAGAATATCAAACTGGGAAGAAAAGAAAAAATTAAATAATATAAGTAGAAAAATAAAAATAAAAATAAAAATAAAAGAAACATAAAATAAATAACAAAAAGGGGGGAACAGAAAACAGTCAGATCACCATGTATTATTAGATGTTAGCAACCGAATAGGCATCTCAGTATACAGCAAAAGCAGGTGTTACAATATAGACATGAGTACAAAGTGGGCAATGCCCAACCCTATATAATAATAATGTGCAGCGACCGTGCTCCTCACACAGCATGAAGATTTCTAAGCAGGTTCCAGGAGGTAAATTCAAACGGTTTCATAATATGTTCCTGTTGTACCTCGGGAAGATAATCGAGGTACGTACCCCACTTTTTATAAAAGGTCTCAACACCCTTGGCTATATCAGGAAATGTGGTCCTTCTATCTAGGTAAATTAGCTCCAACAGCTTATCTTTAACATTATGGATAAAAGGAGGTATAGATTTAATCCAGTTAGTCAATAAAACTGATTTAGCAACTGTAACAATAATCGATAGAAGGGGTACATCGACCTTTAGTACAGGGTAAAGCTCAATCCCCTCCCCAAAGTCAGCCCAAATCAATGGGAGAAAGCTTTTAGTAACTCGGACTTGAAAAATAGTATTAATAAAACCAATAATTTTATCCCAATATTTCCTTATTTTGCCACACTCCCAGAAGTTATGGATGAAGGTTGCCCTAGTGCAATGGCACTTAGGGCAACTACCAGATTCCTCTGAAGTCATGTGGCTCCTTTGTGCCTGCGAAATATAGACTCTATGCAGAGTTTTAAAATGAGTTTCCTGCAACGAGGAAGCGGTGAGGGCCCTGAGGGTTCGGTCATAGTATTTCAATGGCTCCTCTGGAAATTTAAGGTTAGGGACATCTTTCTCCCAAGAAGTTAAGGTACGTCTCCACAATTTGGCGGGGTCCAAGTTAGAAATTATCTCAGTAACATGACGAATGCGGAAGGTGTGGTTTGCAAAAAATGAAATCATTTTGTCAATTAAGCTTATGGATTTGGAGAGGGAGTCTTTCATCTGCAGAGCAAAGTGCCTGGCCTGGAGGTACATGAAGAATGGAGCCCTGCCTATCTGAAATTTATCTTTTAGCTGTGTGAAAGAGAGCAAACCGCCCCCCGGGTCAAAAACCTTGCAGATAGTCTTGATACCCTTAAAAGACCATTCTTTGAAGAGATAATTTTGCATACCTGGTTCAAAGAGCGGGTTTCCCCAGAGTGTGTGAAACATGGAAACTGAAGGATCACTCTTCACAGCTTTATGTGCTGAGAGCCACGCTTTATGTGTGTCTTGAATAAAGATGTTGTGTTTAAGAGAATCAGGAATATTTTTTGCAGGTTGAAAAAGTAATGCGCTCAGTGCCAGCGGGGATACCATAGACTGTTCTAGGGTTAGGTTGGTGAAAACAGATTTATCTAACAACCAGTCAGTTATATATCGAAAATGAGTGGCGGTAATAAATTGCTGAAGGTTAGGCATCCCCATCCCTCCATCTTTACGTTTTAACATCAGTTTAGCCCTTGCCACCCTCGGCTTGCGGTTTTTCCATATAAAATTAAAAAACATAGTCATGCACCTGGAAACATCCGCTTGATTTGGCGAGATAGGGAGCATCTGGATTAAATAAGACAATTTGGGAAAAACAACACTTTTTATCACAGCAATCCGCCCCATCAAGGACAAGGGTAAGTTTAGCCAGTTTTTTAGAAGGTTAGAAATTTTTGTGATACATGCCGTGTAATTTATTTTATATAGGTCACTGAGGGTGGGTGGGATTAGGACTCCCAAATATTTAAGCTCTGAATTGGTAAGTTTGAAATGCCTAGAAATGAATTCTGAAGTATGAGAGCTCCCAGAGTTGGGCAAAAGCATAGCCTCTGATTTACTAAAGTTAACTTTAAAGCCAGCGAAGGAGCCAAAAAGATTAATAGTCGCCAAAATGGTTGGGATAGAAATTTCCGGTTGTGAAATGAAAAGCAACATATCATCTGCGAAGACTGCCAATTTAAGCTCATGCTCATGAACGGTAATCCCCCTAAAGTCCGGGGAGCCACGCAGGGCCACCGCCAAAGGCTCCAATGCTAGAGCAAACAAAAGCGGGGAGAGTAAGTCAATTCTTATTAATTATGCTAAATAATAACGTTTGCCAGTGTAATAGAGTTCAGAACGCTAAGATTGTGATTGTCTGCAATCTGTCCATTTAAAAGGGATACATGCATTTACCTAAAACACTGACTTGTTTGTATTTGGGACACAGATGTCCTGGTATCACACTTACCATTCATGGCCAGCTGTTGAATTTGCATCTATTACAACTGTTGTAGTGGCATAAATTCTCAAACACCTACAGCAGAAAGTACCGTTGATAATTAAATTACCTTATGCGATGTTTTGTGTATACCTAGGCCCAGTTTGGTTGACCCTTCCTTTTCTCTAACGGTTTTTTTTTATTTCTGTCTACAATAGCAGCATTTAGATACAAAGAAAAGTTATAATTAGCCCAACAGTATAGTGTTGTAGTGTTATTTCTCTTTACCATACAATTGCTCTATATTGCTTCTCTTTTCTTTGCCTTCCTTCCTCTCTCCCTCCTAAACCATCCATTCTTTACTCTTCCTCCAAGGATTTCTTTCCAGCTTCCATTTGGACCCAGCTGAAAACATCCCTCTTTAATAGTTTAATTCTATGTGAAACATACAATAAATCCATAGCATTAACCTTATTTTGGGTGTGGGTTGCCGCTGAGCGTGCCACCTTTTCGAAAGGGGCGTTCTTTCTCCCAGTCAGTTCCAAACTGGTTGGGAAATTGATTTATTCTGCCTCGCAGATGAGAGGCAATCGATCGACGAAAGAAAGAAGATATGGTAATTATAAATTTGGTAATGATAAATTTGCGAATGGTAAGTATAAATTTAACCACAACCCTTACCCTAATCCTTACCCTAACCCTCTCCGCAACCTGACCCTATGATTCCCTTCACCGCAGCCTAACCCTAAGATTCCCCTCCCCACAGCCTGACCCTAAGACTCCCCTGCCTTGAGCATACTGTAACCCGAAGACTCCCTTTTCATTATCCTAACCCAAAAACTCCCTGTAGAGTGTTACTCGTCTCCGGTTAGTGCGATGGGTCTACAGCGGCGTTTCCAAAGAGTGAATTGGCTGATCGAAAATTGGCTTTTGGCTGTGTCTATTTTTAACATAGTGTTTTCTCTGCGGTGACTCTCACCGCCTTATGAGTATAGGTCATTTGTGGTGTATTCAACATAATCTTCCCAGCATTATTCTCATTATTATTTTATTAAATGTGTTTTCACATGAAAAAATTAACTGATTTAAAATTCTTTGTTTCAGTAAGAATAATGTTATTTCTTAATATAGATACATGTATACAAAATAGTTTATTAAAATTTCTTTTGGCTCCTGGTTGGAATTGTTGGCCTTTGTATGGATTTTTCTGAATGTGAATATTTTAATAAAGCAGTAGGCTTGCCTAGCCAACCGGCAGCAAATATATTGTTTCATATACTCAGAATTTACAACCTTGGGTAAGGCCATTGTTTTATAGATTGTCCCCTGAGGCAGTTTAGTTGTTAAATTAGGAGCCTAATGAGGTTTATATATTTTTTTATTTGCCAGGCTGTTTAATTGGAAAAGAAGATGACAGCTGTGTCATTGGGTTAAAAAAAAGGATGGCAAAGATGGTTGTGTTATATTTTCTTCTTCACCTTCTTTTTCTGCTTTCACGACTTTTTTGTCGTCGTCTTTTTTTTTTTTTTTTTTTTCATTTTCCTTGATGTACTACAAATCCAAATAACAATATTGAAGTGCTAGAAGTACCAATATATTCTGCCCGTCACAAAACTTACCAAGGGCAAAATGCTGTTGTATATCATTTAATCATTTATTACTCCAGACACAGTACTCCACTAGGCTTCATATATTTAAAATGTATTAACTATATTGCAAACAAAAATAAAGATAATCCTAATGGATATTTGCTTTGCCAATAATAGCAGACTTGCGCAAATCCACAACATTGACTCAACAACTGCATAGTAGTGCCGTTATAAAGCAAGGTAAATGTAATAAGTGTTTATAGAATGAGTTCATATAGCTGTGGCAAGTGAGTGTTGTCATCTGACATACTCTAGAATAAGTGTGGTTATAATGGCACGTAGGCTGTCAATATCATTAAGGATTTATACCTCTAATGTTGTGAAAAGGTTGAGACAGCATGTAAATCTTATCAGTTTATTTGCGACAATATATTACTGGATATAATATACGTTAGTCTACCACTTCGCTCACAAGGAGTTGTAGCTTTTTTTCTGTGATCAGGCCTGTCTAAGTACTCACTCTGATTCAATTCCATTGTATTTGTTTTATGCATTCATCATTTATATAAGCGTTCTATCTATTATTCTATCTATTTATTTTGTTTTACCATATGTTTCTAAAAATAAAAAAAATGTCTAAATGCCCCTGAGAGAAGAATTAAAGAAATCTGTTACTTTGGTTCATTATTTCAGCTGAATTTCATTTCAGAGTTCCTGGGCTGTAGTTGTTTCATACTAGGCAAGTTTCATGGAGCTAATGAGACAGGGTGCCAAAATAAGTCAATTTAACAAGCTCCTCTCAAGTAAGTAAAGCGATAAACACTGGGATTTTTTTTATTCGCCTGTTTTTCTCTGTAGCTAATGCAGCGGAATAACGACCATTACACAAAACAAAGAAGAAGCTCCATTAGTAGCAGTTTGTCAGCAATGCTTGTGACAGGGAAAGCCTAAACAAATAGTGTCCTTACAAGTGTACCTTCTTGTAATAAGACAGCAGAAAAACTAATCATTCTATCCAAAATGTATCTACAAGCTTCCTAAAATCACAAGAGAATTAAAGCCAACACATATATATATA
>WWET01001397.1:310270-329763 GCA_011038615.1 Limnodynastes dumerilii | reverse complement strand
ATTGATTTGATGGTTCCACACCAGACCACAGTCCACAGTTGAACCTGCCGAAAAACTGGACTGCTTGCCTCGGCACCAGCAAATCCGCACCATTTTTACAAATGTAGAATCACCAGCACCCATATAATATATAAACCATTGATGGTTCCACACCAGACCACAGTCCACAGTTGAACCTGCCGAAAAACTGGACTGCTTGCCTCGGCACCAGCAAATCCGCACCATTTTTACAAATGTAGAATCACCAGGACTTCACCCATATACCCCAATATTTATTTAATTCAAACCAACAGGCAGTGGGCTAGTGGTGACCACCATAGTTCTGACAAAAGGGTTACCGTGGCAAGACTTTTTGAACCAGGGGTGTAATGTACATTGTAATACCAAATTACATCCACTTGTTATCGTGACAATTCCAGAAAGGGCAGAATGCTCTCCAGTTGGGTAGCATGGATACAAACGCAGAATGCTAAAGCGAATAAATTTTGGTTTGAGGCCAGGAAACAAGTAAAGCTTAGGATCTTGTCATGTATGATAATAATGTTGATGATGCTGCTTTCTACTCTGAAAATACCATATAAATACAATACAAATTTGTTGAACGCTTATGTATTTGAGAGTGAAAAAGAAATGGTTTGGTCTCTGTCGTTGAAACCTTAAGACATATTTGTTTAGATATCTAGAATCTAGAATCTATTATGTAACCAGGAGCAACAATTGCAGTGGAAGCATAAAGTGAACACGAACTGTCCTGCACATCATATGTTAGTACCACATGTTCCTTTTTTGCAAAGTGACAATGTCTAATCAAAATTTCTCTGAAAGACAAATGACATTCATGTGGGATTGTTTGGTTTGCATTGAATGTCAGTCCATATGTCACATGCAGAATAAAAGATATTACCCAAGTATATTGAGTTAAATGAGAAAAGAATTTCCAGTATTTTAGGCCATTGGTTCACTGGTGTCTTAGGTTTAAATCTAACTTGACACTGTCTGAAAACTCTTACCTAAAGCTTGTATACGCTATATGTTTTTCTCACAATCCCATATATTTAATGATTTATACTTAAGATTTCAAATCCCAATCAGCATAACAATTGGGTTTATTGGCGGCTCTGTAATATTCTACTCCCATAACTCTCTGCGCCAACAAAAAATTCAATATACCCTCTCAGAAAGGCATTCCTAATGCAGAAAGTAGAGGAAGAATTATAGCAAAGTATACCGGTATATACCCAGCTCAATGTGTGTTTATGGTTGTGGTGGTCAGTAAAGACTGAACACTATATAAATAAACATGTGTGAAAGGGAAGCATACACTTAACGTTTATGATAATAGTTTTTGATATGTTCCTTATATGAAGATAAATATAAAATTCTGTTTTTCAGCTCTTAGAAGCAATATATGGTATCTATTATTGATCATTTCAGGATTATAATATTGAGATATAAAATTCTATTAGCAAGAGTTTTTGTTTCTATACTGTTCCATATAAGTGATTTCTGTGAATTCTTATATACAAGATAAATGAATTCCTAGACATGAACTCTTGCCCACTACTTCATTAAATAGCTATCTCTTCTAAGAGCCACAACACCTATATCTTCTGACTGGAATTTTTTCTACTACCTTCTTAGCTATTTGCTTTAGTAATAACAAAGGTTACAATGGGCAAACCATAAATTCCATCTCTATTGCTGAATAAGTGGCAGTGCTGCTTAGGAGTGTGTCTTCCAGTATGTATCGGTCACTGCTAATATATTTTGATTAGAAATATGGTATAGGTCACAAATACAATGTGGCTCCAGTAGGTAAATGGGACTGCGTTTCACGGTAAAGAGAAAAAGCAAACTGTTCAAATATTACTACAAACTGTATGTTAGCATTAATTAGATTTATTGTGTTGACATGTTTTCATACTAGATAATTTCATATTTTGGTTGAAAGTATTTTTATCTACCAAGAACAGTCTCTCTGTGTAAAGATAGTTTCATCATACTTCCTGCAATCTCTGGAATCATTAAAACAAGTAATGAGATAGATATTTGCTATATATCAACATCACCTCTTGTCCATTCCCGCAGTTTGGTAAATCTGGCCCTATGTTTCACATTGGATACTGTAGGATCATGCTTCTATGTGTAAATTAGAGAACAGTGAAAGTAAAAAGAGAATCTTATTAACTGTTACTCTTTGTGATCATATTGTGATGTGTACAGCACACTTTATGTAAGCAAAGAATTGACTATTTTTCCATGAGCTATATTAAGAGGTTGATATATGAAGATATTGTTTCTTTCATTTTATCTTGATGCGTGTTTATATTGGCCATAAATTACATAGCTTAAAAGATTTACATCACACGTTCTATTCCATAAAGCATGTAGCCTATTTTATTAGGACAGTTATCGATTACAAAAAATTGTATTGGAGAAATGTATCTTTATAATTGCGTTTGTATTTCAATAGACTTATTTTTCTAGAACGTTACCCAGATTTTAGTCTAATTTATGTTTTAAAGGCCAAATGCTTTTGAAATCGCAGACTACTTTGGGAAATACATCCCACTGTTATACAAATTCCCTCACTGCTGGGAGCTGCTAACGTTTGAAGGCTTTATGGCCGGATTCTATTCCTCACAATGTTCAGGACCTGTTAGGCGTGATGGAAAAATCACTGTCATCGTGCCTAATAGGTCGCTGAAAAATAACGCTATTCTGTTACAAATCTTTTGTCACTTACAACGCACAGTAAAAAGGACCAGCACGGTGTGGATGCTGTTGTATTTTGGTATTTGCAACCAACTGCATGCAACAAACATAGCGCATGCAATTTGGCCTTCTTGGGTATTTTAAGGTCTACAATTGCCAGCATGCCCAAGCGTTTAATGGCAGCCTGGGTTTGCTGCGACATATAGTGCACCAATAGAAGGGGGTATTTGCTAAGTTGCAATTTAAAATATGCAGTTTTGGGCTTAACATCGTGGTGATGTGTAAGACAACAGAATTTTATTAAATTAAACTGTGTGTTTTTAGTAAAAATATTCTATTTGGAACTGCAGCTGCCAAATGTGCACCCATGGCCTTGTGAGCCAATGCTGGTACCTTTTAGTTCCACAAAGACAAATCATTATTGAAATGTATTGTTTGTACATTACCCCACTACCTATCATTCACAGGTTGCTGAAGAAGATCTAGTGGTATTGGCACTATGGCTAGTCGTACCTTGCAGGGATGATGAGGTCACTGATTTGTTTTGGCATCCAAACCCCCTTTGTGAACCAGTACAGATACCTATGTACTGCGGCTAGCGAGATTTATGTTGTGGGATTTGGGTGTTCCCCTTTATGTTTCTACTAGCCAAGGCTGGTAAAGCTTACTTCAGCAAAATTGTGTACAGAGACACAATTTGCCTGATCCAGAACAGTGGCCGCCAGGGGAATCACGGCCAAGCAGGACGTAATTCCCCTGGCGGCCATTGTTCTGGATCAGGCCCATTGTGTCTCTGTAAACAACCTTCATATGATGCCTTAAGGGCAATTCATATGCAATCCAACAATCGTATCATAAGAAATACAATGCAATGGGATTGATTACCACTGTTTACACTGACAGTTTTTCTTACCAAACAGATGTACTGGAGATATTGGCCTGGATCCAGACCTACGGGCGCCTTATGGCTGCCCGAGGTCAGTACGGCCACCATCGGAGCGGGGAGTGTATGCCCCGTGCACTCCCTGCTGTTGGGCGTAAATCTGGACACTTACGTGTCCATATTCCTACCCTAACTTTTACAATCAGCTATGCGGCCTTACGGTGGCTCAGACGGCGGCTGTACTGACCTAAGGCTGCTGTAAGGCTCCCGTAGGTCTGGATCCAGCCCAATATCTCCTGTACATCTGTTTGGTAAGATAAATTGTCAGTGTAAACTGTGGTAATGGTTGTATTTCTTATGATATGATTGTTGGATTGCATATGAATATTGCATATGCAGCATTAGTATCCTTATTCTGTGTGTATGACTTAAGCTTATAAAAGTAAAACAGACAAATATACAAGTAAACACTGTGCACTGTCGTACATGCCAGTGCAACCAAAACAGTGGTGACACCGAAGCTTTCCAATCATTTCAGTGACCCTCTCTTGTTAATTACGTTTTCAGAGGGTGTTAAATTTAAACACATCATGGAAATTATTAGGCTATTAAAAAAATAATTTATTTCCTTTTTTTTGATTAAAAATGTAATTATTGTAGCAGAATTTACAAAGAATATTGGTATTTTATTTCTCTTGATTTGTTTCTTAAGGCTTTCATACATAATTTACATACAGCAACGTTTCTCAATGTAATGCATCTTGTGGTAAACATGACACTATGTAGTGAATTGCATTTGCTCTTTTATTATGATCTTTGTCCCCTCTTCATTAGACAGGTTGTAACAGATGCAGGTTTGGGACAACTATACTTGAGTCACCTGGAGAGTTTGTAAAGGAAATACTAGTTTGGTGAAGAGCAAGTGTGAAATATGATTGGACATGCATTTTTAAAAGTTCTAAAAGATCTTAGTATATAGAAACTACAGTAATTCAAACTCCATGTTTGTCAATTTTACTTGGTGGATCAATGTGTGGTTTGATATTTTTGAGGCCTACCTTCTGATCATTTCGATTAATAGCAAATAATAAGAACCATTTGTTAGTTACCATAGATATTTACTGATTATCTTTCCTCCTTAACACCACCAAGAGGAGTGCTGATAAATATTCCTTTTGTTTCCAGTGTGTAATATTGAGATATGGTTTCAGAGGTTTTGTAAATCTGATACGGAAATGCTTGTTAAATGGATCCCTTTCTCTGTGTATCTTAAATTGTGATGTTTCATTTTTTTCATTACTAATTTCCTTTCTTTTTAAATACACACTCCTTCTGTTGCTATGAATCATTGCAGGTTAATAATTTTCCTCATTTCCTTGTGTGAAATTACTATATTTCACAATGTTTTGTATGCTTGATTGTACATCCTCTGATTATTGGGACATTTTAAATTCTGAACCTGATGATTTGATCAAATTATTGACTCATCTCAGCGCCAGCAGCCTCTTCATACAATCCAATAATTGTTTCTATGCCTTCCGATAATTGTATTTCAGCGTTGTTCAGTTGTACATCTCTTGCATTAAATATTGTGATTGTAACTACCTTGCTACAAATGACTAAGAATAGCTGGTAATAGCAATTCTGATAACCCAATCATAACAGTATAAAAAGCCAAGGCAGTGCATGCAAAAACTGGGTTTTATTCCTTTGTAAAGCATAAGGGCTAATCAATAGTAATGGCATCACTGACACCTAGTGGTAAAAGAACATATCTGGTCATTACGGTCTATTAATTTTATCTGCCTTTGCAAGCTTGACCTTTATCTGTTATTTGAGTAATTCAGCATTATTAAAAATGCAATTATTATATTCTATATCCATACATATAAATATTGCATTTACTCTAATCCAGGTCTTGACAAATACTGACAAAAAAAATGTTGCCATGCCAACTTTCCAACTAGATATTGGGACTTGGAACCATATTGACATGAAGGAGCAATCCCTGGTTTAACCATTTAAGTTTTTGCCATGGCCTATTCCACCCTGCTCTCCCTCTGAAACTACTGGGACAGAGGCGCCCAGTAGCATGTTGCTGACTGTCCCTGTAGTTTCTGTGGGTGAGGGGTTAGTGTCCGCAGGGTTGATCACCCCAGTGGATAAGTTGCAGTGGTTGCTCCTCCAGTGTTATTAGCAGCCAGAGTTTGTTGGAGAAGAAGTAAACATGTTGTAAGAGAAGAATTTGGTATGCAACTAAAAGGTTTTATATATGAGTATTTATGTGTTATTCTTTATTGGTTATAAACTCTGGCATCGTAAATTTTTTGCTGGTGCCTAAATTTTCCCAAAATTAGTGTAGCCCTGTTCTTACCTATATATTGCATCTTCTCTATGAAGCATAATTCCTGAGTTAAGGCTATAATAATCATAGACTTTTATTAAAATTATGGTTGTTTATAGATTATTTGTAGGAATCTACAGTAAAAATAGAAAATTCTTGACTGTCCTTACATCCTTTTAAAAGGTTACCTGAGGGCTCAACACATTTTTAATAAGTACAATGTGACATTTGTGGTCATTTCGGATGCTAGGCACAAATATTTGCTCACCATGTAAAATCATTTTTTTGCTGCTAAACTAGAGAGAAATGATGGCAAATGATAGTGATGATAAAGCTAGCAATACACTAGAGCGATTATTGGGTCACTCACACAATTATCGAGAGTTTGGCCAATTTTCAATCTAGTGTTTGTTCGGGATGAATTTTAAATGCCTTTTTAAACTTGTAACTGTTCTCTTGCACAATGAGTTGATGTAAGTGTTAAGTGATGTAGACCAGGCATGTCAAACTCACAGGCCGCATGGGCCCCATCTCACACAGGGAGGTCCAGCGATCGTTTCTGAAAAGGGCCTGCTATTTGCCAATAAACAGCAAAGTCCTTTCATAACTGCTGCATCGGCAAACAGGAGGAAACGGATTGCTTTATGGCCAGCGTCACACAGAAGAGATGAAATATGGTGTGTACTGCTAAGGAGAGATAGGTATGGATGGCATCAAAGGTATGTAATACCGCTTTCACATCACCATCCTTTAAAAACCCAGGATTTTCAACCCGGGTATTTCCTAGGTGAATTGCCATGTCAAATAAAAAAAAATAATAAAAGCCCCTTTTTCAGTTTACAAAAATCCATGAAATTTCCTGGTCTAACCCTTTCATGTGCTATGAATTTTCCTGGACTGCCCTGGCAAGCAACTGTCAATCAGCCTAAAGAGGAGCTCTTACTTGCTAAAAAAAAATGAAGGGGACTTCACTTTTTAAATAAACTACGGAACATGGTGAGGAGTACTGAGAGCTGGAGACACATGATAGGGATTCTGGGAGCTGGAGAGGCATGATGGGGGATATTGGGAGCTGGGGACACATGATGGGGGATATTGGGAGCTGGAGATACATGATGGGGGATATTGGGAGCTGGAGACATGATGGGGGATACTGGGAGGTGGGGAAAATGATTGGGATTCTGGGAGCTGGAGACACGTGATAGGGATGCTGGGAGTTGGAGACACTTGATGGGAAATACTGGGGAGGCTGGAGACATATGAATGAAGAATTACTGGCAGCTGGAGATATATAAATGGGGAATTAGTGGGAGCTGGAGAATAATTGCATATGAAACTTCTTATATTTTTTGCAGCCCACACAATCTCATTTTTTGAGTTTGACATGCCTGATGTAGACTGATTTTAGGTTGTATGTGGACACCCATCCCATGAGGTTGACAAAGAGGGATCCTGGCATAGGATCATGCCATATAATAATCCATCATATCCCAGGTAACATGTCTAACCCTCAACCATCTATTTTGTTATGTAATCATAGGTATTATTTGATTGGCCTTTTGAATATATCAAAAATATTTGTTTTATTTTTGCAAGTTCAAATTCCCATTTAAATATTTACATTTTGGTTGGAAATAATATCTACAATTTTCCTGCTTGCTAGATTTCATTAAAAAAGTTTTCTGTAGTGTCCAAATATAATCAAGATTACTTGGTGTTCAGTGTGCTTTGTGTAATCTCACGGACAAGCTGTTCATACTGTACAGAGAAGTAGGGAATAATACAGTGATGAAGTGATTAACATTACCTATAATACCGCGTTCACATTACCACTGCCTAAAAAGCTGGCTTTTTAGGCAGTGGGCAGAATTTTGCAAATTTCATAGTGGTGCGTTCAGACTGAGCTGAACGCACCGGCTTTTTTTTTTTTTTTTTTTTTTAGAAGCCGGCAGCAGGGAAAAAAGCCCCCTTTTTAGCGCAAAAAAGCCGGCTATTGAAAAAGCCGGCAAAAACCCTTCTTTTTAGCCGGGTCTAAGACCCGGCTAGAGAGACCCGGGGTTACCGTTCAGATTGCCAAAAAAAGCCGGGGTTTTCATGAAACCCGGCAATTTCATGAAAACCCCGGCTTTTAGGTGGTAATGTGAACGGGGTATAAGAAAGCTGTTTCCGTTTAATCACCCTTGTTTTGGATATTAAATACAAAGATATGGTTGGAACTGAAGGGTTTTCAGTTTCCTGCTGTACTTCTTTCTTTTTTTTTTTTTTTTCTTTTTGTCAATGTAATTTTTTTTTGTTTAAACCTGGCTAAGTACACATCTAAGCTGGGCCTTTATGGCAGTAACACGTGTCTAGGCTTAAATGGATACAGACTTTGTTTAATTGTGCTTCACAGCGTTAATGGATGTAATATATGTGGTTTATTCTTTGGCTTGTTACTTTACCATGGTTTCTCACACTAGTGAATCTGCAGGTGGTGATTACAGGCTGTACTATGGTCTTCACCAGAGCTCTCAAATGATTATTGCTTTAAAATGTGTATATTTGAGAATGGCATTGAGCAGTGCTAAATGCTCTGCTTTATATGTTCCTCTCAGGAATGTCATTGGCTGCTAATAAAATTACAAGTGGAGTTATTTACAGAACATGTTGGTAATGTCCCCATTGCAGTTTGATAAATGATGTAGTGTTCCCTTTCATATTGCCAAAGGGCAGATTTTGCCAGGGCTGCAAGCCTAATCTAATGCCACAGTGTCTTCTCCCAGAATGCTGCAATAAAACAAAAATTAAGTTTAAATTTCATTACATTATATGTGTCATTTTAATATGATTTGAGGTCAGACTGACGTCAAAGCATGATACTGAAATACTCTAATACTGTTAAGTCTTAGGGTTTCTTGTTCTTAAAACCTTTCATCAGGCTTGCAATGAATATACATACAAGGAAATATAAAACAGGGAGTAGGGATTTGATATATCATAAGCTCAAGCGATTTAACAAAAGGCAGAAAAGTTACCTATGATTGTTGCCATTTTAGCAAATAGTGGTGTGCATCTTTAAAAAGTAGAAAATGTTTGTCATCTTTGATCGTTATTGTAAGGTATCATTTTCATTTATTGCTGCAATATATGTTTATAAATTGCTATTTAGAAATTCATAACAAATGTGGATTGTCAAGTTGCATTATTGAGCCGGGAAGGGGGCTGCGTCTGGAGTATGTTAATGGCGGACCAGATTCTAAGATTCCTCTGATAGCGGATCCCTGCAATATCTACACATACAAGTGAATATTTGGGTAAACTACTCCCATCACGCTCAGGTACATCTGATAACAGATTTTACCTAAAAGTATCCAATCTAGAGGTCTGGATCAAGTGAAATTGAGTTTTGATTGTGGCGTTCAGATGCTTGTGCAATCATTTAGGAAATGGCCATATATGGCCCGTCTGAATTTGATCCGTTGTGGGAGTAGGAAGCATGTCATACTAGAATGCTCCAGGTCTGCAGCCACATTATTCCATTTCATTGTCTTCTGCAGGGGTGTATAGCCTTCTGGCAGGGACATTCTATTCTATCTATTGATTTAATTATGATCGCGCGGTCATAACTTCGTTTGGATTGATGGAATGAGCGTGCAATCCAAAGTCGTACATGACTTAAATTTTACGCCCCTACCCCAGGTGGCAGGGGCAGGTGTGTGAGGCACATTCATACATACGGGCTTGGCTATCTGCAAAGATCCCTCCACACATTGTGTATAACCCTGGTATTCATGACGAGTGGTTATTCCCTGCCATCAAATTCCATTGCTGTGCAGATGCAGCTACATATACTCGGGGTCAAACTTAGAGTTTTATGTAGCTATTTATAGCTTGTTGTGCTTGTAGAATATCTCTGAAGCCTGCCTGGTTTGTGTATGTATTTGTATAGTTGCCAGCCACCTACAAAGCTTCTCTGTTTGGTGGTCCTAACTCTAATACTGTATCATCACTGGGATAGCAGCTGACAGGGGGTGCTGTTTCATAGTAGCTATTTTGGAGACTTGGGGACCTTTGTGGTGAGTTGCTCTCAATTTAGAAAGAACATGATGTATGACCCAAAGTTGGGACTCTGACAGTGTTAGAGTCAGGACCAACAAAACAGAGAAGCCTTTTATGTGGCTGGTGGCTTATCATATATTTGCAAATGCATCTAACAAATCTCTGCCTTTTTTTTTTTAAATATAGAATGTTATGGTTAGCTACTGATAATTGCATGAGTGCTGGGTTGACCATTTTCTAATCTTAACTGTTTCCATACTGCAGCCAAACCCAATTAACATTAAAAAATGACATTTAGAATAATACATATCCACCCACGCATGCAGTAACAAGTTCAGAAGTGTTTAAGGTATCCTTGTTGAGCGCTTAACCATCCAGCATTCCAGTCCTCTACTCTAGCTTTGTTGAGAAGGCGTTTGTCAGGCAGCTTAGTGTAATTTACAGGACCATATATGTTATTTATTAACAGGTCTTTATATAGTGCTATCAAATTATATAGAACTTTGTAGAAAATGTTTCTGTCAGTCCCTGCCCCATTGGATATATACTAAGGTCGCTAACACATACATACACAGCCAATTAACCTACCTGCGTGTTTTTTTTGCATGTGGGAGGAAACCCACGCAGACACAGGGAGAACATACAAACACCACACAGATAAGGCCTTGTCCAGGAATCGAACCTCAGAACTGCTAAACACAAGTGCCTCTCACTGAGCCACCATGCTGCCCCCACGACTGCAGTGCTGGGCTGAGCAACCAAACCCTAAGTTCTGTCATTATAACTTTGCATATTATAAATACGTTCAAAAACTTTTGTGGATTGTTTTGTGAATCTTTAACATTATTGACACTGTATTTACTTGGTCTTTGTAGTTTTCCTACAAAGTGGAAGCGGAAACTACTTTTTTTTTTTTTTTTTTCAGAAAAGTGTAAGCTCACATTTTTCTAATATCAATGAATACATTTTTCAGCCGATTCCTTTGGCGCTGTGCAGCTGATTTTGCTGGCTGCCATTCCAGCAGTGAAAAGGTGCCAGCAATCTAGTCCCTGATAAGCTTTCTAGTAATTTCTCTTGTTTTTCTGGTATCATAGTCACCTTTTGTGAGGCAGTGGTTATCCTTCTGCTCTCGCTGGGCAACTACTGAAGAACCTTTCCCAGGTTTTAATCAGCCTGGAGCTGTCATTTCTTGTCCGTCACCGCTGCATTAGCTGCTAATCGCCACTTGCTGATTAGTAAAGTGGCTGAAAATCACAGCTCTGTGTGCGTTCAGATAAGATGCTCATCAGCTGTATCTGCGATGGGCCCAGCTATCTTGTGTACACTTTAATCAAGGACAGGAGATGTCACCTCAAGAGAATTAGTTTTAAACTTTGCAATGTCTTTGTTTTATACCAGTGCAGAGAATCAAAAATTGTTTATCAGCAGAGCATCAAATGATATTTATTTGGTCAATATGGAAGCACAGTGTTAAATGTATTTTCTTTTGCTGTGTGTTCATACTTTTCAATACTGTGTATTATTTAAAAAAACAAAACAAAAACCAAACCTACACTACTATTGCCGTCCCCTGTGTTTTATTTATGAACATTCATATGTGTTTATTCAAGAGTTCTTATACAGTTATAATAGAGTGTCTATCTATCTATCTATCTATCTATCTATCTATCTATCTATCTATCTATCTATCTATCTCAGCAAATGGTCTTACAGAAAAGGGTCCATAGCCAGCATGGGTTGAAGAAACAAGGAAAAAACATGAAATGAGGTAAACGAAATACAGGTTTTAATCCGAGCTAATCCAGACACCTCATTTTTTACTTGTGGAAAACAAAAAGAAACATAGTAATCAAACATGTAGAAAGTGCACAAAAGTATGCAACAATATTTCAAAGTTCGTGACACAATGGTGAAAACACAAAACAGGACAACTAGAAAAGTGAGTCCCAACAAAAAGTGCTGCAAGGCTGAGTCGCGAAAGGGCAAATAATTTCCAGGCAAAACAATCCAATTAAGATGAATCTGGGGCTAATAAGCGGATCAGGAGGGGATATAGGCAGTCTAATAAAAAACAAAACAAAAATATCCTCCTTGAAATCCAAAAAAGCAGGGAAAGTCTTACGTGAACAGCAACTGCAGAGTCCCGACAGCTGTTTCGGTGCAATGCGCACCGTCCTCAGGGGAAGAACGTTGAACCATAGACTGCACTGAAGGGTAGATCTGAGGCTGATTAAGTAGTGAAGATGTCCAATCAGCATGCAGGAGGCGCCAGCAGCGGGTAATGCATCGCTGTGATCAAGCATCACTGAGATTGACAGGTATCTCCTAATCAGCAGGTTGCTAGGAGATACAGGTAAACAACATAGCGGGGGAGATAGGCGCCGGGCATCAGTGTGTAACCGGCTGCTGTAGGTGCTCATCAGCGGGGATCGTTGAAGACTGGAGACCTGGAACAGTGCTGGGTGACGGGCTGAACTGAAGATGAAGATATGCAATGCCAATTAACGGTGGCAAAGCGAGTCGATGAATGTGTTTGTCTGTGGGGGATCAATGACGTCCAGGAGCAGAAAATTGAAGTCTCTGTAGAAGGTTGCTGGATGCGTGTGACAGCGGGGATCAGCGGAGTTCGAAGGCAGGTATCACGGGTCTGAGTGGAACGGGACGGAGATCATGGCATCGGATGTCTGTATGAGATGAACGGTGGTCATAGACTATCATGGTGTCGGAAGTCTTTACTGCGCGTGGCTGTCAGCATGGAGTGATTAGTAGGCAGAGAGCCTTCTGATGAAATTGAACTTTTTCAATGAAACGCGTCAAGGATAAAAGATATTGATAATATAATATAATATAATATATTGATAATCCTGGACTGTGAGACCGTGAGGACATTTAATATCATTGGACGATTCGGATGCCATCTACATATTCCAAATTGCAGGACTGCAGCCCATAACTTTCCAACCAAACGGTTTTGGAATCATGGGGATCTAAAGACATACAGCTGATGAGACCTGTGTACTTATACGCAGTTTTCTATTTTGATCAGACGTACCGTAGCCTCGGAGCTGAACAGGCGGTCTGTGTGCTTGCCGGCCACGACCGCGCTTTTGAATCAGACCCTGTCCGTGAACCGGCCGAGCAACTGAATAGGCTGGTCCATCGGCAGGCTGAGAGTGGAGACAAACCCTGGCCGAATAGGTCTCTTATCACCATCGGAAATACGCTCCTCAATACCCAAATAAGGATCAAGCAACACCACGCTTGTGGTCTGAGTGAGTAATTGATCTCCATAGTTCAGCTGGCTAGTAGTTACCAAGGACTACGTATACATTCAAATACCTCAATCCTGCACCTAAAACACTATTAAGTGCGGGGCATTATTAAACATCATTGTCTGTCCCCAAAGACCATCAGTTTCCCGGTTTTATAGGAATTGTAATCTCTTTACATCTGTATGTTGGCTGTCCATTTGCATTATATGCATTATATGTGATATTATTGTATACTAAAATCTCACATGTCTACAGGATTCTAAATGTGACTATCAGTTCACTCATGTGTATTATTACATAATTTTAACTTGCATACAATAAATACCTATTTTATTTATATTTATTTAGCGCTGATCTGGATTTTTTTCTTATCTTTGGGAATTTATTCTATTATTGACCGGGTATTGGCAGATACCGGTCCCAGATCTTAGCACTCTAATAAATAATTATAGGTGAGCTGGTTTTTCTGTTCCTCGTTACAATTTTTCCTTATTTATTTTACTAGTTTGATTAGCGCTCATCGCTTATATTTTCATATATAATATCGCCGCGTATTCTTAAAATCTGTGCTGACACTTAGTAAATATAGCAATCAGCTGGCCCTCACACCCATCAGAGCAGGCCAGCGATCGGGGGTGCTAATGCTAATGGAAACCATAGCGATTGTTCCATTGTAAATGGCGACGTCTTTGTTTTCATGAGATAAAGACCTTAATTATGTGAAACGGTCTTTATCTCAGGAAACGATCGCCGTTTTGTAAATGGAGCTCTGCATCAGATGTAAATTGGTATTGCGCATGTAGAGTGCCAATATTTCCGCAATGGAACACAGCCTCCAGATGCTGTGTTCTGTGCGTAATTCAGCCTCCGCACAGGGGGATGGCCCACTCACCATGCATACGAGATACACAAGGGGGTGGGTATTGGAATTTAAGTTGTACAGTAAGGGCTTAGCTAAGCTCTTAAGAACAATGTAGTATTCCGCATTCATCTCTACTTAAGGTAGGGTACTGGCCACTGAAATGCATTCCGCACTTTCAGTCTGCAAATGATAGTGCCTGAAATCCAAGGGCCAGATTTACTAAGCTGCGGTAAAGAAAAAAGTTGAGATGTTGCCCACAGCAACCAACAGGGGCTGCCTGGCAACTTTTAGCCTGGGGGAGCAAATGCAAGAAAAAGACCCTTAATCAGAAACCAGAATTATAACCCCACCTCATCCCAATTAATAAAAGCAGACACAAGTTCTGACAATAATCCCTACACACACACACACACACACATACACACACACACACACACACACACTATTATGACAAAATGCCAGAGAGGTATATGGCCAATTATATGGCAGAGAGCTACATGGTGCACCTATGGCAGAGGTACATGACGGACTGTATGGCAGAGATGTCACACACACTGTATGGCAAACATGTCACACACTGTATGACAGTGATGTCACACACACTGTATGGTATAGATGTCACACACACTGTATGGCAGAGATGTCACACACACTGTATGGCAAACATGTCACACACTGTATGACAGTGATGTCACACACACTGTATGGTATAGATGTCACACACACTGTATGGCAGAGATGTCACACACACTGTATGGCAAACATGTCACACACTGTATGACAGTGATGTCACACACACTGTATGGTATAGATGTCACACACACTGTATGGCAGAGATGTCACACACACTGTATGGCAAACATGTCACACACTGTATGACAGTGATGTCACACACACTGTATGGTATAGATGTCACACACACTGTATGGCAGAGATGTCACACACACTGTATGGCAAACATGTCACACACTGTATGACAGTGATGTCACACACACTGTATGAAGGGTATCCTAAATTGAAACCCAAATTGAGGGTAAATAGGGTCTAGGGTCAGTATAGTTTTCAATAAACAAATGGGCAGACTAGATGGGCCATGTGGCTCTTATCTGCCGTCACTTTCTATGTTTCTATGTTATCCTCAATCCTCTACTCTCTGTAAAGGGTCATGTCGGGTTGTCTGTAGCTTCTCTCTCATCAGTTTCAGCATATGGGGATGAGGTAGTTAATTCAATTCTAAGGCTCTCCCTTTTCTCAAAACCTGGGAGGAAGAAACTAACTTTGGTCAAGCATCTTAAACCGGAACTTATATGCACTGTATAGCAACACACTTCTATCCTTAAGTTAGAAATAATAAACTGTAAAGGTGCAGGCCGTGAACTCATAACCCAGTGTTTGCAAGCTAATGACCTCTTATAATACCATCTTACCCTTTGCCTATATAATACAGTTGGTAGAGAACTTCGCTATCAATTGGCAAAATACTAGAAAGAAAGAAAAAAATCACAGGAAGAAACCCTTGAGATAAAAACAGCAGCCAATAGTGAAGAAGTGGTGCCCCACTCCAAACTAGCAAATAGGTACAAACAGGGGGAACACTAGGCGCTTGTAATTACCAAAAACAAAAACTAAAAAAACAACGATGTCCAAAGTATCTATATGTCAAACAATAAAAATTTAATATCACAATTCTAATGACAAATACATATAATAAAATAATATATTCAAGTGAGAAGATATGAGGTCAGATATATTTTCTTGTAATAACAGCACTTTTGAGCCTTAAGTCCGCTGGACAGAAGATAAATACTTGTAATGAATAAAGGTGGTAGCTGAAGGAAATGCTTCCTTTAGGTACAATGTATCTCTCAATGTCTCCACTAGTAAACAAACGCTGCCTGTGTACACGTGCTCTCGGCAGACACACCAGCTGAAGCGTAAGTCACATAACGTATAGTGGTTGCACTATAAGCCGATAAGGAAACACTGGAGGATTTGAAACAAAGTTCCACAAAGATACTTTTAGCAGACAAGCATCAAGTTGAAAGGGGAGTTTGCCGATATATATTTACCGCCGTATATGAAAGAACAATGTTGCACTGTTCACGAGCGGCTGCAGACTCTGGCTCCACGCTCCTCCTCCTCCCCAGGTGCCGCATCAGCTGTCGGCCTGCAAAGGAACACGCTCTCCAGGTTTAGCGTGCGGGCTGTTGTAATCACCCCTAGGCACAATGTGATAGTTTCAAAAAGTGCCGTAGTGCGGAAGAATAATTCAAAATCAATTTATCAATTGGCAAAACCCTGGTATAGTTCTAACTGGTGAAATGCTCCTGCAAATAGCTAATGGCTTAACAAAATATGAAGAGGAATAAGAACTAAAGAGTGAGTGGCAGGGGCTAGTTATCTGCAGCATGAAATGTACGCCAGATTTACTGAGCTGTGGGTTTGAAAAAGTGGAGATGTTGCCCATAGCAACCCATCAGATTGCATACCAGAATCAGATTCTAGTATGCAATACTTAAATGATATCTAAAATCTGATTGGTTGCTATGGGCAACATCTCCACTTTTCCAAACCCACAGATTAGTAAACCTGGCCCCTGATCTTTCTGGTGCAGGGTCCAAAAATTTTGGTCGGCAAGGCCACCCGGCACTTGGTATTTGTTGAGACATCTATACCATTTTGTTATGTCGGATATACACTGAACAATGTATTATGCAAGATGCCATGCTTGAATATGAGATTCAGGCAGCTTTAATCAATTATAAATGTTTGTTTCAATAAATGGTAAGTGGGTTATGTAATACCAAGAGCAAAAAAATGACAATAGCCTTTATTTTTATAATTAATGTCATCACGCAAACCTGAGTAGATGTATTTTACTATATGTGCATACTTCTAGTTTAAACCACATTTTTATTAGACAAGGACAGGCATTACGTGACATAAATTAAATCATCGTGTTAAGGTCTTGCTTACTTAAGTGGAAATATTCAACTCTTCTACGGAGAAAAGATGTCAAATGGCTTTAAAGATTTTTATTTTAAACCTAATTTTGTTTTTAAGCTTGTTATTCCATTTTATTCCCTTCCATAAATCAAGCTTTTTATTAGATTATGGAAGGCACTTAAATCATTCTCAGAATGGCCCTATCAGATGCACTTATTTTTGCTCACTGAGCTATAGGATTGTTTTATGCAGCTCACTGTAAAACTTGACACACTCATCCTAAGTAATGTCCAGAATAGCACAAAGAAATGGCGTTTAATACTGCTAGTGTTATTATTCATGTTGTTTGTATTCTTTATAGTGGCTTAGCGGTTTATCAGTGTACATGAGCTTTGTTCTACAGAGTAAGTATTTAACAGAAAGCTTTTGAAATATTCAAAAAAACAAAAGCTGTCTATCAAAGGTTAGGTTACTATTTGCAAAACCATTTATATCAAATGATGTTTTACCTCTTTTGTACTATAGTCTCTTTTAGGGGTTCTCAACCAGCGGTACTAGTACCACTGGTTGTACTCAGACCACTGTCTGGTGGTACTAATGGTAACTAGGCAAGCTTGTAAGGAGGTATCAGCTATACTTGTATTCTAACCAGATAGAATACCAGATGGCAGAGGTTGTATTTAATAAAGTATCTAAAGGGCTGGGTGTATTATGTAGAAAATGTACTTGTATATGTCTACATGGTCTGCAAAGTGGTATTTGACCGGGTACCTTAATGCGTAACTGATAACCCCCCAAAAAAGGATGAGAACTGCTGCTCTATTTAGTGTTACCACCTTTTTATTGTATTTATATTACCCTCATTTTATAATTAGTATAATAGTTTCCCTTTACCTTTTATAAGCGGTATACTTTTCCCATGTTTTTATGTTCCTCCATTATTAAATAGACAGTGATAGTCCCATGCTTGTCAATGGTTTGTCCCCAAATGTTTGAAAGGTCATGAAAGCTCCGAAAGCAAGCAGTTTCTTCCCTTTATCCTGTCAGAAGCTGGTCTTGGCAGCTTTTCAGAAATTTGAAACCACCACAACTGTGAATGTAGCCTCAAAACAAATATAAAATACAACCGTTTTCAGTTATAAACAGACAGCGATTTAGGTCGGCTTTACCTGGCAGCATCTTACATTTTTATTCTCATGCTTATACTGTGTAGGGGGTAGCGGGAAGGGACTTCTTTTATTGCATCAGTAACAATCAGCATGCTATCACACACCCATTGGTGCTTCCAATTAAGTTGAATGACCACAAGGTTAAATCTCAGGGAATCTTTGTAAAAAATAAAAAAAAAAAAAAAAAATACAGTCAAGGAAATTCACATAACATGTGGTTTTTATGCTTTTGATATTAGATTTATGAATTGATTCTTTAAGTGTAAGAATCACAGTATTCTCTATCTGTTTTGCTTTGCTTATATTATGCAACTCTGCATAACACATGACGCCTTGATTGACCTTACATTCATGTACACCTGTATCTATTTTTTTATCTGTCTTTTTTTCAGCTCCAGCAATATATGAAATAAAAAGTTGAGGTTTGTTGGTGATTTGCCTTTACCTGTGCAGTCTTGTGTGCTGTGTGGTGTCTAATTTAGTTCTAGTCTCTAACTTAGACATTGCTGTCTGCACTTGAAAATCTTTGTAATTCTGAGAAAAAGTCCTCCTGGATTGCATAATTAATGTTGCGGTTATCCATTTGTTCGTTAGTGTAGATGAGGTAGAAATGTCAGTACACTGTGAAATCTATATTCTGAAATTATTTAGCAGTGGCAGCAGGTTTTACATATTCAGTCATTTCATGTAAAATATTAATTTGCTTCCTTTTTCTGTGGGTGTGGTGAGTCTCCAAACACTTATTAGCAGCTACTTCTAGATCTGTCAGGTAAGGAAGTGATCGTCAGGAATGAAAAATTGATTAAGTATGTCTTGGATGTGAGCAGAAGAGGAGCACAAGTCAAGAAGAAAGTTGGCTCTTAATGTGCGTTCCATCACCTCTTAATTGTGCCTGATACCCAATGGGTGCAATTAAAAGTATTAAACCATAATTACTTGTCAGAGGCAGTGGTTTAACTTGACATCTACCTGCTCAGTTCCCGTCATTTTATCCCCTGTGGATGAACTATTACGTCTTTAATAACATTGCAAATGAATGCCCTGTTAATAATATGTATATGCTCATTTTTCAATGTCATTTGCTTTTTCAACACTGCTACATCTGGAACAGATATTGTCCTCACAGCAGAATGAGATTTTGTGACTAAGTAAATGGGTTAGGAGGCACCCAGCATACAGTAATAACACAGATTATTGTTTCATTTGCTACTACTTTGTAAGCTTGTAAATATATAAATAAGGAGGCTAAGGTAACAATACCTCT
>WWET01001397.1:288660-305120 GCA_011038615.1 Limnodynastes dumerilii | reverse complement strand
CAACCTTCTCCTACTCTCTTTATTTTTCTTCTTAGGCTCCCCTCTAAGCTTCTCTAATTGGGTTTTTCTCATATCTTGTTCCACATACCTTGTAAAAGAAACTATAATCATTCTTTGCTATATTTAAATTTGTTTAAAGTAACAGAGTACTCTGCTGTTTAGTCTCCATTACATCCTGTTCTCATTTAAGTGTATGAGATCATTGTGCTTGCATGCACCCGGTCTTTCAATAAAAAAGGAATGAGTACTGAATACATACTTGGTCTAGGAAACATCGCCTCTGAAATGAATATAACTAGTGGGTTGCATTGAGAGAATGGGAATATTTGTTTTTCCATACAATGGATTTTCATTTGTGAAATGTGACTAATTTTCAGGAATTCAAACAATAGATTTCCCTAATAAACAAATGTTATTAATAAAATTGTGCCTGGTCATGTGTGCCCTCAATTTGTAGAAGAATACTTAAAATAATAAAGTTATATAGTATGAAAATGATTGAGAATATGTGCAAAGCAATAAAAAAAAAGTTATTTTAAATATGCATTTCAACCAACACTTCAAATATGTATCTTTCCAAAATATTAATTTTCCAGGATGCAGGAAGTAAAATTTAAAATTGCTTTCACCTTGGGAGCAAAGTACAGATTTTGTTTGAGCATTTCACTCCTCATTTGCATTTAAATTATCCAGCTGGAATGCACGCAAAGTCTGAAGATACCTAATAACTGAGCTTCAGCAACAATAATTACTTAGGGGCAATAGATTCCAGATGACAAGCAGTCAATATACTAATATTTTGGCTGGAGTCATTTTTTCTGTTTGTCGTATATAATCAATTCTGTAAATTGCACCTCATAACTTATCTTCTCTTGCTTCGCTTGGGATTAGGTAAAGCATTGTTTGGTATTGTTGATTGTAGAGAAAGTAAGAGAAAGCTATCATATCTAAAGAGATGTGTAGCGTACCTCATAGGGGATGACAGTGTTAGTTTAAAATTAGCTAAATTAAATTATGTAACTTGCGTATGCCATATAAAATGAAGATGAATTTTAATGTAGCAAGATGGCAAGTCTAAAGTAGAAAAATGTACTGCTTTTAAAAGCAACACAGTACATTCCTTGTTATGACACCTTTTTCCAAGATTGGCTGCCTGTATAGTGTAAATGCGGAATCTGCTGTAATACAGACATTTACTGGTGACTGCTGGGCTTTACAGATTTTAGGTAGGTGGCAAACACTGTGTATCTTCTTTAGAACCTACATGTGACATGCATGGCAGCAGCAGTTGCCTCAGTGACTTGTCATATCACTTGGTGAAAAATACAGCATATACTGATGTGACACATGTCAACGCAATTTGTTGAATTCAGCTATTTTGTGTTTTATAAAACTGAGAAAACTGTGAAGAGCTTATGTTACCCGAGAATGGATGATAAGCAAACTTAATGCATCGGATCCAGCCCTATTAGAAATTCTCATTTTGACTGACCAAATAGAAAGGCTGTCAGAATGTTAATAAGAAGTTTGTTTCCTGGGTGTAAATTCTCATCTCTAACCTGCAAGATAATTGTTGTTGTTGTTGTTAATTATTATTTATGAACTAGCTTGAGTAGGTAAAATTGTTAAGTTAATAAGCCTACATTACAAACATTGGGCCAGAAAAATATGGTAAAGAGGGGATGTTGGGCTTCAGTGGCACCCTCTCCGCTGTGCAGCATGCCTGTTGTTAAACTTTGTAAGGTGCTCTGTTGCTACATGCATTGTATATTACCTGTCGCTCCCCCCCCCATGATACTGATAACGAAGAACACAATAGTATTGTTAAGGTTGGACGCTGGCCATGTGTGTCTTGGGCGAAGGCACAAGGTTGAGGACTGTAATGTCACCTCTGTCTAATACTTAGACTGGGGAGTGCGCATGCATCATGACGTCATTCATAGAGAAAAGGTAGAAAGTACTCTGCTACTGCAGAGTGAAGACCGCTAAGGTAAGTAAAGTATAGAAGCTTTTTACAAAGAGAAGTTAAAGTGAAGGCTGGAGAAAGAAAAGAGGGTAATATTGGAAGGTTGAAGAAAGACAAAAGACACGAGGGGTTATATTGGAAGACTGGAGACACACGAAAGGGGGAAATATTGGAAGGCTTCAGACACAAGAGGGGGAAATATTTCTACCCACCAGGCAGCTTGCCGTGGAATAATCTGTAGCAAAACCACAAACATGAATCTGCAATGTGGAACTTCATCCTAAACAGCCATCTCCTTTGTAAACAGAGACTTAGTTTAGCAGTCACTTTATAAGGGAATAGTGTATTGTTGTGAAATGCATAGTTAGAATATCTGTATAACAGCTTTTTGGAAAAACAGAACTTGCAATTAATTAGTTTGTAAATGTTTATTATTTATTATCTGAATGTAGAACACACTAAGGAATTTCAAGACAGACACAAAAATCATTCATATCCCAAGACACAGTTTTATACATTAGACAAATTAACTTGTGGGTAGATGGATAGAACGTGTCTTAACAAAGACAAAGTGCTGAATATTCTGCTGTCAGAAACTGTCTTGCAGTTTTCTTAAAGAATAACTGTGTCTTAAAAATGACTAAGACTTTAATCGTGTATTAAATTGAAATTTCACAACACTCTGCAGTTCAGATTCTTCAGCAAACCGGCTAGGGTTTTCAGCACCACTTGCAAACTATACATTTGTGCCCTCCTGTTTAATTTAACTCCAGTGACCATCCTACATTATAGTACCCATGTGTGCTTAATAGAACACAGAACATAATCTTGTAACAATAAAACACAACAAAGCCTAGTCACTACTATACAACAGAGACAGCCTCCTAGTCTCCCATACAGACCACATCCTAGAGACCTCCATAAAATACAGATTGCATCCTTCTTGCCTATATACAATAAATTCAACATTCTTGTAATCACAATACAGTAAAAAAAAGACTTTTTAGTGCCATAAAATACATAACACAAATTTGTAACCACAATACAAAAGAAGCCTTTCTGTTGGGACCACCAAAACAGAGAAGCCTTATAAGTGGCTGGGGGCTTATCATATATTTGCAAATGTACTTGTACTATATATTTTTTTCTTTTTAACTTTATTAGGTTTTCTATATACACTTGTAGTTTTTGGCTATATTTCAGTTTTGCATGAGCAACAAAAACAAACAATAAATTACAAATATAAATCATGTTATTCATTTTAGGAAAGTTAATATTCACTCTGTAAAGTTTTTCAGGTAATGATTGGCCCAAGGACAGTCAAGTGACCAAACATTTGCAATCACCATTGGTTGAATGACCTAGATAAGGAAGAGACTGCAGCTTTGAAATATATGCCCACTCCCCACCTTGGGGATTAAATATCACTTTTATCACTTTTTAAAAATGTATTTTGCATGATTATGCAACTTTATCCAAATAATTGTGTCGAGGCCCAACCTACATAGCTTTTCCCATTATAATGTGTTCAATTCTTCAGTCAGAATACTTTTCATTTTCACATCTTGGTGCAAAAGTGAACATAGCACATAGGTGGTTTGTCTATAGTATTGAGATACTCAGTGACACTCAGACATTTCCTTTAGTACTATATTATTTGTCACATAATACAGTAATCATTGCTATTATATAATACTGTAATGCACTATCATTCATATCAGCCCCTAATTCCTTAAAACACATGCACACAAGGGTTAATTTTTGTCACCAGCCAATGAATCTACTAGTATGTTTTTTGGAGTGTGGGAAGAAACTGAAGCACCCGGAGAAAACCCATACAGACACAGGGAGAACATACAAACTCAACACAGATCAGGCCATGGAATCCAGGAATTGAACTCATGACCTCCGTCCTGTGAGGCACAATTTTTAATAACCGAGCCACCATACTGCTACTTCTGTATTATTTGGTGTAAAGAAGAAGCATGCAAATTCTTTTGCATTTTAAACACTTTAAAGTTTATGAAATTAATTGGGGTTTATTATTTTTTTTATTTTTTTTTTTGTTTCATTACACTTTTATTTCAGTCACCACTTCCATAAAGGGAATCTTTCTGCTGTTAGCTTTGGTAGGCTTTATACATTTTGCCAACATATTGGGGAGGTAGGATGGCCTACTCTGTCTATAGACTGGGGTGTGATTAAATTGTAAAAATAAAAAAAGAGTGCAGTACTTTCACCATTGGAAACCATCAACAGTAATGTAGTACTTTTAAGTAGCTTATAAAGCACAAACTATTTGATATTGCAAACTGGTAAAGTAAGGTTTTATATTCTCTTGTGAAACACTTTAAGGGCCAGATTTACTAAGCTGCGGGTTTGCACAAGTGGATTCTAGCTGACATTCCAATCAGATTCTAGCTGACATTCTCTAGTATGTAATAGAAAAGTAAGAGCTAGAATCTGATTGGTTGCTATGGGCAACATCTCCACGTTTTCAAACCCGCAGCTTAGTAAATCTGGTCCTAAAATTCTCTGAACCCAAATTGTGTGCATATGGTGAATAAAGAATACATATATTTTTATTTTCCATAAATGATGTCATTTTTTTTGTGTGTATTAAACAGGAGGTCATGATGAAAACTTAATTGGAGGAGGATCAAGGTTCGTCTGCAAACCAGCAGCCAGGAACATCACAATTATATTCCACCCTTTGCTGAGGTAGGCAGATGTTATGGGAATTTCTTCCCTTACGATTTATGAGTTACATGTATATTTGTTTTACTTATTACTAATTAGCTGGATAATAGTCTGAAATCATTTAAGCATGGTTATTGGTTAGGTAGGCGTGTTTCCAGTATAAAGTTTAATGGCTTAAAACATAGATTTAGCTGGATCTTTGCAAGTGTCATGCTGTTGACCCAGTTCTTACTGTATGTACTGTGCTGTGAATTTTCATATTGATCTGAGCAACACATTTCCAGTGGACAATTTAGCTGAAGCATGCTGCTGGTGCTTTTGAGGTCAGCACAGAGAGGAAAAGAGAGACCAAGAGAGAGCGAAAAATGATTAAGCTTCTATTTTGATCTGATGGAGTCAGAGCATGGTCAGAGGTTGAGCTGGAAAGGTGAAATTAAATTAAATTTCTCCTGATTTTGAACAATGTGACAGTCACCAACTCACTCTAAGTTGTGGATGGCTGCTGAAGCAGGTCACTCATTTCAAAGTTTCAATGAAGTCCTTGATGAGTTTATTCCTGGCTTCTTTTAACCCCTGGTCTTCAGAAAAAACAACACTCACTGTATACTTGTGTATATTTCAGTAAATAAACTTGTTGAGAGGTATTAAATAAAATGGTTTTGTATTAAGGTCTTTTACCTCCCTTTTTTTTGTTTAATTTTTATTTACCATGCACTGAGTTTTAGTTGTTAGCATTTAAAATGCGTTGGACAGATTTTCTTCTCTACACTGGAGTGGATCAGTGGTCGTATGGACAGCAGATCCGCACACTTTCCTTAAGGCAAGCTTATGAGCCCGCATGAGAGAGGGCAGTGACAGGGGCGTGCACTCCCTTCTCTCTGTCGGACGGACAGAGCCCCTTATGTACAGAAAGCGCGCAGCGGTCTGGATCCATTCATGCCTTGTAATTGCTGCTAATTTAGTTATCTCCTTATTGGTATGTTAGAGCAAAGGGGGCACACTGGGAGAGTTGAATGACATTGCTTAGCCATGGTTACCTCACTGTATCATAGTGGTTGTACAAGTAATGTTATTATTATTATTGTTTATTTATAAGGCACTCCGTTAGACAAACAATACACATATAAGGTACAATAAAACATATATTAGGGAGTGTAAAATATGCTGGTGATAAAGTAAATATAAAGCAAAATGAGGAGACACAGGAATGTAAATGGGAAGAGGGACAGGAATTTAGGAGTTAGAGGGGAGGGAGAGTGGTTAGGATGGGGAAAGGTAGACTATTCTGAGGGAGTGTTTAATGGCTTGGATAATGATGAATAGTTGTAACAGGCTGTGGTAGGTTATTCCAGAGCAGGGGGGAAGCACAAGAAAAGTTTTGGATGTAGGAATGATAGATGGTTATCAGATGGATGGTGAGATGGGGGCTGATGGTAGAACAAAGGGGCCGGGATGGAGATACGGGAGGAGAAGTAGGGTGCGGTGGAGGAGGGGAAAGACTCCTAGGTGGTGGTAAGGAGTTTGACGAGATTTCTGAAGTGGACAGGAAGCCAATGTAGTGATTCGCAGAGTAAGTAGGTAGAGACGGATTGGTGGGAGAAATTAGAGAGATTAGTCTAGACGCTGCATTAAGTATTAATTGTAGGGGAGCAAAACAGGCCAGTGATAGACCAAAAAGAAGGAGGATACCGTAGTCGAGGTGGGAGATAAAAAGTATTACATTGGACTGCACAAGAAGAGTTATAGTAGCTTCTCACATAAGTGCCACCAAACATGATGATGAAGAAAGTTATAACTGCAGTAGATTATTACCTGTTATGTATTAATTGGTCAAGAAATGAAATAGTTTGTGTTTTTGTAGGCTTGTTCCATTAGTTTTTAGACTAGCACTTTAAGCACTTAAATTGTTCTTTGTTGTGTAGCTTAAGTGGACGTGACACACTACCAAAAGTTTACTTTACATGTCTAATACATATTTCATTTATTTTTTTTATCACAAGAGCTGAGGTTATAGGAAATAGTAGTACTGTGCTTTAAAGCAACTACAGGAACACCATACTATTTACTCTGGCACAGAATTCCTCTTTTGCAGAGCAAACTAATAATGTTAGACAGATGATCAAAGTAAGTCATGATACGCACTATTGAATCAAACATGGCATTTCATTCTAAAATATAATTATCATCTCTATACTGATAATGATGAAATCATAAAAATGATCAAATTTATGAAAATGATCAAATAATTTAACGAGAATTTATTTCAAACATATACAGTAGTCTTTCTTTTGATTAAACAAAGATTCTTAACTCTTTAGAATGATCATATTTGCACATATGTTTTACAGAGCATTACATATGTCTACATGATTGCATAGGGTTAGTGTAATGGACTGGCCAGTGGATAAGATTAGAATATAAGCCATCATGCTCTCAACATTTGAAGTCCTGCAGTAGGAAGATGGCTTTGTAAACATCAGTCACATATTATTAGGATCAATCAGTAATTAGTGATGCAGGGGAAAAAAAAGAACATTTCATTACAAGACCTAAAAGCCTCCCTGTGATTGTTTTGATTTATTTGTATTAAATCTGTCAGTGTTAATAGTTGGAATTTCTCAGTTTTTCCTATGACAAAACATTAAAATGCTTAAATTTATTTTCAGTTTATTTCCTCAGTAAAATTTTTTTGGGGATTTGGTAAAATCATGGGAGAGAGGTTCCATTTGCTCTTTATATGTTTTTTTTTTTTTACTTGTTTATTTTTTTTAAATCTTTTTAATAAATGTACTAAACACATTGAGATTTGGTATTCCATATGATCGGGATACTGTATATTTTGACCATCTGAGAAATTTGTCATTGAAGAGATTTTTGCAGATTGCCACATTAGTTTCTCATCCAAGATGACATTTTAGGCAACTTGTGTCTGATAATTGGTGACAGTTTCTAAAATGTTGAGATAGGACTATTCATTCATGATGACAGCACCTTAAAATTTTGCCTCCTCCCTTAAAAAAAAATAAAAAAAAAATAAAAAAAGTACTAATATGCAATACATTAGTCTTAGACAGGCTGTCATAAAAGGTGCAACATCTGATCAGTCAAGATTTGATTTTCTAAATCTACTCTGTCCTTTTGTGTCTACTATCTGACAGCATGTTACAGTCAGCCCACAGCTATAGCAGCGCCCCAGGGAGTCAGATGTGCCAGTAAACCCTGACTGAGGCAAAAGTTTATCCAAAGCCTTCTGTGTTTATTACCAACCTGTGGCGATGTATTTTACTTTAACCACACTTATGTTTTATTTATTTATACACAGTTTAGGTGCTTTGAGAATAAAGCAAGATAAACTATGCTGTTTTAATAACAAATCTTCTTTCCTTTTCTTTGTGGAGTTATCTTATGAAGAATTGATATGAAGTTAGTCCCTGTATTATAAAGCATATTTCCTTGTGTTTACTGTATGCCATGATTTATTTCTGTTATCTAAACCGTGTGGTAACAACCATTTAAAATGATTATTTATTGTTGACTAATAACAGTATATGCCCCAACTATGCTTGTGTGATACTGTAAGTCAGAGACGCTTGCCTCTCTGTTATTCTAGTGACATGACATGATATATTTGTCATATTAAACTCATGAGATTTTGGTTCGTTTTAGTGCATCATTTAAAATTTCTCTAACATCTCATGTCACCTGCTTTATGGTCCGTTTTTATTCCTTACTTTAAAAATAAATGAAGTGCTCAGTTCCAGACAGGATGCTTTTTAAGCTTTATCCGGCACCTGTGATATGGGAGAAGATGGGAGCCAGGATTCTTGCTCCTAGTTTTATGTCTTACTGTTGTATCTGTAAAGCAATTTAGGGTAATGGGTTATCTTCATCATAGGTTATTATGTTCAACAAATGGGCTACTTATGGAAAAAGTCTAAACCATCCAGAAAGTTTTTAAATATTCTGAGACATGTAAATAATAATAGTGTGATAATTAAAGGTACTTGAAACAGCATTTGTATGTACAATATGCTTACATTTTCTACTTAATGAAAAATGTCAGGCTGGGTAGACAGTGAGAGTTTTAACTCACTATCCAGCATCTTCTCAAACCGTAGTAACCATATGAGTTAATGGTGTCGCAATACACAGCTCTCTATTTTACTGTGGATGGTTTGTAAACCATTTTCATAAACCTTTGCAGCAACTACATGTACCCCCACAAAGGATAAAAGGGCTGCCTCTGACAACTCGGTAAGTGCCACTCCACTTACTAAAAACAAGGCATATACAAACAGCAAATGGGGAGTGTACCGGTTACACTCTCCGCTAAGAAAATCTAATTTCCGAAAAAGGGACATCCGAAAGTTCCTTTCCGGATGTCCCTTTTTTGAATACTTACCCATTCAGACTTTTCTTTAATGAATGGGTGAGTATGCCGTTTCGCAATTTGCAATATCCCTCCTGGAACAGGTGAGTAAACTCTGTTCAGGGTAGGGAGGGTTGGGGTTAAGGCTGCAAGAGAGGGAGGGTTAGGGACAGGCTTCAGGGGAGGGAGGGTTAGGGTCAGGCTGCCAGGAAGGGAGGGTTAGAGTTAGGGTAGTGAGAGGGGAGGGTTAGGGTTAGAATTAGGGAGTGGGGGACTATTTTTTAAATAACTTTTCGGACCACGGAGCTTTAGGTGCTCCGTGGATCAATTGCTATGCCTCATCGAGGCATCGAAATCCCAGCCAGTTAGCACCTGGCTGGGGAGGAAACGTCCGATTCGAAAATCGGCCGTTCGGACTGTAGCCCCAAAGGGGTAGGATGATATAGATGTGTGTTAATTATGATTTAATATTATTCTCCACATACCCTATTGTTCAACGTACACCCTATGTAGAAATATGAATGGGTATCATTGCTGAAGTTTTCTTTCAACTTTAGTGTTTTAGTAAGTGGATATTCTTTGTTACTCTTAAATTTTCTTTATAAAGCAATTCAGCTTGGGTGGGAACATTAAGGGCCAGATTTACTAAGCTGCAGGTTTGGAAAAGTGGAGATGTTGCCCAAAGCAACCAATCAGATTTTAGCTGACATTCTCTAACATGTAATAGTTAAATGAGATCTAGAATCTGATTGGTTGCTATGGGTAACAAATCCACTTTTCCAAACCCGCATTTTAGTAAATCTAGCCCTAATCCTTTATTAATTGTTTTCTTTAGTTCACACTTGCTGAAATGCAAACATGTGAGTATTTACAACTGACATGATATGGTCTAAGGTTTTACATAATCTGTTTTAATTCCCAGGATCAGATATTATTTATTCTGTTAAAAACATTCACAAATTTCCTTCTTTGCATATTTCATGTTGACATATTTAGTCCTTTTATTTGTGTTGATGAGCACACAGTAGGCAGGTGGAAAGGCTGGGAATTCCCACTTCCATATTGTCATTTGCAGGAATTTTCCCCTTTATAGCTAGATATCAACTGTGTGTTTTTAAAAGCCTTTAAGTCAGGATCTGAAGTGATTAAAGACCAATAACAATTGGTAGTTTTTTTTGACATCCTTATATTTATCCATATAGGTATAGACCCACAGTAAGCAAAAAACACATGGTGTATTCCAGCTATAAACAGTGAAATCATTTTACAAGACATTCTTGTAAAAACAGATGTGATAATACAACCGCCTATTACCACTTAGCTGGGTTGTTTTGTCCCAGCCGAATGATTTGTCATTACATGATCCATGTACTACTTTCAATTATCCTCACACTGAGTGCCAATTTAGGGAGACATCGGCCGACAATCAGGGCGGCCTTGGATGGCAAGCACACTAAACAGCCACTAGCTAAACACTTTACCCTGTGGAAATATAATCTTTCCACACTTTAATATAAAATAATCGACCGCATACCAGTCTCTCAAAGAGGAGGCATTGAAGATCAACTATTGTTACCGATAGAAGCGTAGTGGATACACAAATTGAGAACTATAGCTCCTTTGGACTTGAATGAAATACTGAATCTTTCATGTTTTTATAATGTCAATCTAAAGTTATGGTTTTTACTTGATTTATTGATACATATATGATCTGGCTTTTTTAGATTTCGTATGGGATTTTATGTTTCAATATTTTTTGTTTATGTAATGCATGTTATAATCTCCTCCACTTTATAATTTAGAAATATTTAATAAGTATATACTGTTTAATACTTCTGTTTTTCTGCCATTGTTTGCTGCTTTGATGTCTGACTGAGTGCAATCATGGCTAGATTTGGGTGACTGTCTCATCTACTATAATTATCCTGTGATGTTTGTAGTAGGTACTGATATTTGTTTTGTATTTCTTATCCATGTTGTGCTCTGTTTTCATAAAAATGATGTGTACCTGACCAGTCTCTAGTTTAGGTTCCATCTGATCTGCAAACATTTCTAAAATTTCAGTGTCCCAGGCAAGAATTTTTAATAATAAACAGCCACCTTATCACTTTGTTGCTATGGGCAAAATATGTTATTTGAAGAATGTATTTACTTGATCACATTGATATAATAACATTTCAATATATGCGCAAAGTAGTTTTTATCACACAAAGTGAAATGCTGTCAAAATCCAGGGTTATCAGTGTGCAATAATGAAAGTAATTTGAGTTTTTACACACATGTCATTATGAATAAAGCTGGAAGATTGATGTCAAAGATGAATGACAGGAAAGGACAAATAAAAGAAGCTCACTCACCCAGAGTCTGCCCCTTCTGCTTTAAAGTTTCTTTTGATGGGGAACATTTGTTATTCCTTACCATACTGTGCAGAAGAAAAGTATTACATATAATATAAAAACATTCACAGTAGTCCCTTCTCCAGTGGGAATTACTGTATATATTCCTGATTATACAGACACAGCAGTGTGTGTTTTGCTGTGTGGGAGGAAAACAAAGCAACCAGAGAAAAACCAATGCAAATATGGGGTAGCATTGAGAAAAAGGTGCAGGTGATTTTTTGCATACTGTGAAAGACTGGCCTCTTTTACATGTAGCTGTATAGTTACACTGTAATTTTCCAGAAGCCGGTATATAGGCAGGTAGACCTTGGCTACGATTGAACTCATCCCACAGTTCATTAATGCTAACTACTATGTCATTCACACACAGGAACTCCTCATATACGGTGGTAAGACAAAAAGATACCAGGTACATATTTACATAGAGGAAAACAGACTGAAAAATAGAGACCTAGAGATAAATAAGCAGATATGGTGTGGTAAAAACTCAAAGGGAGTGACAAATATGGGGGTAATATATTCTGTATGTAGTATGACATGCCCTGACCTGTGTAGTATATTCCATTCACAGACACGTTATGTACTCTTAGAAAGGGAGGGTTAGGGTGAGGCTATAAAGAAGGGAGGGTCAGGGTCAGGCTAGGGAAAAGGGAGGGTCAGGGTCAGGCTAGGGAAAAGGGAGGGTTAGGGTCAGGCTGCAGAGAAGGGAGGGTTAGGGTAATGGAAAGGGAGGGTTAGGGTTATAATTAGGGAAACATTTAGGATAGTTTTTTCTTCTTTTCTCCTTTTCTTCTTACCTATTGGAGCACCACGTTCGGTGCTCCAGGGATTGATTGTCTTGCCTCATCGAAATAGGGCCATTCGCAATGGGGGCCCACACTCCTCTATCATATACAATTGTGAATCACAATTAATATTTAATATGAATGCCAAGCAACACAATTGTGTGACTGTTAAATAGTCATATTAAACCGTATTTAAGCTTAACAAGATGCCGCTTCTTCAGAACGGTCTTTTCCGAAATGACCTACTACATACCATTTAGATAGTAGATTGAGTATATGCGATCTCTAAAGACCGCACGTACTTTACAAAGTTGAAAGAGGCGTGCCATGGCAGCAGGTGGCATGGGAGGAGCTTTTTGATAGGTGCCGATACATGCTTATCCGCACCTTCTTAAAGCTTTCTTAAGCGTGAATATGGTCCTTTGTGATTAAAATGTAACTTCCTAAATCATAGCATTGATGGTTTTTTCTAAATGGGAAAAATAGAAAAAATAGAAAACATGTCATTCAAAGCTCACTAATTGTATGTTATAGAAGCATGTTTTTGTCTGCTTTTTCTTTACCTGAATATCCTATCTTAGATGATCTTCCAATAGTCAAAAGGGAAAAAGGATATTAAAAAAAATAAAAACATAGAGCAATTTGTAATCGACAGCTTTCTTAAATAAGGTCCACATGTACTACATGCCATCCAATTCAGTAATTATTATTATTATTATTATTATTAAAGCTTGGGGCTGGATTCAGAGCTGCGCTCACAATGAGAGCAAGCACAGAAAGATGGGCGCAAGTCTGGATGTCCGTCTGTGTCCGCAACTTACAGCTTTGCGCCAGTGAAAAAGGAGTTCCACAATATTTAAATGAGGAAAGGGGTGGCTTTCTCATTTAAGTATGCGGTTGTAGTGCTGTACGGTGCCTGTGCATCTGACATACACTTGGTGTAAGTGGAAAGTGCAGGACACCGATGCTGTAAAAAAATAAAAATAAATAATTATAATAAAATAAACTGTTTCAAAATAAATAAATTATAAAAAAAACCATTAAATAAAGGATTGTAATAAATTAGCTGATTGTTATAAAAATGCTGATGCTTTTAGTGCTTCAAGCACCAGTATGCCCGAGTATGCCAGTGCACCACAAGCACCAGCATGCCTTGTCATCTGGTGCCCACAGTGACATGTTAATGTCCCCCATAGGTAATAAAATATAGGGCCGATCCGACAAAATAGGTTAACATTAAATACAGTAAACTATAAATAAATCATACTTACCTGCTTTGATGGGATCTTTATCTTTAATGGATCCCATCTTGTAAGCTTTTAATCCGTGGGGGTGGGGTGTTTTGGCAAAGTTAAACAATCCTTGGTACAGACGTCGCATCTTATGTCCTGCTTCCAGGACATCCTGGCGCTAAAGAGAGTTCTACTGTCAGTGGGTTATATTTGTACCGTTGGCCAGTGTAAGAAACGTTCCAATGACAGGAAGAACTGTAATTAGCGCATCCTTGGGCATATTGGTGATTGTAGCACTACAAGCATCAGTATGCCTTATACTTTTATTTCAGGGTTGTTAAATAACATTTTTATTTCAATTAATAAACTATTTCAGGGTAAATGGCATATGTAGAAAATGCACCTTAGAATCACTGCAAAAATATGTAATCAACAGCAAACACTGCAAAAATATATATGGATCTTGGGTATGTAATATGCAAAGCGGAACTTGATGTGATCTCAAAGTGGACAACTGGTACTCCCCTAATAAAGGTTGAGAACCAATAGTATAGATGATGTGAGGTTTTATGTCTTTCACTGTAATTATATGTTTAAATTAATGTAGTTTCATCAGTATTCTTCTGTTTAGTTCTATATATTCAGAATATATGCAACAATAACAAAACATAGTGACTTCCAGTAGGCAATACTGTGTCCTTGTAGTTACTGTTCTATCTCAGAGCCACAGATTGCTTATACAAACATGCAAAATGTAAGTGTGTATAATTATAACAATATTATTATAAGATCATTTGTATTTTGACTAAATCTCACTAATGAGAGGTATTGAGGAAGTGTTCAGTGTAGTAGCCATCAGTCAGCTTCATTAGAAATAGAACATCTTGCTTCTCTATAAGACCTGCTTGCTCATTTCTGGGGGTCTGCTCTCATGTCGACAACATGGTTTGCCTCCTGCTTTCTTTTTTCCAGTTCTTTGAGCAGTTTCCCCCCCTACAGTGCCAACAGTGGAAGCGAAATGTCAGATCACACTTGCCATGTCACTGTCATTTTTAACATCATTCAGAGAGATGGCTTTGCCTTCAACATCCTTCCTGAAGCCAATGTACTCAGTACTGTAAATGCAGAATGGTATTTGACAGCTTATTTCGGATCTCATCGAAATTTAAACGTGTTTGTGGGGTATCCCAGGGCAAGAGCGTTTCACAGCTGTGTTACAGAGGCACCTCACCAGGTCACATAAAGCGTTGTTTCACACAGTGACTGACATGTCACCTGGAAAACTCATTAGACTTTGTTGTCTGTCTCTGTATATATCACCACGTGAACGTAATGCAGATTTAGCAATTCCTGTTACAATTATCAAGACAATTTTTAACTGTGATGGCCATTTTTGCAGGCCATTACAAATGTTATCCCAGGGATAAGATATTGCCCATGACTGCTTTTTAAGTGCTGATTATTTCTCTGAGTAATAATCCAGTTCTATACGGAATTGTTATACACTTTTGCATTTTACCTTGTTATAAGACAGTGTCCCCTCTGTAGCTCATAGCCTTATAAATCTGGTTGTTAAAAGGATGTATAAAATAGTTTTTCCAGGCAGCAAAATTCATTTATTAAAGTTTTACATGAATAATTAAACTCTGCAACTTTAATCATAAGCTTCTATTAACCCTGCTACACATTTCCCCATGTCAGTTTATGTTCCTCCTAAGTGGCTGCTGCGATTTCCCTTTTTGCTGTTTTAATTTAAATCTGTATGATAATGAGGGACATATGGAAACAGAGCAGATGTCTGGCTATAAACCGATGCACTAGCATTACCAGCTGTTTTAAGCTTTGATTACTGGATAGCGGTATATTGTTAACCCAGTGCCTCCTGATTCATAATTTGCAAGGTGCGCTGTACACAAAGTGTAGACACCATGAAACATTTGCAGTCTGTCGCTGCCTTGGCTAATATCTTACACATTTACTGTATCTAGCCAAGATGAAGGTGTTCAGACAGTTGACAATGATTAAGCCCTTGTTTTTGCACCTAAAGCACTTGAGTTCAACCTGACAAATATAGTTACACTTAAGGTGCTTTTTGAAATGTTTAGTTTTAATGAAAGAAGTTTGCCTCTGAGCTACCTAAACACACTTGAAGATGAGCAGGTAGTTTGTCTTTTTCCTTTGAGGCGTTTAAGAGTTTCTAATAACACTGTTAAAGATGCTTTCACATATGCTAAACAAACATTCCCATAGACATTTTTTTCTTCCATTGCTTAAATGTGAAAGCTGCAAGCAAAATTGTAAATTGATAGAACACGGAATCATAGCTTGTCAGAAATCACATTATTTTTCAGAGCCGAATCATCAGAGAGCATTTACTAGACTTTGCTGGTGTACTTTAAGCACTCTTTAAATGCTTGATGATTTTTAATATCAAAGTATGCCAGCCTTTACTGTTCTGCCATGTAAGACCCAACACTACCACGTAATCAGAAAGCTAAGCACTCATCGATTTGATGGCATTTTACTTTTTAACCTTTGGAACCATCCTATTACCACTGTACCAGTAACACCTTAAGCTTGTAAACCTTCGGATGGCATTTCATTTGTCATATGCTGCACCCATTACATGTTTGTGACTTAAATTCTACAGCAGTGTCTTATGTTGTATTTCAGAGTCCATTAGGCACGTCTATTAAAAACAACAGGATAGCAGTCACAAAGCTTTATTTTATTAGCCTGCCCACCGCAGGGTTCCTGCTCAGAGACGATAGGAGGGAAGATGCCTAATGTGCACAGTGGGCATAAAGGCACAGGGTGATTCACAGACTGAATAGATGTTAGTATTAAGAGCAAACAGAGCTACCAATGCAAAAAAATAAAATTGTCTCTATCTATCTATCTATCTATCTATCTATCTATCTACTATCTATCTATCTAGATTTATAGTGTATGGAAAAAGAATAAATGTTTGCAACAGCCAGAGTGAAGTTTAGTCCCCATTGGGAGATA
>WWET01001397.1:272047-288316 GCA_011038615.1 Limnodynastes dumerilii | reverse complement strand
TCAATCCCTCCACATTTTGGAGCTCATGGGTCTACTTCAGACTCTTTCACTAAAATGGGTGGTTCTGACTTGTGAAGTATGTTTCATACCATTTGGTGCAATGAAAGCACATTTGGATACTGTTTCTAATTGTTCCTCCAGGTCATAAAGAATTTTTCAGTTTGTTTTTCTCTTTAGTTAGATTTTCTTTGTTTGTGTGTAAGATGGCCTCCAGCCAGTCCATATGGGAAAAAGAACGCAATTTAGTGCAGTGTGGGAGGTTCCTGTTGTATTCACATATGCTGGATGCTTTTTTTTTTTTTTAGCTACTGCTGACAGGATAAATTGTCTTCATTCTCTCACACACTTTATCGCCAGGTTGATTATACCTAGGACAACCACAGTGGGCCCAAGTAACACAAAAATGTTTCAAAATAAACAGTTGGATTTTTCTCCCTTGTGATGTTGAAAACATTTCTCTATAGGTACTGGCATTTAATGTAGTGTTAGAGAAAGTGAGAGCCTTGAGTAACTGTTCCAGTGTTGGTCCTAGAAAAATTTCTGGCCAAGAAAGGAGGTCAGCTTCAGATTATGTGGGGTCAAAAGCTGTCCTGAGTATATGATAATATCTAGAGATTGTGCTTCTTCACTCTAGAGACTTAAATATTAACTTGTGTAGATGATTCATTCAGTTATTCTGAGTGAAGCAGGACACCACCAAATTTACATAGTGTGTGTTGTAGTGCAGAAGCGTGCATGTGGGAGGGTTCAAATTTGTCTTTAATCTGAGATCCTTCTGCCTGTGTGTGTCTCTATGGGATTTAATAGTATATATTCTTTAGGTGGACCAGTCCATAAAACTTTGCCATGTTGAATAGCCTGGAAAGAATAGGATTTGGTAGATATTGCTGTCCTCAGCATAAGTAGATTAAATAGTTCTAAGAGCAGGTGTCACGGTCTGAGGATTTGGGGTCTCTGCACAGGGAACCCTAGGGCTAGGACGGTTGTAATGGAAACTAGGGCCGTTGATGTAATTCTTGCGCATTAGCAAAGTTCAAGAAAAGTCACAAGGAGGCAGAAGAACAAAAGAACAATTGGTTTATTGAGAAGATCATCAATAGTAAATTCCTGTCACAGGTAAGCACTAGGAAGCAATAGAAACTCCCTCAAGATGAGGCCCACGGATACACAGTTCAAATGGTGAGGGAAAACCTCCTCTGGCTAAGACCAGCTGTAGGAGCAGCAATGAAATAGTCCAGAAGCTAGAGGGAGACAGTGAGCAACAGACCTTAGATGATTTGTAGAAGGACTGAGCTGTAGAGATGTGATGAGCACACAGTGGTGTATAGCAGAGATGCAATGATCTGGAGCGATGCGTATATCACACAGGGAAGTTTAGCAGAGATGCAATGGTCTGCAGCGCTGTGGTGAACTCACGGTGAAGTTTAGCAGAGATGCGATGGTCTGCAGTGATGCAATGAACTCACAGTGAAGTTTAGCAGATATGCAATGGTCTGCAGTGATGCAATGAAGTCACAGTGAAGTTTAGGAGAGATGCAATGGTCTGCAGTGATGCGATGAAGTCATTGAAGTTTAGCAGAGAGGCAATGACACTGAGAAAATAGCAAGGAGCCAGGAACACAAGGTATCCACAAGAAAATACAGGAACCAGTCACATAAGCAACACCACATGTTGCTCTGGCTAAGGTTTAAATAGGGAGGAATAGATCTCCACTAGAGACAAGGTTTGGACAGCACAGTTAATTGCAGATCCAGCCTCTAGACAACAGGTGTACTCATTAGCAGAAAAGTGTAGTCAGACAGGTCACAGGAAACACTGGGGATGCTGAGCTAACTAGGCCTCAGTGGAGAAACACAAGCAGACCGGACTCCAAAGGTAAGGAAATTACATGTCCTGATGTTGTAACCCCTGTGTTTTGTGACAGAAGGTTGGTAGAACAGCATATAACAATGACAAGGTTACAGAAGTTAAGCTGGGTACAAATTTTTTTTTTTCTTCTTAAGCAACTTTGATTGATCAGTAAAATTATAAGTCGATGATGTGATGGAATGATGTTATGTACCTTGCATCAATTTCAAAAACTGAGAATTTCCAATCCAACTGCACAAAAAAAATGTCTACTTCTTGTACTTCTGAATCTTGTCGCTGTTACTAAATATTTAAATTTTAACATTCTGTTTTGTCTTGAGACTTGTTATAAGATATTGTAATAGTGTATTACATGTTTGGCATCTGCGCTGTCTTCTTTTCACTGGCTCTAAAAATCAGTGCTTTTCAGTGCTCTAAAAATCCAAAACCCTCATTCCTATCCCAGTTAGTTAGCCATGCATTAACCTCCCTAATCTCACACTGCCTCCCTGGACGAGTGCGTGTCACAGGTAGTATTTCCGAACATACTACCCGTCCTTGAGTTAAATTTGTGACCCAGGTCCCTGAAATCATTCCTTAGGACACCCAATCTTCCTCTAACTCGGTAATTGGTCCCAACATGCACCAGGACCAGGTCATTCTCTGCCACTCCCAACAATCTGTGCACCTGATCAGCAATATGATAAACCCGAGCACCCAGGTGTCCGCTCACTATTTGCCATGCACAGTCCCAGTAACAGTAACAGATTGCCCTTTCTATCTTTCTAATAATTGAATCCTTTACCTCCACAATCTGCCTAGGTGTCTGAGTAACTTTGGTCTCCTCTAAGTCAAAGAGACTGTTCCTCTGGTTGCAATGGAAGCAGTCTCACTCAACTCTACCAACTATCTAGACATGAATGTATATAACTGAGTACATTTTTACTACTAATAATATTTTAAGTGGCCGAACTACCGAACGTATGGCATATACGTCCGTAGTTCACAATTTTTTTGCTACGGCGCATGCTTAGTACATTTTTTGCGTAATCTATGTATTTTTTCGTTACGTAGATTGCGTATATGTGGTGTGCCGTAGCAAAAAATGGTAAACTACGGACGTATATGCTATACGTTCGGTAGTGTGAATCCAGGCCTTTGTTAGTAACCATATTTCTACTATTATTTTTTTTTTTCCTGAAGTTATGAGGGAGAAAAACTGTTTTCATTTTAACATTCAAAGATATTTCCTGAAGCCTAAAATAAATTGCAACATGTAATGTTGCTGAAAAAGTAAAAGGTAGTATATTTTTCGGTACATTTTGTACTCACTCAGTGGTTGATGTCCGTAACAGACGTTTCTGAAAGTAGTAGCCTGACCTTTTTCAGATTGTATTAACATTTACAAATTTGTTTTGGTGCGCCATGCTGATAGAGGCGTTGCTGGGTCTCATACTCTTCTGGAAGCCCGTTCATTTTGCAAGTTAAAAATCAAGACTGTTTTTCAATCTCTGTCAGACATGTTCTTTTCATTAAATTAATCTGCATAAAGCTACTTTTTATCAAATGGCAAAACCATGTATTTGCGTCTTGTCCAAACGAAATTGTCATGAGTGATGCATCTTCAAATATCTACACTATTTTCAGTAGAAATATATAATACTAAAGTAACGTATTCATCTGCCTACTGTAATTAGTCATTTCAAATCGGTTTCTCCTATTTCAGGATTTTTTTTTCCGCTGCCTTGTACATTTTTTTATATGATATGTTTTGATGATGCTAAGGCTGATTTCTGAAGCACAAAAAATGTGTTCCCATTATTTTCAGAAACAGGTTTTTACATATAGAAATTTCAAGGCCTCACACTCCCTCAACCATGTGTTTTGGGGGGCAAGACAAAATTGTAACTTTAAATATTTTATAACTATGAAAATGTAGAAAACTTAATCCTTGGGTAATGAATAAAAAATAAAATGTAAACGTGCACTTGCAATGGAAATGGAAGAACTCTACAGCGCTTGCTTGTCCAGATGTAATTAAACATATGGGTGCAATAGTTCACTGTAGTGGCAAGTGTCATGATTATTGCAAACTGATTACTATAAACCTATTTTGCAGTATTTCTTATTTAATATTAAGAAGGTTGGGCTATGGTGCGATGCTCATTACCTTGGTGTTATTGATATGTAACAATTCTATAACTTTATTAACATTTAGCACAATTTTCTTGTGGAAGCTAGGGCTGATTTCTTCCTGCTAAATTCTAAAAAAGTGTAAATTGAATTTAATGTAGTATTCATTTCTGGATTAAGCATAAAAAAGAAGTCCAGATAGTTGTAGGCAGCCATTCCTCGGTTAGTGATCTCCAGACCTACATTTTTTTTCTCCTGTATTGGAGAGCCAGAATATATCATTGACAAATTCCAAGGAAGTAATAGAAAAACGAGGCATAGGCGCCAAATGTAAACCTAAATGACTCCTTGAGATCACATTAAGTCTAAAAATTTTTAATAGACATTTAACATTTAGACACAACACATATTGTTAAAAAAAACGCAAATAGTGGAAATATTATATCAATGGAGGTACAAATAGAGAGTCAATGACCAATTGGTGTGCACAATGGGAGGTGGAAAAATAGAAAAAAATGACAGAGGTGGTTGAGTCCTGCAGGGAACGTTCCCCTCAACAATGTTGCACACACAAGGAATGGTGTTACAATCCGTATCAAATTGAGAACAAGAATAAAAAAAAAAGTACCTGATAGGATGAGAGGTCACTCACTCTGAGGTGGATACGTGGATCGTACTCCCCGCAGGGTTGGTGGTGTACACAGGTACCTTGATATGCGGAGGACATAAACCCAGGCACAGTGGATGTACAGGACTGGAATGGCTGCCAGCCGATGTAAAATACAATACACACTGGGGCACTCAGTGGATCCGTAAGGAAAGGGCCAACTCTGTCGGCTCAAAGCACTCCTGAGCAAAAAAACGAGGTATAGGCGCCAAATGTAAACCTAAATGACTCCTTGAGATCACATTAAGTCTAAAAAATTTTTAATAGACATTTAACATTTAGACACAACACATATTATTTAAAAAAAAACGCAAATAGTGGATATATTGTATCAATGGAGGTACAAATAGAGAGTCAATGACCAATTGGTGTGCACAATGGGAGGTGGATTGTGGATTTTTTTATAATATGTGTTGTGTCTAAATGTTAAATGTCTATTAAAAATTTTTTAGACTTAATGTGATCTCAAGGAGTCATTTAGGTTTACATTTGGCGCCTATACCTCGTTTTGCTATTATTCCCTTGGTTTTTTTTGACAGGATCCAGACCTGTTGAGGTTGGCAGCCTACATATATATGTATGTTTAATTTTCTATATACATACATATATATATATATTTTTTATATATAGTGCTGCTCACATATACACATTTTTTTATTTTTTATTTTTGCTAGTGTGCGCTGGAATTTGTTTATATTTTGAAATTCCAAGGAAGGTATTGTGTAATGCATTACCCCTTCAACAAGCCCTGCTCTCTCTGCTTAGTAATGGGATCCACAGCAGTGTGGAGCAGGGAATGAGGCCCCATTGAGGCACTTCACATTTAGTCATCATTATTCATGTCCTGAGTTGTATCAGCATTGCACAAGTGTAATTTTTTTTGCCTCTGGGTGTTTGGGACTGCTTATTTAAATACTGGTATGTGATAGACTATAAGTGGCAAAGAACAGGTTAAATCACTGTTTACTCAACCACATATAATATAATCTAAAGAGCCATGTTCTCTGCGACGTGCACAGGGAATATGGCTAGTGATTATGTTCTCTGCGGGAAGACTAACACAAATTAGGCTAAAAAAAAAAATGATCAAAATTAACATGGCTCCCATGGTTTCCATTTATTTACCTGTACCAAATAAAGGAACAATTGCAGTGCTTAAAAAAGGTCTAAGCAGATAGGTATATAAGTATAATGAATACAGTAGGGGAATCTCCGTTTTACATTTAAATCACATTAAGTTTAGTTGCTATTGCTTACGTAATTAAAAAGTCCTTGTTTATGAATGCAGATAATTGCTTTGTGGTCATTCATAATCAAAAAATATATTTTCACTTTTTCTTTTGGCAAATAATTTTAGTTAATTTAATAAAAGGTTCTGGTTAAAAATAAAAGTAAAGATTCTGTCTGCCTAGAACCGTTTAGGGCCAGTGCTTAATAATTTTTTTTTTATCTGAGGTAAGTGATTGCGACAAGTAGATTCCTGTCAGCTCCCCTACATCTGGTGAGGTGAGAGAGCGTGAAGTTGGAGACCAATTTATGTGGGGAAAGGCAAAATGTAAGAAGCGCGTTGGCCCCTAGAGTCTGACACAATAAAAACACAAATACAATGGCAATAGAGGGCAGAGAACAGAAAAATACAATGACAATGCATAGCAGATAGCAGGAAATTTCATGCAAAAGACGCTATCAGAAGGCAGAGAACAGGAAAACAACGACAATGTAGGGCAGATAACAGGAAAGGTCCCATTGCATTACAGAATTAAGAATTTGGACTTGAGGAGACCTTATCCAGGCGACACTACAGCCCTTTAAACAGTACAACAAAGTCAACTAATAGATCATAGGAAAAGTTTAAATGTTTTACATTCTAAAATAAAAAGTTAGTTTAAATAAAACAAGATTAAGCAAATTATTTATTATGTGTACAGTCCTCTTTTTAGCCAAACAAAAGTACACTTGTTTTGGCAATCATCACAAGTGTAGGCCTTCTGCCTCGGAGTCTGGATATAAAGGGTCATTTATTGATATTCAGGACAGGCTAAGGAACTAGTAAATGGTATGTGTAGTAATAAGGACACCTGCTGGTTGTGTGAGACCTGAATTTATAATGATTATCGAGTATGGTGCACAGAGTAGAGGCATCTTATATGTGTAAATGCAGTGTTGCAAAACTACAGCAAATCATCAGTCACATAATGACATAAGTGCACATGCATTCTACTACTTACAGCATTTTAATCATTCATCTCATCTCATTGCTTGTTTTTTTCAAATCCCCTCTTTAATAATAACTTTATAAAAATGCTTTTGCAGATCCAGCCTCTCTTCACTTAATTTTTATTGTTCACAACTATAGCATTTCAACATCTGTGTGAAATTGGTTTATCTTAAGCCAATGTCGTAGGTATTTTTGTGTGATATTAGATGAATGCAGTCTACTACAAGGTTAAATATGTGTATGTGTGTGACTTGTTTCTAGGTAGGTGCATCTTAAGTTTCCAGCTGTATCAGCAAAGCACTGTGTGACTATTCGGGAACACAGCCAATTTGTGCTCACTATCCTCCTTCTGTTTTTTCATTCTTTAGTAGTAGACATGATGGAAATAAGAGGAGAACAATCTCACATCTTAATGGGACAAAGTTTTTCATGTTGACTGATGTATTATTTGTACAATACTCTTATTGATCTCAATTCTAATTCCTTACTATGTTTTTTTTATATATATTTTTTTTTATTGGAGCGCATAAGAAAAAACAATAACGAGATGACAACATGACATCATGTGCAGTTCTTCACCTGTACAATAAGCCATGTGTTGTCACATGTAACATTGTTACAAGCTTGTCTAAACATAGTAACGGAGCAATAATTGATGATATACTGGTATAACAAAAAGTATCACAACATTTCTGTGTGAAAAAAGTAAACCAAATATATCCAATGCGTTATCTATGTCAATAACCCTACTATGCATTCCTAACCAAGCAGATAGAAATCAAGCTAGTGCTACTGGTCTAATTCCTTACTATGTTTAAGAGTGTGAACATCTACAAACTAACGTGCAGAATTTAGCATATGAATTGAACCTACATTATTTATTTTGATATATTTTTTCTTTAAAGCAGAGCTTATGAGAACATTTAGTTTTTGTTGGATTGTTTCTGTTTGTTGTTTTTGTCATATTCACACACTTTGGGCCTGATCCGGAGCTACGATGTTACACTGAGCGTTCTGCCCGGTGCATGCACAGATCGCCTTTTTAGACGATCTTACACCCGGCGTATTAACGCTGAGCGTCGTAGCTCTGGATCAGGTCTATGTCTTCATAGTCATTCAGAGTTGCATTGAACATCAAAAAAAAAAAATTGAACTCTAGGTAGAGGGAAACTTTAAGACGCTGCCCCATAACTATTAAGAGGTCATTTTCCTTGCTCAGTTCTAAACTATAGTGTAAAGCTGTATATACAATGCATAAAATTTAGCATAATGTGACGTAGAGATTTTAGCTAGTATTAAAACTCATGATGAGCATGTTCATTCATACACACTACCGTCACATCTGTGTTTTTCTATCCAATAACCCTCTGCTGAAAATATACAGAGATCATAGATGTAGGTATGCACATCCACAATGGTGTACTTAGTGAACTATTGCACAGTAGGTCAAGACCGCGTGCACACTAATGATTTGGATAGACTGTTTTGATCAATAAAATGAGGACTTTAAAAAAAAATCTATTAAACTAAAAACACTATACATGAAATCATGGTCACCATTTACTTCACTTGAACCCAGCTTAAGTCTTTTAAATATTGTAAAAGAAGTTGGCAAAGAGCTGAGCAACCTATAGTAGATTGAATGCAATTGTCTCACTGTCTTTGACATCTTTGTGATAAATGGCTAAGTGAAGAGACATTATTACTCAAAACACTTAATGAATATGGCTGAACTTAAAAATGAAGGATATTGAATTTCGTAACACTAGTAAATTTTTATATTAATATTGTGCATTTGTCACCTTTCTGATCTTTCTCAATTAATGCAGTTAGTAGAAACATTGTAAAATGATGACAGGTAGATTTTTCTATAATGTACTATGATTCTTTGTAAGTGGCATGCATCCAGGTAATTCTTGGGCTGTTTGTCGTGTCTCTTAAGGTAGATCATTTGAGCATGTCCTCCTTCCACTTGGCATGCTCATTTTAACAGGTTTTCTTGCATTTGTGGTTAATAGGTGACATTGTATACTCCGTTTTTGTTGCTGAGAATTTGTATTGTTCATATTTATAGTAATACTGAAGTTCACAAATATTCTATTGCTATACTGAATGAACAGGCAGTACAGTATCCAGACCAGGAAATGAAACTATTAAAGTACTAATTGCAAAGCATCCTTGACGTTCAATATTACTATGTAGTAATCAGTTTGAAGAAATGTTGGACCGGAGACTTTTGATGCTTTGAGGACATTGTCAAGTCTGAATGGTATGAAGGGTGCCCTCACTCTACTGTCTACATATTGGTTCCCCCCCCCCCCACCCATGTCACTTCTGCATCCTGCTTTTCGGAAACTCTCCCAAGGATGCAGATCCATCCTGGGAATGAGGCGCTTACTCATATGCTTTTGAAAAAAAGTGAGTGTTTTCTATGCTAGAGTTCGAAAAACACCTTATTTTCAGACGTCTGGATCTTATATATACATTTTTATTATATAATAGTTTGTTTATATAGCTCCTACAGCGAAAAAAAATATATTTAAAAAAAAGTATTTTTCCCATTTGAGTTTACAGTCTGCGTTCTTTAACAACCCCAGTTGTACTGTTCTGTAGACACGGCAATAAAATATAAATGATAATAGACAATAAATAATCCTTTATGTCCAACATCTGTTTTTGAAATCCTTATAATTAAGGGACGTATGACAGTAATAATTTGCATGCAGATTCTTTTAATCAGAGAGCTTTAATAGTAGCCAGCTGAAGACTTTGTTACACACACACACAAAAGATAAAATACACAATTGCAAGGTGCTCAGATAATGAATGCCTAGCTTTCATCACTTCCTTATTTTACTTGTCAGCTTTTGACAAAGGCTTTTGTCATTTCTTTCTAGTAATCATTCATTGCTAAGTTTTCATACTTTGACAAGGGACCGGTCTTTATCTTCCAATCCGCTCAAAGGACTTGATAATGAATTACACATTGAAAGAGTCCCCAAGCTGTCCACCTTTTTTCTTTATTTTTTTTATTAAAAGACATCCGTAGAGGTCAGCACTTGAAATTGTGATATAAAGCAGCATTTCATTAGAATTCACTGCTGGTAACAGATTACATTGTTCTTTAACACAGGAAGCTTTTATGACATGAGCAGTGTGTAAGATGTTCATGCATGAGGTTAAAGCGACGATGAGCTCATTTCATAAAAACTACAAGACACTATCTCTTGCCATCGTTTACAATTGACAAGTGTTTCTGTGGAGCTGCCACTCTTTAAGGACATATATGGCTAGTTTTGAAAGATGGATTTGTAGATACTAGGAAAAAAAAGCCTTAAGTTTGTATATTTTTTGTGTATTCTTTGCTTTATTATAGGATATTTATGGAATTGATTCCGCACCCTTGCTTACTTGCAAAGAATTCGATATATTAGGGCATTGTATCAAGGGGTTATGCTTTTATATTATTTTTCAGCATTAATATTTCAAAACATAACTACTTCAACAAGGTTTGTTACATTATGGACACAGGCTTCATTATTTGATTTCCACACACTGCTTGATATTGTTACCTGACAATATCGGTTAGTAATCCTAAATGATCAAATAAACAAACCCTTTCGTTTTATCAACATTAGCAAAAAAAAATCTTGCGGGATGTGGTTGCCAGTCCAAGTGGCTGTTTTTTTAAACAGGATACAGCGACCAGCTAAATGGCAGCTGTTTTATTGTTCAAAATAGGCTGAAAAGAGAAAGTTACTATTGGTAATGGGAATCTATTTTAATAGCAAGGGGCTGCTTTGGTTGTGGCGGGTAGATTAGGGTTAGTCAGAGGCGTGTGTGGCAGCTCTGAAGTTAGGGTTAGGGCTTAAGGGGAAGTTTAGTATTTTGCTACGGGGCATGGAGGGTAAGGGTTAGGTTGTGGGGTTAGAACTGCAGAAGGAAAAGCTTAGGGTTAGGCTGTGGGAAGGTGAGGGTTATGGTTAGGAGAGGGTTAAGGGTAGTTTTAGGTTAAACATTTATCTTTTGGAGGATGACTCAGGAGTCACATCACTGCCTCTTTCTAAAATGCAGCATTCAACTGTAGTAAGATAGTCTTTTGAAATAAAGACCATTGTCGGAAAACCACACTCAATCTTGTATAACACTACAGCGATTATTGGTCTGAGCTCCCACTAATTGGATGTTTGACCAATAATCTCTTTATTGTGTGGCCAGTTTGAGGACAAAGGTGTCCTGGAGGCATGTGATATCATCAGTCCATAGGACAGATCAGTAATCTAAAGGGTGGGGGATTCGGTTTGAAAGTGGCCTCCCATGAGCTCACAGAGAAGGCTCGATCCAACAGAGATCCGATATCAGCTCGGAATTCTGAACACAAAGCCTGCAGAAGTCTAAATCTGGTCTATAGACAGTAATACTAGCACAAAATAATGTGCTAAAATACACAGCAATGTCATTATAAATATTACAAATGTTTTATATGAACATTTCTTGAGAAACCAAATAATTACCTTGTATCATCTCACCAGGGAAAATGTAAGCATATACAAGTAAATGCGTGGGAGAGACAGAGGGAGGAGTAAAACACATTAGTTCTCTATGTCACATACACACAAAAAAACAGCAGAAAATTAACAGCATTATTGCTCACTGACTTGTTCTACTGATGATTGAAGCATTCAAGAGAACGTGCAGAAAAATGATAGGTTACTTTCACATTGGTGGAAGTTTAACAAATGCTCAACCGTTCTCCCTCCATCATCCCTGTCATTGCTGAGAGGTACAGTGTATTATATTGATGCCTTCACACTTATTGCCGTATTCCTTTCAGATTCAATCTATCTGAAATGGCCCACTAAACATTTCAATTTGCAGCCTGTAGAGCAGGATTTAACTTTCCAGCAGAAATGAGGGGATGGGATTGATGGGGTATGCACAGTGCTCACTTATGTAATGTTCTATGCACATAGAATTACGTAAGACAAATATACACCTAGACATGTGCAATATTCAGTTAGTCAATCTGATTATGTATGGAATGCATGCATACACACCGTTAATCATCTAGATTATACATAGTGGAATAGTATGGAATTTCATATGCTGTTGCAAGATGCTGCCCTTAATGTAGGACTGGTAGTTTATATAATTTATTGTTGCGTTTTTTGTACAACAGTTGTAGTTGTTGAAAGGTGTATTCGTATCAGCAATGTAAGATATGTTTACGTCTTTGTTTGTGTGTGTGTGTGCGTGTGTGTGTGTGTGTGTATAAAATATATACACACACACACACACATGTATATCAGAGTTTCTTGCTATCCAGTGGAAACAGTCTCAATTAACTTGACGAAACAGAACAGCAGCTTAGTAATGTCACAAAATCTCTTGACAACTATAATGAATTAGGTTAGTTATGGGAAATAGAATACAAGGGAAGAAACCAGATAATGAAACATGATGCTATTATCATAGTATAGCAGAGTGCATCCAGACTTCATTCTTTTCAATGCTTATATTATACTATTAACTCACAGCTGAATTCAGCTTCTCCTCCACATGGCATTGTAGAGATTTGGAAATGCTACCATCTACAGCCTGATATTGGCAAGGAAAATGTACGAGAGAATAGCTTCATTTTTAATTATTAATGTTGTCATTTTATGCTGTGTTTTCCAGTTAAAATGTGTGTTTAGTGCAGAACCGAATTTAGGCTCTTAAACAAGACTCTACTAGTTTGAGCCCTTCTTCCTCTTGCCTTTTAAGGCTGTGTTTCCGCTTCGCCCTCCGTGATAGATTAATATATAACTAAACCTGAAAAAAAGAACTATTTTTTTTACACATTTTATAGTAATGTACTTAAGGTTTTGTCTGTATGTTGGCCTATTATGTGTAATAAATAGTTGGAAAATCTAATACATACATTTTTACACTATTTCCACACAGTAATTACGCAGTATATCAATTAATATACAAAATCTGAATAAAATGAATATATATAGTATAATTACCAAGTGAAAAAAAAAAAGATGGCCTCCTTTGATCTTGCTGCACCCACCTTAACATTTATATGGCACTATTGTTATTTCAAATTTGCTGCTGCTATGCTGTTCACTCACAGAGCTCTGGATGAAATAGAGTGTGGGGGTGCGAGTATTTGCACGAAATCATGATTTTGGGCCCGATTCAATCAGGAGCAATGACAGGAAAAATGCTTGCGTTGCACTTTTTCCTGTTCTTTACGGTAGGCAACCTCGATGGGGCACACATAAAAATTGGCGGAATTAGCTTCGCACCGCAAATAGTGCGGGTGCGAAGCTAATTAAATCAGGCCTTTTGTTTGCAGTTCTCTGCTTAGAATTTGAAAACACAGAATTTTTAAAGGGCAGCTTACAATGCTTGGTAATACAAGAGGGGCATATTAGGGGTCTCAATATTGCACACTATATAATACACATGTGGGGTTCGTTAGGAGTCTAGGAATGGCATATGTGTTTTATATTGGGGTTTAGGAATGGCACACTATATACTACTGTGTTTCCAGACCACTAGTATACACCGCATATACTATATTATATATAGTATGTGCTATTCCCAGACCCATAATTTACCCCACATAAAATTTATAATCACAGAAAGAAAAAAACTGGAAACCATGCAGAAAACTGGAGTTTGTCCATAATTACACTACAACCCCCAAATAATAATGGGGATCAGACTCGGGTGCATTCAGTGACAATAGTAATTCCAAACACAAATGCAGGAGGCAAAAGAAAACCTACAAGAAAAAAGTGCCATCTATTTGTTGCAAACCATTTAAAATTTAGCATTTAATAAGTATAGATTAAAAATGCCTTGAATCAGCTGAGAGCGAAATGCGCGTCGGCGTCCACAGATGCAGCCGGTCTCCCTCCGATATCTCCTCACCTCCATCATGCCACTAATTCACCCGGTAGGGTAAACCAGGGCTCTGTTGGAGTGAAATACCACTGTGAGGTGGTTTTATTATTTTCATAGATTTTTACATATAGGGTTTGAATAGGGTCCTGTGCCTGGTCACTTCATCCTGGTGATTGGAGGCAACTTAACTCCCAGTGTTTAATAGCAGGTGAGGGTGAGTGATGGAGTTTTAAGGGGAGGAGACTGTGTCTACATATACCTGGTTTTTCTTGTATATTTTAGTCTAATAGTGTAATGGTGCACATGATATTTAATACATGTGTGTGATATTTGTCTTTATATTTTTGCCTGGCAAAAAAAAATAATTTAATCTATACTAAATTTTAAACGTTGGTGTGCAACAAATAGGTGGCGCTTTTTGCTAGTAGGTTTTCTTTTGTCTCCTGCATTTGTGTTATACAATTTATAATGTCCATTCCCAGACCATAAAATACCTACATATATTATAGTATATGCCATTCCATGACCCATAATATATAATCATTTAATTTATATAGTGGGCTATGTCCAGACACCTAATACATTCCACAAGTAATACATGTAGGTTGTATTATACATTGGTAGATGGCACACTGTAAAATGCACATGTGGGGTATTTAAGGCATCTGGGAAAGGCATACACTATAATATATTTGTGGTATATTATGGTATATAGAAGTATTAGAAGGCAACCTATATATTGTATAGGTCGCATAGACATTCCCAGACCCTTAATATACACCACATAAATTATAGTATGTTATTCCCAAACTCCTTAAATACTCCACATGTGCGTTATACAGGTGAAACTTGAAAAATTAGAATATCGTGCAAAAGTTCATTTTTTTCAGTAATTAAGCTTAAAAGTTTAAACTAATATATTATATAGACTCATTACATGCAAAGAGATATATTTTAAGCCTTTATTTGTGTTCATTTTGTTGATTATGGCTTACAGCTTATGAAAACCCCAAAATCAAAATCTCACAAAATTAGAATGATGTGATAAGGTTCAATATTGTAGGCTCAAAGTGTCACACTCTAATCAGCAAATTATTCCAAAACACCTGCAAAGGGTTCCCGAGCCTTTAAATGGTCTCAGTCTGGATCAGTAGAATTCACAATCATGGGGAAGACTGCTGACCTGACAGTTGTGCAGAAAACCATCATTAACACCCTGCACAAGGAAGGAAAGCCTCAAAAGGAAATTGCAAAAGAAGTTGGATGTTCTCAAAGTGCTGTATCAAAGCACGTTAATAGGAAGTTAAGTGGAAGGGCAAAGTGTGGAAGAAAAAGCACAAGCAGAAGGGATGACCACAGCCTGGAGAGGATTGTCAGGAAAAGGCCATTCAAAAGTGTGGGGGAGCTGCACACTCACACACGGATCCTGGACATGGGCTTCAAATGTCGTATTCCTCTTATCAAGCCACTCCTGAGCAACAAACAACGTCAGAAGCGTCTTACCTGGGCTAAAGAAAGAAAGAAAGAACTGGTCTCTTTTCTGATGAGAGCAAGTTTTGCATCTCATTTGGAAACCAAGGTCCCAGAGTCTGGAGGAAGAATGGTGAGGCACACAATCCAAGATGCTTGAAGACCAGTGTGAAGTTTCCACAGTCTGTGTTGATTTGGGGAGCCATGTCATCTGCTGGTGTTGGTCCACTGTGCTTTATTAAGTCCAGAGTCAACGCAGCCGTCTACCATGACATTTTAGAGCACTTCATTCTTCCTTTATGGAGATGGTGACTTCATTTTCCAGCAGGACTTGGCACCTGCACACACGTCTAAAGGAACCAAAACCTAGTTCAATAACTGAGGGATTACTGTGCTGGATTGGCCAGCAAACTCGCCGGACCTGAGTACATATGCATGATTTTACTTTTCAGAGGGCTGACATGTCTGTATTTAAAAACCTTTTTTTATTGATTTCATATAATTTTAATTTTGAGAGATATTTTTCATAAGCTGTAAACCATAATCATCAAAATTAAAACTAATAAAGGCTTGAAATATCTCACTTTGCACGTAATTAGTCTGTATAATATATTAGTTTCACCTTTTAAGCTGAATTACTGAAATAAATGAACTTTTGCACGATATTCTAATTTTTCGAGTTTCACCTGTACAGTGTGCCATCTAGAGATTCCAAATATGCCATACTTGTATTACATGGGGGATATATTAAGGATCTGGACATGACTCACTAAATAAAGTACATAATAGGGGTCTTTAAGTGGTACAAACTATAATATATAAGGGTAATATTACAGTCTGAAAATGGCACAATATATACTGTATACAGTGTAATACAGGTGGGGTAGATTGGGGTCTGAATGTGGCACTATAATTAAAGTACATGTGTTTTTTTTAATGAATGAGTAACAGTCTCCAGGGACTTAGGGTTAGGCTGGGTTGGGAGAGATTTAGGGTTAGGCTGGGTTGGGGGAGATTTAGGGTTAGGCTGCG
>WWET01001397.1:230807-247311 GCA_011038615.1 Limnodynastes dumerilii | reverse complement strand
ATATAATAAATTTTAAGTCTAGCAAGTCTATCAAATGGAGATTAGAGGGAAAATCCTATGGTTAGTAACAATAGAACGTTATTGTTGCAAAGTAATTGAATACCTTAAAATAAAAAATGTTTCTCTGAAGGGGACCCAAAGTTTGTGTTTATAAGAGTGACAGATTTATTATCATGGTTACAGTTTAATAGCAATAGATTCATGCATTGGTCAGAGGAACCAAAGTAAGGATCTTATATTGCGGAAAAATTGCAATATATAATATTTAGTTACAGGGGGGAAAAATTCTATTTTGAATATATGTTATAAAAATGTTTATCCAGAGACCTATGCAGTAATAGCCAATCAAGGTGTGTCAGTTCTATCTTAAACCACCAAATACTCAGGATTTTGGCTAAAAAACCCGGGTCTTGGCAGAAACTCAGGTATTTGGTGGTGATGTGAAACCACCCTCAAAATCCTGGGTCAAAGAAGGGGTTTTCACGGGGAAGGGTGACAATGTGAAAGGTCCCGAGTTGTTTTTCGGTTACACTCTGCAACGACATTCTGAATTTCAAAAAAGGGACATCCGAAAGTTACCCTTTGGATGTCCCTTTTTCCTATACTTACCGTTTTCTACTTTTTTTTTTGTGAATGGGTGAGTATGCCATTCGGCATACTTGACCCATTCACTTTTGCAATGAGTGATATCCCTCCGCCGTTCTTCCGCTGCTGCTATCGCCGGACCTGGAACAGGTAAGTAAGTTATCTCTACGGGGTTGGGATTAGGGTTAGGGTCAGGCTGCAGGGAAGGGAGGGTTAGGGTCAGGCTGCAGGGAAGGGAGGGTTAGGGTCAGGCTGCATGGGAGGGAAGGTTAGGGTCAGGCTGCAGGAAATGGTGGGTTAGGGTCAGGCTGCAATTAAGGGAGTAAATAGATACAATAAAAATAGGATGTATATCACTTTAAAAGTGCCTTCTCAACTGCAGCAGACTTCTCCCAAATAGGGCTCCCCAGCCCCAAGGGTTAAAATAGAATAGAAATAAATAGTATGGGGGAGGTGCAGCGCCATACTGTGTGTGAGAGTGTATTGACAATATTAAACAGTATATAGATTTTGTATACTTCCTATTTCTAAAGTGGCATACAAGAGGTCTATATGTAGTACTTAAAGGTCTCAGTTTGTTTGTGGACTGGATAAAGTTCAAACGGTTCTTATAGGATAAATAATCAACTGTGTGTTCTTGACGGAAAATAAATCCTTCTCTTAGGCATCCATTACATAGGAGAAAAAAGAACAAATTATAATCACTTGCTTTTGTAATCACACCTATTGGGAAATAAACAACCTCTCCAATCCGTATGGGTAAAAGATTCACATTTACTGGGATAGGTGTGACAAACATTTACATACAACATAGCATAGAATACATGAAATCCACTCCGGGAACAAAGCACAGTGCGCGTCCAAAACTTGGTCATTAATACATTTAGCGTCTTAGTGTATCCGAGGTAGAAACTGTTAGCCGGCGTCCCCGGACAGGCTGAAGGAGTGCTTCGCAGACGGCGTGTGGATGTGACTGCACATGGTGGTGGTTCTCAAAAAATAGTCTCCACCTCTACGTGTTTCGTTATGGAAATAACTTCATCAGTAGGTAAGGGAGATTAGGGGGAGTATCTATTTATACTATAATGGGGTGGAGTTTCCCTGTCACTACTTAAATATTTAACAACAATGTAAATGCATAAAACATAGTCATGAGCAATTAAATATAGTGCCCACCTAATGGACTACAGATAGAACAAATGCATGAATAACAAATACATACATAATCAAATTGCAATATGGAAATAAAAAAGAGACATACCGAATATTTAAAGTGCCAGTGCTTACCGCAAACTGTGGCATTGCCGATATTACATATACAATTATAGGGCCTGAACCAGACCTAGTTAAGTGCTTGAACTTAGTTACTCCTGGGCTAAACCATGTTGATTTCAGGGGGAGTCAAGTTAATTGTAATCTTTGCATGCAGGGATATATCTTTGAATTGCTTACTGCACACAGATACTGACCAGCTTTACTATCACACTGTTATTTAGACTTGGGATAGGGCACATCACCTCTCAACTCTAATACTGTTTGCAACAGATGAATTATGACTCCCCTGCAATCAACATGGTTTAACCCAGGAGTAACTAAGTTCAAGCACTTAACTAGGTCTGGATCAGGTCCATAGTGTCTAAATTCAAAATAGAATAAACCCCCCTCTAACACACCTAACATCTGGAACAACTGAGAACAAGAGCGGAACCAATGGGGGCGAACAACTCCAAAACCCCTGGGTTGACCCGGCCAATTGGTTGACCCGTGTAATGGGGGAAAATGGAGAAAATTCCCCAGTCCCTCCATGCAGGCAAGTCTAGCTTGCCCTGGCTGACTGTTGTCCACTTAATAACTGACACGGTTTAGTTTACTTCTATCACTTACCCAAGGCTGAAAAGGAAAAGTTAACAGATAAACACAACTTAGTATATTTCCTAAAAGCCTACGACCTCCACCATCTCAGAGCCATAATAAGCTCAGAGCAGATCCTATCCTGAAGGAATAAGTAACAGGGTGGGATCAAGACCAATCGCACAAATGCAACGGTTTAAGATCAAAGTAAATTGGTAAATTGGTGAACCATCCTGATGTGCTAGACAATTTACCCTTAGGCTGGACAGAACTAATGAAATGACTAGCGAGCATGACCACGCAAACAAATGAATCCGAGTGGCCAGATAACGACACCCATTATCCGTGACCCAATTTATCCATTTTGGATCGATTAACCCTGCGCGATACCGAATCGTTCCCAACCACCATGTTCTTGGCCAGGAGACCAGTGTTGGTGGCAATTTTACTCCGCGCTACTAGTTCCAAAAGACAAAAGGCACTGAAGAATGCCTACGACAGGGCCACTCAGAAAAGCTGGAGCCCCCCCTCCTCCCTCCCACAATGGGCTATTCCTCGTCCATTCCTTGTGTGGATATCCCCAGCAGCTTGGGAGATATTAGTAGTAGTGGGACAGAAAGCACTAGCCTCAACATGGCTGCTGCATGTTGGCCGCTTCCCCGACCGGCTCTGGTAACAGTCCAAGAAGCGGCTGGGAATCGTTCATTTCCTTGCAGGTCTAGGCAATACTATAAGGAAAGGAAAGGAAAGGAAAGGGAAAGAAGAGAGGGGGACAGTGAGCCTAAAGAGAGATCCTAAGGGGGAACAGAGAAAAATTGAAGGGAGGCAGAGGAGAGGCACTAAGAGAAAGAAAGAAATTAATAAAGGGAGAATGGAGGATGAAAGACAACAAAATATGTTCTACAATAGACACTATTGTGATACTTATTAGTCCAAGAACAATCTAGAAGGCTGGACCCCCAGCCTGAGTGCATTAATATACCCCCTACAGATCCCACCCCTCAGACCTATTCTTACGGGCTAACTCCTATGGCTTAAAATTAACCCATTAATGCCTGGCATGCCAAACTGGGAATTTTCTCTCTTAACTATATACATAATGTAATAACTAATACATAAATTACAAAACTATAATACTAGTAATAACTAATGCATAACATTTCTATTTTATCTTCTAATTGGCCTGGCCTCCATCAGATACCTTAAATTATTTAAGATAAGGTTCCTTTGTAGGTGTTGGATAGTTCGGCGTCTGACCCCTGCTAGCATCGGCCTCTTCCCAGGTCAGTGAGAGCATTTCTCATAGAGCGTATAAGGAAAATACATTTAATCACTCACACTCTAATCAAACTCATACTCTATGATTGACTATGCTTAATTATATAAGTAAATATTTCTATGACTCCTCTTCAGGGCAGCGCAGATACTGATACTATGTTAGTATGCTACTGATAAATACATTTATTATGAATCTGGTGGTCTCCATTATGGGGAGATTAGGATATTGTGCAGTTTATATTATACAAGCTTGGAGTACTAGAGGGAGAATGCTCCTTCTCTGTTTCTCTCTGTGGATGGCAAAAAATAAGAAGATACAATGTTCCTGTACAACAATGCCGTATCCACAGAATGTATTATTGGTATAGGTTTAGACTGTTTGTGTTAATCCTAACTCAGGTCCGTTAAAAATTAGTATATCCACCTTTTATCTGTGCCCTGCACAGCCTACTTTCCCGCTTGCCATCAGTTATATTTCCCTACTGCCATCAGTTATATCTGTGTTCCTTACAGTTTTGTTTTCTGCTTGCTCATCTCTTGTCACGCATACTTCCACTTCTGTCTTCTTTACTCCTTCTTTACTTCTAAAAGACACTGGCAATCGCTGCCAGCGAGTGAACCGGCTATAAAAATGTTGGTGAGCCACTCATTGTAATGCAACCAGGGACAGAACTTGCCACACTTTGATGTCCTTGATGTCCATATGGAGGTCATCAAGATGGGGCCTGAGTCTGGATTGGTGGGATTGGGGACACTGGACCTTGTGTGAGAGAAAAAATGGTCACAGGCTGGAAGCTTAAAAAAGCGCTCAGCACTCATTAATGGAATGCTGATCACTCCCAGCCTGTGACAGCTTGCTACTTTGAGTGCAGGGGGAAGGCTGCCATGGGCACTTCCTCCTCCAAGCACATAGCAGCCTCATCCCTTGCACTCACAATAGCCATGCCCCTGCTGCCAACCCCATAAAACAATAAGAAGGAGTATGTTATCAGCATCAATAATCTTATATATTTTTTATGGAAGGAGTATATATTGGGCCTTATCCAGAAGTTCGCTACCGCTACGATCGTAACTATTTCTAAAGCAGCAGCGAACGTAACAATCATGGATTGCTGTATGAGCCTAAACTGTGTATGTACTAGAGGAGACCACTGTCCTCACATGCAAGTACTTCCAAACCCTAGACCCTACCTTATATGTTACACACCAGCCCCATGGGTCTGATGCATAATGAAGGTTCCCATGTAGGGGGTTAACCAAGCCCTAACCCTAGCATAGCCCCCTTCCTGCCCACCATGCGTACATGCTTACTGCATGATGAGTTGTTCCGTCTTGCTGTCAGAAAGGCTTCCCATACGGAAGCTTGGATCATGAGGATCTAGATCCGTGCTAGAAGCCTGTACTGCACGCATGCACAGTAGTAAAATGTGTCCATTTTCCACACGCAGGGCCTGATTCACGCTTAAGAAAGCATTAGATTCCTAAATATATATGCAACTAGCAGCAAGGTGACTCCCTCGTCACGTCTCTGGTTTTCAAGTTCATAAGTGACTTACGAATGCCATAGGGCTACTTTATCTTAAGGTTCTTAGTTGTGTGTGTAGGACAGCTAATAAAGAGCGTTACTGCTTAACTGCGCCCAGATTTGCTCATTTAATGCCTCCCTCCACCCAATCTTCTTATCTTCGTACTTTATTATTCACGGCATGTCCCTTCCTTCTTAAGTCACTACAAGCCTTGCGGCACTAGGTTCGTAGTGGTGATTCACAGAAGTCCCATTCCCGAGTCCAACGTAGATTGCATATATAGGTTACTACGCATTCACAGTATTCCCCTTCCTAAATATACGCACCTAACACCCCCCAGATTCTTAAGTGTGAATCATATCCGCAGAGTGGAAAGTGTAACTGGTGCAGGTCAGTAATGGGGTGGAGATAGCATACGCTTGCCTAAGGTTTAATGCCTATTAAATTCAGTAGGTGCATGGTGGCAAACTGTGAGCACAACTCCCAAATGTCACACTTTAAGCAGGACAGTCCCTCACTTTGGGCTCTGTCCCTATTGGGTTTTGTACAGACTGGGGCAGAGGCTGGGAGGCAAGTTCTGCCATTACTGTACTGCTGTGTAGATGCCGTGACCAACTGCCAGAGGTGCTAACGGCCATTTAAAAGGAGGGGGTTTATATGGCTGCCTAGATGACTGCCTCATGACAGCTTAGCTTTGGGAACAGCAATGAAATATTGATTGTAGATCCTAATATATGTGTTTTTTATGTAAAGTCAATTGTCAGCGCATCTATGTCCAACAGTACCTACAAATATATAATGCCTCATAATTTTGTGATACTAAGAAAGGAGGTAAGGTGTAGAGCTGAGATAATGTCTATCTAGATCTAACTGACATGATAGTAATGCTTTGGTTCACCAAGGCTTAATTGCTGTATTATGAGTGGATTAGAGGCAAACTAGGAAAATCTGTGTCTAAATATCATTAAAGTTAAATCATTTCCCAAAAAAGGTCAATTAAATATTACATTAATCCATAGATGACAGTGGCTAATGCAATAATTGTTTTATAATTTTGGTGATAATATTAAAGTAGACATGGCTAAATGGCCAACAACTGAACATAACTTTAACTCTGTCCTATATATAGTTATTACAACTAGATACTGTATAATCATCCTCTCACCTGACATGCTTAATGTTGCCTCAAGATAGGCGGACAATAATTAAAGGTTTGTAGAGACTTGCTTTGAGCTTCTTTACTGTCTGGTCAGTTAAAGTCTAATGACAGAAAAGCGGCTTCAAAATACAACTGTCACTCTTTGAGTCTGTTATTTAAAGAGACAGGCGCTTTTTAAAAAAAAATGGAGGACAGACAAGTACATTGTATATTCCTTTTTTAACATCTTAATACATTAGTATGTTTTCTTATGATAACAACATAAAGACCTCATATGGATAGATTGAGTAATAGCTTTACTTGGACAGTTTGCTTCTATGTTAACACAACAGGTAGATGATTACATAGGAGGGAGCGTGCAATGTGTAGATGATCTTTTACCATATTGCAATGCCCATGAAGAGGCATATTTTAATTGTGTTATTAGGTGTGTTTGTTTTATTTATCATGTGTATAACAGAATATGAATTCTACTCCTCATAGAAGCGATGATAATGGAGCATAATGGCTGGGGATCACTCAAAAGATATAGATGTAGGATGATGCAGCATGTGGAGGATTAATCTAATTCAGGGTTGCTGACTCTTAAAAGCTTCCATCTGGGAGAACCCAGAGGGCAGCCATAGATGCATGCAGAGGGCGGGGCAATTTGCATCATTAAGTCCCTCGCTGTCCCTAGCAATGCTAGCAAACTAGTGTTGCCAGGCAGGGGGGCAGGATTTGAGGCCGTGGTTTCATGGAAACTTCCCTTTTCTCATTTAAATATCATGAAACTCCCAGTTCCACAGGCGCAAGGCAGTCAGATGTGGACACAGACGGATGGTCTTGCGCCCATCTTTCTGTGCGTGCTCCCGATCTGAGCATGTGCAGTGCTCATTTTTGCTGCGCTTACGTCTGAAAAATAGACGGAAGTGCAGCTCTGAACATGGGCCATTGGGCTTAAGCTCCCTATATCCTGTAGTGTGGTCGATATACAATTATCGTACCTGTACATCCACCTCTAGCCCAGAGTACCCCAGTTCTCTCTGACTCCATAAGTATCAGCAAGTACAGTAGTAAAAAAATAATGATTCCATTGTCCTCCTCTGCAGTTACCTGTTCTGAACATACCTTCTGAAGGCTCCGGTAACGGGCCCAAACCAGTAATATAGCTATTACTGGCTGTGGGCTCTGTTAAAAGGATTTTCCTTACCTTTTCCCAGGAATGCACTGTGCGACCTCATGACATTGTAACAGGTGGTATATTGGCGCCCGGGAATATAAACAGACCTAGGCCCGCCCCACCCCATAAGTTCCTACCCAATCCTGAAGAACCACAGGAGGAGACCTGCTGTTCTCTAGGCTGCAAAAGGAAATAAATTAATTTCCTGTCAAACCCCAAGGCACCAGCAAGAGAGAGAAACATTAATGTGCAGGCCAGGTATTCATCATCAAAGGCCCGTACAGACACCCAACAGGAAAACAGAGGAAACACTGACTCCCTCTGATCAGGTGACTGGTTACATTGGCTAGACATCAGCAGAGGTCCTTTAGCCCACTTGTATCTAGCATCTACCTACAGAACAGGCTGGCACCGCTGTATTGAGGACTGATGCTGGCTCACACAGTTAGATCTAGCTCTGACAAGCGGGGTGATGAGGGGCGGCGCCTATCCAGCATGGGGCCTGGATGCTCTGCATCCCCCAGTGGAGTGCATCGCGCCGACCTTGAGTAAGTAGTCCCTGACTACTGTGACAGTACCTTGTGTACCACTCCCAAACAGATCACAGTTCAGTGGACCTCACTTTAGTGCTTTCAGCCTCCCTGGCTATGTCTAACATGAGATGAGAGACACCTGCTGTAAACCTCACAGACCCTTTAAGCACCACACACAGGTGTGCTCCTAATTAGCCTGCTACCAGGCTGATTAACCCAAAGACCTGGAATAGGCCTGCATGATAGAACTCTGGCACTTTTACACTGCTCCTGCCTTCTAAGTCCAGTAGTTCTGTTACTATATATATATATATATATATATATATATATATATACATATATGAGAAATTATGTTATTTGCATTTTATGTGCACTTAAGAAATGGAAATCTATTTGCAAATATTTTATATAGTCTTTGATGTATTAAAGCACGTTTTTTCATTATGCTATATTGATGTGCATGGTTTGCATAGTCAAGTAACCTTTTTCTGTGTGTGTGTTTCTTGATTATCCCAGACCATAGAATTTGCAGAAGTGTGTATGTAATCACTGTTGATTGTTGTGCCCATGTTTAGTGATTGCAATTAATGTATGACTCTGAAAAGGTTAGCATTTGTGTGTACTAATACGGTGGAAAATGATTACTACCAATAAATCTTACTACAATGAAGTACATCTGAACGCGACTCAAACAGAAGTTTGTTAGAAGCTGTTTTTCCTCATCCTTTGTTATGCATTGAATTTGCAAGATTATGGGTTATTAATATCTGCACCTTAATTTAATTGTTATTCCTCCAATATGTTTCTATTTAAATAATAGTCTTTAATGCTAATGTATAAAGCCAGTTTAAACTGCCAGTCATTAGTGATGTCCTAGCTAGTTTCTAAATAGTGCATACATCCTTGTTGAGTAACTACAGGGGCCAAATGCAATTTTAGTTTTAAACAAGAAAGTTATGGTTACCTTACAGTGAAACAGCCAAAGCAACACCCATACCATAGGATAATATTTGTGCACAGTTTATTGCAATAGATATGAAGGGTCTTCTGTTCTATGTTTTGATATCTCTGTGTTTTCTTTTAAATCCTGGAAATAACAGCATTAAGACTTTTCTTCCAGCCTTTTCCTGCGGCAGTACATACTCATTATGTGTAAGGGTTAGACATATGCATTACCCATCTCAATTACCCAATGAAATCAACAGCATTCTGTGACAAGTTAGACAGTGCACTGAACACAGCTTCCCTGGCAGTAACCCATGTTCCCCTCTGATTGACAGACTATGCCCGCATTTCTTTCCAGGCTGACACATTGATTTTCTTGTCTCGGTGTAAACCCGCATGAGTTCTCATTTCTGCACGTTCAAGCACTAATGCTGCAGCAGATTGTCAGCTGGAGCAGTAATCGATAGTTCCCTTCTGAAAAGTTTTTGGCTATAAAAGACACTTGTTTTTACCCTTTCTTCAGCTGACCTGTTCATATAAACTAATATTAAAATGAATCTTTACTAATATAAAAGCAGAAGTCAAAGGAATAGTTTGACAATGATTTCAATATTTAAAACTTAAAATAGCTCCAAGCACAGCGGCATTTGGAATTTTGGTCCAGTCTAGTAATATAAAAGAGTGTTTGTGTTTCCACATATAGGTGCTTATATCCTAGTAATGTATTGTTTAATCTGAACTGTTATTGCATTGGGCAAAAAGAAGTGATGGAAGAAACAGAGGGGAGGCGCTTTCATTTAACAGCGTGGTTTGTCATAAGAACCTGTTTTCATCTAGAGGAAATTGAACACTTATATAATGCATGATGCAAAATACAAATATAAAACATAAGTACAGTACAGATTTGATATTGTAAAAGCACACAGGCGTAAAAAGAGAAAACAGTGTACATTAATATTACATATCACTAATTTGCCATATCAAACAATCATATTGAATGGTGTGGTTACTAATTCCATTAATACCGCTTTCACATCACTACCCGGGCAATAACCAGTGTTTTTCAACCCAGGTTATTGTCGTGTTATTTGATGTGTCAAAAAAAACAAAACAGAGTACTGCTCTGACATTCCAGTGTCGGACCCTTTCACACTATAGCAGACTTTCCCTGTGTCTGCCCTGGCAATCAACTGTCAATTATCCAAAGAGGAGCTTTCATTGAGAAAAATTATGTCTTTTCAAGGGGACTTTACTTTCTGCTCACAAAGATGAAGTCAGTATTAGTGGAGATTTCCTCCTTGCCTCTCACTGCCAGCAATTCACAGACCTCCGCATCTCTCTAATGCGCCATGATTTCTGTTGATGCGTTGGCAGCATTTAATGACATCATTTTCCTGTACCGTAAGTCCTCCAATCAGGTATTTTGGTGTGTGTCCTGTATTGAAAAACCACGCAGGACCTTTAACACTGACACCTTTACTCGTGCAGGACCTGGAAAAACACTTCTTTTTTTTCCAGGTCCAGGACCCCGGTACTTTTCACATCACCACTCAACAGGTCATTGGAGCCTTGACTTTGGCGTAAGGCCAGAAACCTGGGTGGAGAATTTCTTGGATAAGGTCAAGGTCAATGAGGACTGGTGAAATGTTTGATTCTGTTGATTATAAGAAGCCACATTGCCCATCCATTCTGCCCATGACTTCTGAGTGTTTATGCTTCAGAAAATAAATCCACTATTCTTTGCTTTGTACACCAAGTTGTCATGTTAGATTAGGCTTCTTTAATGTACAATACACACAGTTACTAGATACTTAGTTTTTTCTGTTTTAAAAACTTTATGGTTTAGCTTATTTATACATCGAGGCTACTAATATCACAGTTTCTGCAAGGAATGTGTTTTTACCATCATTTCCTGCATTATTCTTTGTAAGCATTCTGTCCCAAAGAAATTCATATTGCTAAAACGTTCCTTGAAAAATAAGATAATGGTTTAATGGCAGGTTATCCCTTATATATTTTACTTTATATCGAAACAGATGGTGTTTTCTTGGTTCAGCGGTCCTTTAAATTATTTTATAGAAATCTATCACAACAACATTCTGAAATAATGCCTCTGTTGTTTAAATTGTTTTAAAAATTGCAGTTTAAACTAAAAAAAAACAAAGGTAGACATAAAGAGACTTTTTCTAGGGCGATTTTGCTTTATTTATATGCTAATTTTTATAATTACCTGATGACCAGAGAACCAAAACCCAAATAACTAAGATTTTCCCTTGGGAAAAACTGGCTCATAATTAAAATTATTGAAAGTAATGCAAAACCAGCAATTAATGCATCAATATCCTCATATTAATAATAAGAAAACATCTGTGAATAAACATCCACAGAGTTCTAAACACCAATGCTATATGGTCATGTGTTTACTTTTCTTGGCTAGCATTTCCTTCCACTGAGTCATTACAGAATGCAGAATCTTGGAATGAACTCCACCAAGTCCACCAAAGCTGTTTATAGCCACTTCCATATAAGACACTCGGCAGTGATTCTTCATTCACAATTTTCCTTTTGTCCTGTCAAAATAAAGTGCAGGTCATTCCAGGGTAATTGTGATTAAATTATGGCATTCAACACATATTAATGGAATTATGAGGCTTGAAACTAGGACGATATTTTCGTTTTTGAACAATTCCCTGAATAATGACAATGTGGGATATTTATGTGGAAAGGTCAACTTCATTGATGATCTGCCATTCTTTGTTTGGAGACATGGGTTACTTTTGATCTCCGTTTTTAATAAGCTTTCTCTTATGATAGGGATTAAGCTGTCATGTACCTACACTCCAGATAGAGACAGCACAAAAACTGCCACTCATGTCTTCCATCTTCATTCACTCTTAGTTTAGATATGCAGGCAGGAGAAAGGGCTGTCTCCTTTAAATGAAACCTCACATCACATCTGACCATAGTTGATGAAAAAGCAAAGGAAAAAGGCAATCTGAGTTCGCGTAGATTTGATTTATTTCGCACCTGCATCTGGACCAATATTTGTAGGAAGAAAATGAAGCTTCGTCTTGAACAATGTGTTGACCTAAGATGAGAAAATTGATTTGAGCGGTATTTGTACCTGCCTGGGGAAAAAGGAGGGAACAAAACATTCAGTGATATTTTGGCCAATCATTCGGTTAACCCATACATGGGGAGCACATATCATTTATTGTTCCTGTAAAACCATACAAATATAAACACATGGATGTGTAATGTGGGCACATCATTTTTCCATCAATACATTTTTATTGAACAATAAATCATGAATGTTACACTTATTTATAAAAAAAAGAAACACAATAAGCAAAGAACAAACAAAATTAATGGGGGGAGTGTATGTGGAGGGGACCAACATACTTAAAAAGTAATATACTACATATCACTGCATTTGCCCGGCAGCATAGGGGAAATGAAGAGACAAACCCCTACCCCCTGGCCTTCTTTATGCCTGCATGTGTGGGGGAAATGGGAAACACACGAGGAAGGGCTGCCTAACATGTTTCTGTTAGTACCAGAAAGTTACTGTTGTTTAAGAGGTATTTGTAATTTATCGATTGTTAGTTTGTAACAAATAGAGCATGTTTCAAATGAAAATTTTGAAAATGATAGGACAAAGATGATGTGAAGATTTGTTGGATATCTGAACTGTTCAGAATCACAATGACAGATCAGTGTCTACTAGAACAGAAAGAAATAGAGGACTGTAATATTTATAGTAATAGTTATATTTCCTTCAGATAGTTTGGGGATATTGAAATAATGATTACTATTTTAATAATAAGAAATACAAATATGACTGTTTATTAGATTGGGGTGCAATATGGGTAAGGGGTGTTTGGTAGATGTGGTCTAGGTCTTTTAATTCAAACAATAATACTATGGCACAGTAAACCTTTGTTTGCGGCCACTAGTAGTACTGTGGGACAGGCCTCCCCAATGCTCCATCAGAATGTGTAAAATAGAGAGAGAATAAGTACTGGGTACTTCTATAAGTAATGAGTTAAGTTTTAATAACAGAATTAGAAATATAAAACGCTTTAGTGTAATGTGTCACTCAAACCAACATATGGTACATTTAAATCAAACATATAACCAAAAGAGCTGCAGTGGAGACCTATAATGTATATATTGTAGTGTAGTACTGTCAAAAAAGTCTTTAGCATAACGTCTTATTTGAATGAATCTTAATTAATACTTAGAAAAGTATTTCTAAGTCTCCCATTGCTGACAGGTATTGTCCATAAGAGACTATTAAGAACAAGACTGATGTGTTTCAAAATGATGGGTATGCGCATACCTTGCAGTCTGTACATTGTTAGGATCCAAATGAAGATTTATCTGGCCACTGCAGGTTCCGGGGTGTTTCTGTGTTTTGTAGTTTGCTGGCGGTGGAACTGGGTTTTCCATCTTGTACAAGTCTATAAGGGTCCTGGTCCCCCTTTGTCAGGGACGCTTCAGCAGAACTGCTTCTCCTCAGTGGCAGGCGCCGCTGTGTGCACTACAGCCGCGTTTGTCTGGTGTTGATATACTTCAAGATCTCTTCTTAATTTCCAGTGCAAAAAGACTGCTCTCCAATCCTATGCATTTCACCTTATTACCGGGCTTCCTCAGGGATGTCGGTGAAAGTAGCACTGAGGAATCTTAGAGTTACAGTTGTGGGTCTGGATCCTCTGTTCTGGCAGCAAATTTTAAAAGATGCAGGGTAATTGGGCTAAATTAGAGTCAATTAAGGATCTCTTAGAACTTGATCCTCAGTGGAAGCATCTAATAAGTCCTCCTGACAAACAGAGTTAACCTTCAGGTTAGTGGAGGAATAGTATTAAGTTAGGAAATTAAAACAGTCATTGAACATAATTTTGGAACTAAACTCAGACCTCTAGTGTTTCACAAAATGCCATAATTCTGGAACATATTTCATATAGGTTAGCCAAACCTATAACAATTCACAGAAAATACATAAATAAAAAAATAAAATAATTCAAAAATTGAAAAGAAAAAATTCTCAGAAAATGTATCTTCGTTACAAAAAAGGTAGGAGCCTAGATCCAGATCTATATTTAAACCCATTGGGTCAAGGGTTTTTAGCATGTAGATTTATTTAGTTTCTTCTTTAGCAAATATTTGCTACATAGTTTCCTCTCCTCCAGCATTTGTTTACTTAATGCCCATAATCTTAAGTTTTTGTAAGAAATGCAGTGGAACACTATGCATAGTCACCCCCTTTTTTATGTTGAGAATATGTTCACTGATGCATGTCTTAAGGCTTCTGAGGGTACTCCATATGAATTGAAGAGATTGATCACCCCTTTAGTATCGCAGTTCAGTTTATCTCTAACCCTAAACTCTTTTTCCATGGAGTTAGATTTAAAACAAGTATTTGTGCGGGTAGATGTGTGAATTGTAGTCATACAAGATTGACATTTGATACAGTGACAGAATCCCTTATTGTCATTATCCAACCATGTTTTAATTTTATTGTTCTCAGGGGGGAGGGCACTGGGGGCTAATGCGTTTTTTAATTTCTAAGATTTTCTGTGCACAATCCTGGGTTTTTCTGGAACTACAGTTTTGAGTTTTGGGTCTTTGAAAAGGAGCTGCCAATTCTTCCTGATTATTTTTTCTTATTACTTATAAATAATATTGAAATCTGTCACAAAATAAATATTATTTTTGGCAGAAGAATTCTTCTTTGGATTGTCTTGCAACAGTACTGACCTATCTTTTTCTTTATTTGTTAAATAAGCCTCATTAATGAGTGTCTCACTATAGTTCTTATCTAGGAATCTCTGTTTTAAATCAATGATTTGCATTTTATATTCCTCATTTCAAGTGCAGTTTCTCCGTGTCCTCCTGAACTGGCCACCTCTTATGTTTCCTTGTATGCGTTAACAACTACCTTTTTTTATGAAGGTTCAAGTTACTAGATGGTCTTCTTCAGTTGATATTATTAATGTTTTTTACTGATCTGTGTAGTGAACACTAGATCAAATGAATTAGCATTTAAATACTCAATGAAACTATTAAGTTCTGAAATACTTTTGGCCCATAAACACTGCACATCAACAGTGTATCTCGTCTATAATAGAATATTGTTTCTATATGGATTAGAGTCTGCTCAAATGTAGTTTTCATCCCAGTGCACCACAAACAGGATCGCGTAACTGTGTGCAAAGTTTGTGCCCATTGCAGTCCAGTGAACCTGTTTGTAGAACTGGTCGTTGGACAATAAAGGTCAATATCTTTCACCAGGAAGTTCTGTTGTGCTAAATCTAGGTCTGAATGCTTATTTAGCATACTTCTTGTGTGATCACATCCATCCTGTTTTGTGGTCAATCACAGAGTACAGGGAAGTTATATCACTTGTCATAATGGTGTAATTTTGGTCCCACTTAAAGTTGTTAATTAGGTTCAGGACCTCAGAGGTATCTTTTAGATAGCTTGTTTGTTTTACAACCAGAGTTATGTATTCTGATAGATTAGTTGTTATGCTTAAAGCCTGACACAATTGGTCGGCCTGGTAGATTTCTTATATCTTCGTGAATTTTGGGAAGGTGGTAGAATATGGGTATTCTGGGATGCTCATTAAATAAGTGTTCTGATTCTAGCTTTGCTAATATCCCTTTCTTATAAGCCCCTTTAACCAGTTGTTTTAGTTCCTTATTGTACATTTCTGTGTGGTTGCTTTTTAGAGCTTCATAGTTGGTTATGTCATTAAGAATCCTTTCTGCTTCTGCAATGTACTTACTCCTTTTCATTAGGACTGTACCTCCCCCTTTATCGCTGATTTGACTACCAAGGTTTTATTCTCCCTCGGCTCTTTTATGGCTTCCCTTTCTTTGAAGGTTAAATTGCTTTTTGTTTATTTAGTTCTTCTTCCATTTCTATTAGAAAGAGGTCTAAATAGGGGCTTTCTTTTTAAGGTTGGTATGTTGGAACAATGTTTGGGGTTCATTTACCCCTTTTTCTGTATGTATTTCTGAAGTTGCTTGTTTATTTATTCTTTCACCTGTAAATTTGTGTTTTCTATAGTTGGTTACTTCAGTTGAAAATACCTTAATAATTTACCGTCTCTGTTTGGGCTTTGTATATATCCTTTTAAATTCCTCCTTGTTTACCTTGCTTTCTATACATTCGGAGGGAGTGAGTTTTTGGCTAATTCCAAAAAAATAGGACATACATTGATCGGGATCTAGGGCCGTGTTGTACCCATATGAACCTTAATTCTCCCTAATTTTTCTTTCTTTTGATAATCGTTTAAGAATTTTCTCTTCTACTCCCTTCTTGTAACTTTTTAATACTCACTATGATGAGTGTGGGTCCCTTAGCGAACTGCCCTATTTCGATATGGCCATTCGCTCCCAGCCAGTGCTTATGCCTCGATGAGGTGTGTTTCCTGTAACCTGCTCCCTAAACCAGCACC
>WWET01001397.1:198621-230755 GCA_011038615.1 Limnodynastes dumerilii | reverse complement strand
CCCCCCTGCAGCTTACCCTACCCATACTCACCCAATCATAAAAATTCTGAGAGGGCTCGCATTCGAAATAGGGACAGCCGAAAAACAGCTTTCAGCAGTCCTTAATTTGCAATGCGAGCCTTTGCAGCCGGGGACTTGCAACGCACTATGATACAGTGGTTTAGTGAGAAATAAAGATAAAAATAATGAGGTTTGGAACATATATGGCAAATGCCTAAACAAAAGAAATACATTGAAATGTGACATGGAAAATTGTTAAAGGCTGTGGTGCCAGAAATGCAACTTGTGTGTATTCTTACATAGAGAACTCAGCGAATTCTTTTTTTCAGCTGTGTTGTTAAACTATTGTTTTCCTTTACTTGGAATATAATAAATATATGAATTCCCTTGTTTCATTTATACAGCTCTTTGTTAGAGGTCTGTATTATTTCTAACTTTGTTAATGGCAACTCCAATGTTTATGGAGTAATACTAAATTGTTTATTAACTATTTATAATGTTAGCTGTTCCTAGGGTTGTCTCAGATTGTAGCTTTGGAAATCTGTAATGTTGTAAATGAGACGGTACACTTGTATTCCAGCATTATTAAACAGCCAGGGTATTGTTTGTTAAAAGGTTTATTTTTCCAAAAGATTTGAATTCTTCCCTTTGAGGCTTTAGTAATATACACCCACTAGTGGTTGGTAGTGGAAATGCCCCTGTGCTGACCTAGGGTAGGTGGGAATCACAGGCTAAAATAAGTGGGACCCCACATTAGTGATCTCTGAATTCTCAGTACCAATGCTATGCTGAAAGTAGTAGCACTGCTTACAATATCATAGGGGTATTTTAACTGAGAAAACAAAAAATTCTGTACATTCCTATACTTTTGAAAAATCAACCTTCAAATTAAATCCAGCTATGTTCTGTGATATACAGCAATTTGTTAACTGCTCCAAAATTGCTTTCTATTAAATCACCCACTTTGTCTCACTGACACAGTTATACAATATAGTGATGCTCCACCTACAAAAATCCTTTTATAATAGGGCAAATGTAGGCACTGGCTTATATGGCGTATTTAAGTTCAAAATTTTTGTATTGAAGTGTCTTGCACTCTACTTTATTGATTTACATTTTCCAAACAATAATAACAGCAAATAGAAACTGTTTTTGATTTACATTAATGCCCAAAAAACAGATTTGTTTGCTTGTTAACTAAGAAGGCAGAAATAATTAGCAAAAAGTTACCATGCTTACTTGGAAAATCCTCAAGGAATCTTGAGAGCTAATGAAATTTTTTAATAATTCAATGATTGTGGCATTATAAATAGATAGATGTAGTAAACATTATTTAGATTTTGTAGAAATAGGGAGATCTATTTTCTAGATGTTTGCCTTTCAGACACTATGAAGACTTGCTGTTAGGTTCAGTATAGTTCTGAGCTATGCAGAGGAGAGAACACCATTCTCTGCTGTCTGCCAGCCACACTGCGGAGCTCTGCAGAGACAACATCGCAATGCAGCTTTTTTTTTTCCCAGCAGACTGCCTGCCCTGGATGGCAGGGGAGTGTGATGTGGTGAATGACTGATTAAGACTAGTTAATGATCAGCAAATCACCATTTAATGCAGTTTTCAGAAAATTATAAACTCAGCACAATGGAACTAAAGTGAAATTTCTGCAGTCAAGTGTTTTTAGAGAATACATTTTAGGATCTTAATTTAACCTATGGGGTTTTATTGCAGGGTTAAATATCCTTATACCTCATCTATTTTCACTTACTGTGTGTAAATCTCATGTTTGCAAAATATGGAATTCATATGTATTTTAAGCCTTTATTGGCTTGTAAGATAGAGGTTTTCACTAAGTGTTGTGAGATAGAGGCCTTCACTAAGTATTACTAGTACAATATATGATAAGCCACCAGCCACCGTCAAGGCCTTTCTGCTTATGGTGGTCCTAAATCTAACAATGAGAGTACCAATGTTGGGTCATATATATATGTTTTTAAATTGAGAGCCAAACTTACCTCAGGAGACACCCTTTAAAGCCTCCAGATTAGCTGCTGTGGAAAAACACCCCCTCTCAGCTGCTGCTCCTAGACAAGCTGCCAAACAGAATACACACAAAATGGAAGTTACTCAGATCAATTTATGGAAAACTTTACAAATGTAATAATATATATGTAATACTAACATAATACTCAACTATCAACATTTTGACTGTCGACATAACAACTGAAGAGGGCACCGACAAAAGGAAACCTAAAGGTCCTAGCATCAGGAATGAGGAGCCTGCAGCCAGGGTCGTAGGGATCAGTTAAGTACAATCCTGAGATGACAGACCTATTGGATAAAAAGTTGGAAAGGCTGATCATAAACTCCATACTTGCGAGGAGAGGCAACTTCCCTCTCAGGTACAGACACCCAAACACAGCACCCTATTATAAATGTTACATCCTAGCCTCACAGTAAATGGGTCAGGGTTTAACTAATACCGTGTTCACACTGATGCCCCGGCAAAAACCTGATTTTCATCCCGGGTTTTTGCCGGGGCACACAGCAGCACAGCAGAGGGGAACCCGTTCACACTGCAGCATAGACCCGGGAAATTCCCAGGTCAGGTCCATTCACACTGAACGGGACTGACCCGGGACTCTTTGGTTCTATACTGTTATACTATTGTATACCCCATTCTATTCTATAGTCTATGCAATTGTATACCCTGTTCTATACAATAGAACAGGGTATACAATAGTATAGACTATAGAATAGAATGGAGTATACAATACTACACTACTTACCTCACCTGCAAGTCCCGCGATGATCCTCCGTGTTCTCGCAGGACTTCATTCATTCGATGCATTAATGAAGTCTTGCGCATGCGCAGGACCTCCATTTCGGCTGGACCTGCAGTCAGCCGCGTCACAGGACAGGTCAGTCCTGTTTCCTATTCTTTTTTTTTATAAATTAATGTAATGGTTTTCTTTATTTAAAACTTTTTTTTTTATTTCAAAATTGGGTTTTTAAAGCAACAAAGCTGATTGGGTCTTTTTTGACCCAATCAGCTTTTTTCAGTTTTTTTTTAAAAACCCGGGTCGCACTCTCGACCCGGGTCGTGGCAGGTGTGACTGTTCACACTGAGCCTCGACCTGGGTTGTTAGGGCTTGCCCCTGCAATATCCCGGGTTTTTAGAATCATACTTAAGGGCTTAACCAAACCCTTACTGAACGATTAGCATACCTCCCTTGCTCGCCAGGCTTGCTTGCTGATTTAGATGCTATTCCTTGCTATTACTTAATGTTTAGGGTCAGTGGGATGTATCTATTTGTTTATGGTTTGTATACAGTATATTTATTTATACATATCTCCTAATATTTATTACATGGTAGACATTTATTCATTCGCCTTACAAACAAGCAGCAGACAACCCATCCCGCTTATGAAAAGATTTCCAGTATGATAGTCTGGATCCTGAGGATCCAGATCCTGTGCTGGAAGCCATCTGAGTGCGCATGCCTGATCCTGAAATCCACTCTTCTCTTTGCAAGCGTCTTCTGATCACAAAGAGTGGAGAGTGCCTCCATTTATTAAGTCTGGGTCTTGTCCTTGTTTAGTAACAGTACTGATAATAATCTTTAAGTATATACAGTGATTTATGCTGGTAAAAGACCAGGCAAAATCCTTGAGTGTTATAAATAAATAATTAACCACTTGTCAGCAAGGGTGCTCGTGACATGATATTAATGGGCGCGGAACTGTGATAAGCCGCTAGTTTATACTAAAACTAATATAATAGATCTATTATCTGTACACACCAATGCCAGTGAAGGTGATCTGATCATACGCTAAGCGGTACTATGATAAATAATACTGGCCCTATTGTATATTGTTAGTATACACCAAGGGTGATATTAATACTGTTTAAATAAAAAATATAAATTACACAGGCACTGATATTAATGATAATAATGACATCTTCATATAAGTAATAGTAAAGTCATTTACTGGTTTGTACTGATGTTAACGTTGATAGCAAAATTATATAAAATGAAGCAATGTAATAAGCCGTTATATTAGCATTGCTGAATCAAAAGACTGCTAGAGCTCATCTGCTCATGTAGTGGTAAATCTCCAATTGAATAAACATGCCCTGCATAGCATGTGGCAACTAATGGTGCAGATGACCAGTTTCTGTTGATGAGGAACCGGATTCACAATTAAGTGTGAGATGAGTAGGCATGGATTCTCAATTACGCGCACCTAACTTTGCTGGCACCTCCCAGACAAGCTCTCTCATTCCGTGGCTTCTTAAGTGAGTTACGTATGGCATTAGCAACCTTAACTTCCCATGCGTATTAAGTAGGTTAAAGTATGCACAGACTTTGTAATTTGTTCCCAGACAGTCTCATTTAAATGAGTCCCCCTACCCACTTTACTGATCTTTCTACGTAGTGAGCACTGGCATACCGCTTCTTTCTTAACTCACTACAACAAGTCCACACGTAAAGGATCTCCGTCCCTAACTATTACGTTGGTTGCATAAAAAATCTTTACTACACATGTGCAGTCGATCCGAACCAAAGAAAACAGCAGCTTCTTGAGTGTGAATCAGGGCAGAGGTTGCTAGATAACAGTGGAGCATCCGCACATACGTTTAGAGGGAGTTAGGCTGGCTACACAGTAATCGTCCAAAAAATCATCAGATCACATGATAATCATGAGCTTCAACAACTTAACAGTGTGTACAGTTCAATATGGCAGAATTGTGCAATTGGAACAGGCTAATTTTTACAATTGTCAATGTCACAATGTCAGGAGAAATATTCACTATGCACGGACACCTGACCTTCAGATCAACTATTCCCATTCCTCTTTCTGCATCATGCTACCAGTAAAGGCTACATATAGTTCAGCAGAGGTTAGTGGGAACACTTTTTAACAGTCACAGGAAAACGGAGTTCAGTGTGTATTATTGTTCTGCATTGTTATGCCAGACAGGGCTTAAAATTGTTAATACAGTTTTGGGAAGACATGGTTAGGAAACTTCAGTGTTTACCCAGCTTAAGAGAACTACAAAATTACATTATACAAAAATGCCAATGTGCAATCGCCATCTGCTTTTTAGGATTTATATGTCTGTGTGTGTGTGTAGATAGATAGATAGATATTAGGAGTTTTCAATACAAATTAACTCATATATTTAGTCATATATTTAGTTATAGTTTAGTTCCTCTATTCCTTTGCATGTGCAGGCTCTCCAGCTCCAATAATATTCAGTTGTGTATGTTGGTGTATAGATGTTATTACCAGTATTATAAATATCTAGCCAGGAACTGTTTCCAAATCGGTTTCCAATAAGGTTCTGGCAGCATAGGAGTTACCATGATTCCATCAGCTGAATCAGTGCTTTCCATCTCCCAGTCTGTGCTAAGACGAGGGCAGCGGGATCTGAGTCAGCAGAAGGTGTCAATGTATAATGGATGATTAGCCGCAGCCCTTCCCTACAGACAGGTGAGACTGTGTGGAGCAGAACGTTCCAGCTCTTCTAGGTTGCCACCAGCAGCAGCTTTTTTGAATTGATGACATGTTGATTTATAGACGAGCATTTCTTCCCTAATGAGTGCTGCCACCTCGGGTCACTGGAGCCCCCTGCCGAAGAGGCCCCGTCACTGACGACAGTGGAAATGAGTAATGTTCGAAAGCCTCTCACTGGGGATTTAATGCTTCTCAGCATCCTGGGAAGTAACTGTAGATAACTAGAGAATGAACACAGATGAGACAAGTGTCTCTTACATACAAACTTGATGGTCCACTTACTATTAACTAGATAAACAAAATGTAATTCCTCACATATAAATGGTGAATTCTATCAGTTGTAAGTATGGAACATTTAGAGCTACACTGATTGTAATATAAGATGCAAGGTAAATCTCTTTAATGATACTGGCAGAACTAAGCAATTTCTCGGTTGCTAGCTGTTAAACAATGTTGCATTGGCATTTTTTTATTTTTATTATTTTTTGTAGAATTATGTAGAAGTAAATACAATATTTTTATCTACATATATAAATAAATGAGCAATATAGTGTCAAGATTTGAAGCTTAACTTAAGCTGAACCATCCACAATTAGCATAACCTATGTTCAAAAAGATTTTAAAAGAGAATAATAGAATGATGAAAGACTGCAACTTCTGCCTATCTTTAAGGGGGGGGGGGTTGGAGGCAAAGATAAGATGACGGGGGGGGGTGGGCTGTTGGAAGAATGGATATTATTAAAACTATTGGGAAGATCCTGGAAATATAAACAAGTAGCATACTGTAATGTGTTATGGACCGAATTTGTCTTTTGACGTTGTCAGATAGTATATCAATACAACTTTCCCATGTGTGGAAATGTGAATATGTGATAGAGTTTGTCTTGAAAGGGGTAGAGCGCGCTGAAACTAACTTCCTACAGCCTCCCTCAATGCTATGTTCCAATGGGATCATACCAGAAATAGCTAATTCCGGAGTGAGAGGGAATGGACCCATCAGGAAGTCAATTACAGATCCAGAATTGTTTAATTAACAGGCAGACTCCAAAGCTGTGATGCCAGTCTGCCTCGGTGCAATTACATTTGCAGTGGTGAAAAAATAGCTCTGCGTGCAGGGAGTTATTATATAGCAATTTGTCAAATGGATTGTGCCGATTAAAAGAGTATAATACTCTAATGACACCACTAATCTAGTACTAGCCCATAGCCTTTGTAACAAATCATACCAAGAAAGGCTAGAGGAACTAAACATGTATAGCTTGGAGCAGAGAAGGGAGAGGGGGGACATGATAGCAGCTTTCAAATACATCAAGGGTTGTGACCAGCTAGAGGAGGGGACCATTTTTCAAAAGAAAAGGTGTAATAGAACACGAGGGCATGGATACAAACTGGAGGGTGGTAGATTCAAAGGAAATGTGCGGAAAAATTACTTCACTGAAAGGGTGATAGATAAATGGAATATTCTCCCATCTGAGGTGGTTGAGGCCAATACAGTAGAACAATTTAAACATGCTTGGGATAAATATAAGGGTATCCTAAATTGTAAACCAAATTGAGGGTAAATAGGGTCTAGGGTCAGTATAGTTTGGGCAGACTAGATGGGCCTTGTGGCTCTTATCTGCCGTCACTTTCTATGTTTCTATGTATGTTACTATGCTTGCAAAAAAATGCCATATTGTGGCTATTTGTGAATAAATATTTGTCTGTGGCTTGAGCAGAAATGAGGGTCTGTTTTGTGGTGCTGTCCACCAGAGATTTAATCTGCCCTGGAGGAGTGTCTGCGAGTTAATAGGAAAGGAAGAACTTGCAATGGATATAGTAATATCAGGAACAGGGCCGCCATCAGAAATGTTGAAGTCTGGGACACATCTGCGGTTCTCCGCCCCCTATGTGATGTCTCCCATGACGTCACATATAGGTGGAGCGGCGAGGACCTGATTTAACAGTGGGCCAATGTGCAGGGAAGTCCTCTCTGTGCATTAAACTAGGAAATCTGACCACTTCTGTTGAAGAATAATCCTATTGATTTTTTGGGAAGCGCAAACATACGAGGGTGGTCATGTAATATTAGGGGCTGAATAGAGACCTTAATTAGTGCATGGTCTGAGACCACAATGTTGTTCAGTTGGGCACACAATTACTTTGTCATTACGGAGTCTTAGCAGAAGTTAGTTGATTCTGGAAATAGTGCAGTTAACTCTTGAGTAGAAAGTATAGAATCAGTCACCAGGGATAAGGAGTTTCCAGAAGACTACTATTGGTATTCTAAAATCGAGGAGATGGTTCTGGTTTGAATGATTTGTTCAGCAAGGCCAGACAACCTGTCAAAAAGTGGGTTTTACACTATTAAAGTCTCCACCACAATTAAATCAAAATTGCATCTCTGTAGGAGCAATGTAGTCAAGGGTCCAGGGATAATGAAAAAGTTTCCATAATCCGTGATGAAGTAACAGGCGAGTAGGGCTGGAGTTCGTCTTTCAGGCAGGTGTTATTAAGTCTGTGGTCAGAGCTGGAGATTAGATGGTGGGTCTCTCAGGACACTTATGGCATGGAGCACGAGTAAAACATGACTATCTAGGGATTGTCTTAAATCCAGGCTCATAACATTTTTGCTCTTATTTGGCTATTAATTAATAAGAGAGGATGGAAAGTGGGAAAATCTGGTAGCAAATTGTTTCAATGGCAAATATGCATTTTTATAATGCGTGATGTGTAGTTACTATGGCAAGTTTGTTAATTTCAGTGTTGTCTTCTCATTTATCTGTAATTTTTAATGCATACCCTATTTGTACATGTGAAAAATAAATAGTGATGAATGCCATTTTATTCTAGAACGTTATGTAGTAGTTATAAAACAACAAGCTCACATTGCGTTCTTTTCTGTAACCTATACATGTGTCATATATATTTCATGTGTGGTATCTGTGTAAGCATTTGTTTAATTCATCCCCATATGTAGCTTCAATGGTACTCTAAGGCCTGATTCAATTAAACGCAAGGCCTGCGTAATTTTGGTTGCAATGCAAATTCTGCAAATTTATATTGCGGATTTCTATACTCACCCCATAGATGTGCATATTGAAATCCGCAAACCTTGGGTACCGTAATATGCACAATATGCATTGCAACCAAAATAACGCAGGCTTTGCGTACCACTGAATCAGGCCATATACATGTAAGCAATCCCAACAACTACTTTAAGTTCTACATATGTACTCCTTTGTTTGCTCAATATGTATTTTTACCTATTATAACCTTTTACCACTTTTTCTCCTGCTTCATCATAAAAATATTATTCTCCTGTTGAAAAAAGATGGATAACATCTGCTGGAATTAGCTGTATTTGTTTTTGGATGAATAACAATTTCTAAAATATTTTGCTGGATTCCATCCGCCCCTAATGTCACTTAAACTTAAATTTATACTAAGCTTATATGCTGATTTAACCATGCACAGAAGAAACATTTGCATAGCAAGAGCTGATAACATTCCTAAAACTGTGGTACACACTATACAATTATCAGGCCGAGAAGACTAAATCCTTTTGATAAATGTAATCGTCTGTTTGCACAACAGATTCGATTGCTGCAGTGCCAATCCTGTAGCATGGCGCAGCATGCTCGAACACACTGCCTGAGGTATGTACAGTGCGAACACAGGATTTCCTCATCTGTCAGACCGTTTTGTCAGAAACGGAGGAAAGTCATGCATGTGTTTACTCAGCTTAACACCGCAGTGTTGTCTTTAGCCAACCAGATCCACTGCCTGATAGATCATTTATACAGGTCATGTGTTTTATAAAGGGCTGTTGAGATACTGAATGAAAATCATGAATTATTTTATTGATGTCTGTGTCATAAAAGAAACTATTTATCGTTGTAACTTGCAAATGTAATTTTATCACAGATCTATTTGTTGATAATGAGCAATATTATTTTGTATCCATTTCAAGAGCACTGTGATTGTGGAGAAGAGTATCCAAGACCTGATGAATCTGATGCGTGACCTAAGCGCTTACTCTGATCAATTCCTGAACATGGTATGTGTGAAACTACAGGAGTATAAGGACATCTGCAGTGCAGCATTCAGGTAATATCTCTTGTCTAGTCCTTTCTCATCCTCACCTAACAAATAAGATTCATTTGTCCTCTTTTGACACAATGGGCCTGATCCAGAATGTAGAAGTCCTGCTGACTTATCTCTACTGTGCAGAATTCAGCCTCCGCAAGTTGGACTGGCACACACGCTATGTGTATTAGATACGCATGGTGGGTAGGCATAGATGTTTCAATTGTGCATTAAGGGCTTGTCTTTATGGCATAAGCTGCCATATAGCCCGCACTATAGAGGGGAGTGACAGGGGGCGTGCACTCCCTTCTGTCTCGCGGACGTACCCCCGCACGCACGTACGGAAAATGGGCTGGGATCTGGATCCAGTCCTTTATCATTAATACATTGTCATAAAAAAGCAAAACAAAATCAAAACACAGAGTTCATAGAGAAAATGTCAGTCTCTGCTAGCACACTGCAAAATAAGTGTCCATGGGGGTGCACCTAGGGGATCTGAGATACTTTGTCTGTAGACAGACTGTGAACTAAATGGTCTAGACTAGGTTAAAGATGTGCTTTTAACCCAGCATGTTTTGTAGAAAATATCACCACTTCATTAGTTTATTCATGACTTTAGGTTACCCACATTCCTCTTGATGGAAAATTTCTATGAGAATTCAAAAAATGTTGTTTGATATAAGAATATTGATATATTTTTTTTTTTTTTTTATTACACTCGCTTGTCTTTATTTTTCAGTGGTTTATTATTATTTTTTTTTATTATGAAGCTTTAATACTGTGTCCTATTTCTCCATTTTTATATCCATGAATTTGCTTCACTTGTTTTCAGGTGTTTTTTTTTGTGAAGAGCTTAAATTTGTTAATTGAGCAAGGAATGTTATTGACTATAATTTAACAGTTGTAGGGCAGTATTTAAAACACAGAATTGTATTGGCTCTGTTACAACTTGTTGCATGTCAGTGTTGATTTACCCTTACCATGTTTAAGCAGCTGCAATATGGGTTTCTTTTTCCCCAATTTCACAACATGTGTGGCTAAGTTTTTTATAGAAGAGTCACTGTTGTTTTTCTTTCTTATATGCAAACCTGTTATTGACAGCCATATTTTTCTATGTAGTTAGAGTAAAATTATTGAAATATTGGCCCCCACAAAATTTTTGTGAAAAGCATAGCCTGGTATGTGAAAAATCAGAGGAATGGGCACTGTGGGCTTCCCCATATTTTTCTGCTTCCCCCACTAGGCAAGTAGAAACATAAAGAAAAAAAACATAAAATGGAATCCCCAAACATTATTCCAGCCATCCTCAGGATAGCTAGCACCAGGACTAGTTCCCCTAAGAAAGTTGAGCCTGCAAATATCCCACCCCTCTCTCCTAAGTACAACCAACATTGAATCCAATAGCAAAAGTTCTCTTCAGGTTGTGGAACTACAGATGCCTGCATGGCCTGATGCCCAGAAGTGCTGCCTGATCATGTATCATTTGAGGAACCACATGCATTAGCTCCAGGATCCGCCAGCACCTGAAGCTCCACAGAGAAAAATGTCATGTACACAAATGTAAAGACATGTATTTAGTTTAATTAAAACATACATTATTAAAATAAAACACCCCAGGACCCCTCATATAGCTTAGTTTGTTACTCTAATATACACAGCGGTCTTCCAGATATTACTTCACAAAGCTTGACAAAAAAAAACACCTTTTTAAGAGGGCCACCCACAAGCCATAACAGCATGATTTACCTGATGGGTTAAATGCCATTCAGCTTTATTTATTTACATCTTTCTTTTTTTATACACATAAGACAGCTGTTACAGCCATCATCAGACCTTTACACTGACTACATTGGGTAATATAGCCTGTCACCAGCAGGTTTACCTAACCCGCTGATGATAAGTGGGGGCGCTTTGAAAAAATTACAGCTGTTTAAATTCAGTGTATTCTGTGACTGACTTTAGTTTGAATGGCAAAAATTGGGATGACAATTTGACATCTATGTAAATTTGATGACACTACTTTTCAGCTGTTTAATCAGTATTTTACATAGAAATGCACTGGTATGGTATGCAAACCAGGAGAAAAAGTGTAAAATAAAAAACGGATAATCAAAAATCGCTCTTCTTAAAATACCCCCCCAGAGAATCTTTATAAGGAGCCTGGCCAACATATGTTTATAGCTATGTATGCTTATGAGTAGGGATTTATGGCATCAAAAAGGCACATTGAACCTAAAAGGTGGGAGTTTATAATGTGTATTTTATCAAAACAACACAAAACAATGCATAACCATATAATTGTTCCTGTCTTCTTTAGATTACGAAGCTTTTTTACGCTGTTTGTTTAATAGTAATGTATATGCAGAGAATAAACTATATTGATTCATATGCTATCAATATTGTTACTTTTAAACACTTGTTGAAGATCTGTAATATGTATTGACATAACTAAATTAAGAAATCTTGAAATGTATTCAGTGTTCATTCTTTAGCTTGAGGCTTCTAGGACTTGATTAGCTTTGAATATAGGGAAAAACACATTACACATGCACGTGCTATGAACAATCTATATTTCATCATTTATGTTCTAGATGAACACCACTGTAACTTAGAAGCTGGAAAGCTTTGCATGTGATACCCTTTCTATCTCAATGGCCTAAGAAAGAAATTATATATCTTCTTTATATCTGTACATTTGCAAATGTAAAAGGATAAATTCCATTATTGATAGTAGATTTGACGATTGGATTAACAAAGTTGCAAACCATAGTGGTAATAAAGAAAAATGCATGCTTCACACATATAGCTATGATAATCCAATTATGTGGAAAATGCACTTGCTCAATTTTACTACTTGCATTACTACTTTATTCACAAATCACATGTTTTATTTTCCAAAAACATGAAGTAAATTCTGACCATATAAAGTTGATTTTATTTGGCAGCATAGACTTTATTTTTTATCTTCAAAATAACTTAACATTAACTTAAACATATCTAAACATTTGAAGGGAAATGCAAAGTGTTATTTCATCTGAACCACCATTTTAAAAAATGTACAAACTTATGTCTTGTAGGTTAATACAAGTCCCTTGTTGATGACATCATGTCATAAAATGTCTATTGCATCTTTGCACCACGGCTACCCCTCTCATACACCTCTAAATATGTAAATGATTATTCATTGGGTGTAAAACAGTTTTCCTCCTGAACGATGTTGTACAGCGAGTGAACCATGCCATTCCTACAAAGCATTCTCGTTGCTTGTGTACTGACATATTATTGGCTGTTCTGGCTAAGCCAATTCACTTGCAAATAGAAATGTTCACAGATGGCCTTGTCTTCGATGCAGAGTTCTGTGAATTAATTAGCAGATAATAACTTTTGGAGGTAACAATTAACCTAATTATCCCAGTTAAACTTCATTCCACTGGCAGCTTTTCCCCTCTGATGTATAGGTTTTATAATTATATTAGATTTTTTATATAAAACTATATTTCGAAGGGATTCTTGATGGTATCATTTTCACAAAGATCTGTGATTTATCATCCCTGCTCTCATCAACTTGTTAATGATTATATATGAAACTATTAAAGCATATTTCCGGTATTGCTTACCACTAATTGGACTATTTACTAAACTGAGGCAGAGTTTAGTTGCTAATGAATACTATTAGCTTTTGTTACTGGTATGAGACTTGCCCCACTATCTCTTTAGGATGTTTTCAGCATGTTTCTTATGATGTCCATTTATCAAAAATATGTTTTGTTTTTACAAAGTGTGTCCATTTTTATCTTGAAACAAAATATAATGTTTCAAGGATTACGATTCCAGTTGTATACAAACTACTTGGCAACTTTAGCTCCGGTTTTATTTTTGCATTTGGTAACTGGAGAGATATGATGGTGAATACTGGGAGCTGGAGACACATGATACAAGATGCTGGGAGCTGGAGAGACGTGATGGGAAATACTGGGGAAGCTTGATGTAACTTTTTTATTTTTCTTGTGGCCCACACAATCTTGAAAAGCCTGGTGTAGGGTATAGAGCTATGTATGAAATGATTATGACATAATTTAACCTATTTTCCTTGAAGTTGAAATAAATTATGTACATTAGTGTAATTAATTATTGCTTTTAGTTCATTTTTTTTATACCATTTAAAAAGATTTGTATGCAAGAATGAAACACACGTGTTTTGCCATTATTATAGCATCCATGATTGCTAGGTTGCATGGTATCCTGATTGCTGCTTCATGCTGTGTTATCGGAAATATACTAGCTAGTAATGATCTGTCCCCTTTCCATGTGAAGTTGTAGCTCATTGCCCCAGTGCTGGGTTCTCTATCTGAATTACCTTGAATAGCAGTGTTTCAGCAATTAAGTTTATGACACATGGGGCTGGATCCAGACTTAAGAAGGAGCTTGAAATTAAGAGAGGAAGGTTACACCTGAGCAAAACCATGTTGATTTCAGGGGGAGTCAAGTGAATTGTATTCTTTGCATGCAGATATCTATCTTTGAATTGCTTACTTTAGCCCAGGAGTAACTTTCATCTCTTAATTTCAAGCTCCTTCTTAAGTCTGGATCTAACCCATGGAGACAAAAATGAGTGTAACGTCCAATATTAAGTCAGTCAATGCAGATATGTATCTTCAGATTGTAAATTGTTGTTTTTCTTTCTAGGAGTATAGTTCAATCTGATGAAAAACTGGTGATTAGTGCTTCTTGGGCCAAGGATGATGACATCACCAGGCTTTTAAAGTCGCTCCCCAATTGGTTGAGCATGACTCAGCCTAAACAATTAAGACCCAAGAGAGAAGATGAAGAAGATTTTATACGGTAAATCATATAACAGTTCTCAGAGTATCGTGTAGTAAAATATGATGTGTACAGTACTGTACAGTGTTTGAATGCAATGACAGTATGTTCTTGACGTGACGGTATTGTTGTGCAGTTTCCATAAACAACAAACGTGTGTTTTGTGAATTGGTTCAGTTGGTTTTACCGATCAGAGGTGGTGCCACTATACCTGTTAAACACATAAGAAAGGATGAATTTTTGTGCTCTGAGTAATCATTCAGATTTATTGTTTATACAATATAGAATAAAAATAAAATAAAATATAGTTAAAAACAATAAATTATTCCTAGTAATAAAAAAAAAAAGATGGCCTGATAATAAGCATAAGCTCCTACATGGAGTTCCAGGTGATAAACACTACAAGTTTTTTTTTTTTTTTAAATCAGTCATAGTGTAACTTAAGCTAGTTGTCTTGTATAAGCTTTTAGCTATTAAAATCAAATAGAGAAACCAGACATGACCTTGGTGAACTTTGATGGTTGGAGGAGTTTTAAATGACAGTCTAATATTGGAAAAAGGATACTCCTGTCTAATCAAAATAATTATATTTTAAAATGGATTGTTTGTCTAAAATAGAATTACTTGTGTTGTTAGAATCCATCCTTAATGCATACAGACAGAAGTGAGAGTTTATTCTCGATTAGGATAAACAGACAATTGATACAGATGTATGACCTAAGAACATGATTATGATTCAGAAGGTTTAGAGATCTCAATCCCTGAGGGTTAAAGCCCACATTGGTCAGAGTATAAGATATATATAGGAGACGGCACTCATAAGACAATAAACTTGCTTGTTTTTGATGAATAATAGCAATATGCATATTGATAAATTAAATACCTGCCCTTTCCCCCCACAAATATAGAACAAAACAGAATTTGTATGATTGCAAGCCTGTGGGCTTTTGCTAAGTGGGATATAAATTATAAATAGGTTTTGTAAAAATCCTTTGCTTTAATCTTGGGAATAAAACACTTCACAATCAAGTTTCCTCAGAGGTTTGCAATCAAGCAATCTGGTTGATACTTGGCTGTCAACGGAGTGACAGCTTTTAAACGTAAAGTCAAACAATTTCTGCCATTACCAGTTTAATGTTGTTCACTCATTTGTTTTACTTGTTAAAGGCAGTATCTACTAAATGGGTCCCCAATTGGAGCCACAGTGAACAAAAAAAGAAGACACTCAGAGCATATAAGATCCTGTGGAGCCAGAAATGGAAGTTAGCTAGGTGTCAGTGTGTTTTGTTTTGTGGGGCTTACATTAGCAGCGCTACGTTTGTTCCAGGTGCCAGTCCTGAAGCTTCCCCCATCGTTTCCTGTAGTAATCAGGTGGGCAAAGAAGGTGGATGCAGCGGCCTCTGGCGGCTTTTCTTTGGTTCTGGGAAACACCAGCACATACATGCCTGCCCAAGTCAAGGGTAGGCGTAACATTAATGTCAGGAGCTTCCCTCAGTGCTAGAGGGATAATTGTGGTGGCCATTTTTTTGTAGCCTGCATTCATGGCGGACTTCATCCAGCAGATAAAGACAGCACTTTCAAAAACCTTTGAAACAATAAAAAGAATTTAAAAACTTGGGGTTTCAATGGTCTAGAGATATTATTAGTGAAGTATTTGAACAGGGTTTATTATCCGAGAGTAAAAGTGGAGGAACTTTCTACTTTCACAAGTACTTAGAAAGCTTAGAAATCTCAGAAGAGTAGAGTCATCCTGAAAAAAGTACCTAGTCTCTGGCCAGGTTGTTAAGCTGTATACTTTTTATATAGAAGACATCAGTAATTGGGAACACTTCCCCCTTAAGATTGACGCTGTGGCATCAAGATTTTCCAGAAAAATGACGCTATGACTGTAGGATGCCAATGCTTTTAAAGATAATAGATAGGAAAATAAAAGTTAGTTTGAAGAAACTACATAATCTGGTGGATTCAGCTCTAAGGGCTGCTGCCATTATATTCAGAGTCTTTAGAGCATGGTATAATGACTTGAATTCTCATCTATTGAATGGCATCAGAAGAAGCCAGATTCTCAAGACGGTCCAAAATATACAGCTAGTAGTGGAATTTACATGTGAAGCGTTCCTGGATTTAGTCAGATTAATAGCTACAGCCAGTGCTAATCTAGTAGTTAAAATTGCACTATGACTGAAACCTTGACTGAGAGTCAAAGAATAGGCATCTATTTGATGAAATTACATCTTAAGTTTCCAGAGGAAAATTCAGTTGCCTCCTGCAAGGGAGTACAAACAGGTGATAAAGATTTTTGAGCACACCCAGACAAGGACAAGCTGAATTCAGGGAATAGAGACAAGACAGGAAGGCAGTGGATATCTAAAAAACTTTCAAAAGGCCTTCCAGACAATTTTTTGGGACTCAAAAAGGAAGAGATAGCAGGGCATCCTTCAGGAATCTTGTCACAAGTCCAAATGAGTACCTCCAGTAGGGGACAGACTAAAGGAGTTTGCAGAGGCATGTAATCAAACAACTTTGGACAGGTGGGTAGTAGACATTATTCGTGAGGGATACTAAATAGAATTCCAAACCAATCCCCAGGGGACTTTTTCTGAAGATGGACAGCCCCAGCCCCAATAAGCTAAGCCTCAATCTTTTGCTGCAGCAGCATGTAATTATCCCAGTAACCTCATAGGATAGGATCAAAGGTTTTTATTCCAGAATTTTTATAGAAAAAAAAAAAAAAAAAAAAGCTTTAAGAGGTTTTAGGACTATTTTAGATCTAAGAAAGCTCAATAAGTTTCTATGGATAAGACCCTTTCATGGTTGAGTCCTGAAAAATGGACTTCAGCGGGGTATGTTTATAACAAATATACATCCCCAGGATGCATATCACTAAATAGTCATCTTCCTAAATCATCAGAAGTATTTAAGATTCCAGTGTTCTTTATTTATTGAAACGCTGATTCTCCTATTTGCTGAAATGCTGACTGTTCCATTGGGACACTTATAGCGTATATGGTTTATCTTCTGAAAGGAACACCGTTTCCTGCATTGAAGCCAAATCCACATTCACTCTGGTTGTTTTTAGAGCTACCATCTATTGTCATCAATAGTCATTGCTGGACTTTGGGTGGTATTCACCATTGTGGATAAAAGTGATACTATCACCGTTCCATTGGTCAACATATAAGGCGGCATAACAGTGACTTCTTCCTTATTCAGTACCGGACTGTGTGCCGGGCTTGCCACCTGACACATCGGGCTCGTTGTAGGTGTCTTCAGTTTATGGATTAGATTAAGAGTTTAATTGTCTTCCCTAAATATTGGGTAATTTCCCTTGTGTGTCCTTCCTGGTGCCCTAGAGCCTGTTAATATCTCCGTGCAATACTTGCTGCTCTTTTGATAAGGTTTATAAATGTATACCTTGATGTTAAACCTAACTCTTTTATGAATATTTCAGCTTCTGATAGCATGTGTTTAAATGTATCTATATAACCTTGCCTATGGTTATTTATTGATTTTAATAAATTTCATTAACCTATTTGCCAGCTTTGGGTATTTATCCATCACAAGCATTTGAAATTAATTATAATATCTAAGCTACTGCACCGTTATTAGGATAAGTCAAACAACAGATATCTTTGGATGCACCGTCAATAGGAAATATCATGAATTGTTCCTATCACTATAGACTCACTTTGCTTTTGGTTGTCTTTTCCGTCATGCTTGTGTTTTCCATGACTTATCGCAAAGAGCTTGCGTTTATTATATATTTTTATGCAGAGTTTGTAAAGAATTAATACATTCTACACCTAAGAATTTTAGGAATTTAGATATTATTCAAAGCACTGACACATTAAAAGGTCAGTTCGGTATTAAAGTAAACCCACGTGTTAACGCATCATACTTAGTATGGCAATGTTAGTGTCACAGATTGTCATTCACTGTTGAGCATGTAGGGGCAGATCAGACAAGGATTGTGCTTTGCAAGGAATGACCGGTGAAAATTTGCAATTAGTGTACACACTATCACATTTGTCCAATATCTTAACATTGATGTTTGTGATTATTAGGATGTTCATAATTAAAATAATCCCACACATCCTTTTTTTATCACTGAAAATCAAGATAGTTTGAGCATGCTTATTCTTGGAATATGGTTCCAAATGGTCTGGAATCGAATCATTAGCACAATAATTGCATAGGTGTGTACCCAAACGGGGTAAGCTATCTTATCATGATCCTTACCCCTGTACATCGCCTCGCAATCCCAAGTAATTGAAGGGAAACGTGACAAAAGTGACAGGATCACTTTTCCAGTTGAAAAGAGATAACGTGGGTCATCATAATAGTACTAACACAACACACAAATTATTTGATGAACTGACATAGGCTGAAGTAAAAAAAATATATCTTGGGGGACAAATGTGAAATGGGCATCTGGCAGTGAAAGATTGTATTGTGTCAGTGCATAATATATGCATTTACTTGTTGAATTAAGTAGTTTATTGTAACTAAATATTATATCTATAGCTAACACTGTTGTTCAGTACTAAAGCTGGGCACACACTAGAGCGATTATCGGCCCAAACTCACGATTATCATGGATTGGGCCAAAAATCGCTCAAGTGTGTGGTGCAGATTTATTTGGTAACCTACGATAAAACGTTTAAAAACGCTCACCCGTAATTATCGCATCTTATGGGAATCTTAAATGATTATCTGTTATCGTTAGAAAAATCATGCCGTGTGTGGGCATTTTCAATAATCATTTAAGATTTCCATAGGAAGACACAGCGCAGCAGAACCCCACACGCTGACAGGCTGCAGCACTATGTCCTCTCTCCCTCTGTCTGGCTATACAGCGCTGTATAGCCAAACTGAGGGAGAGAGTACACAGCGCTGCAGCCTGTCAGCGTGTGAGGCTCTGCAGCGCTGTGTCCTCTCTCCCTCTGTCTGGCTATACAGCGCTATATAGCCAGAAGACAGAGGGAGAGAGGACATAGCGCTGCAGCCTGTCAGCGTCAAAGCTGGGTCTGCTGTCAAGATTGACAGGAGACCCAGCTAATCAGAGAGAGACTGCAGCCAACCAATAGGCTGGCTGCAGGCTCTACTACAGAGATTATCGCCCCAGTGTATGGTGCCGATATCGGGACTTTTCCCCAGGGGAAAATCCTCCCGTTTATCGGCAGCCACATGCTGGGAGCGATAATCGCTCTAGTGTGTGGCCAGCTTTAGTTAAGACAAAAACATACACAGAATTTTTTGTGTTATTTATATATCAGAATGGTACAAAATTGTTCCATATGTTATTTTGTTACTAAAATATTTAGTTTTGATGTTAGCAATAAACAGGCAGGTGTCCATTCCATGCTGCTGGTACATGTATTAAGGCAGTGTCCTGAGCATTGGCCTGCAGTGCTCTGTACTTTGCTTATTACTCCAGTATTTAAAGGTTTTGCATTTGGAGTTTTAAGTTGTGGGATGCTTGAATCAACAGCCTCCATCCAGCCAAGGTAGACAGCCATGGTTTTAGCATATTAAGCACATTTCTCTCAGCAGGGCAAAATAACGAATAATGAGCGGATTCTCCTTTTATAATTAGTTTTTAAAGCCCAAAGGACTATTTGGCACTTGGTGTCCTTCAAGTCACATAAAGGTTACCTCTCGTTTCACTAACAGAACAGACGTTTCAGCCCTAGAAGTACATTTATTATTAGCAGACTTGACTTTGATGTGAAAGAACTGAAGAGGAAAAGATGTCTGAGGCATAACGAATCATTACAACTGTCCCCTGCACAGCCCATAGTCAAAAGCCATATTCAGGCCGTCTCTGTACCATCAGAAAATGATGGCAAGCCACTGTTATCTCTGTTAATACACGTTACCTTCATTAAACTTTATTAGATTACAACAAAAAATGTGTCAGAAAATGTCATCCAGGGGATTATACTATAGGGTGCAGACTTTCTCAGTTAGTGGCTGCTTAACAAATGTTATATAATACAACAGATTCACTCATAACAAGGGTGCATGAGTATATTATTACCTTGTTCTGTTCGTCATCTTTGTTTACATAAAACAAGGAATAATCAACAGGGATTTATTTACCTTCTGTATGTATAGTTGCTTTTTCTTTTTCCAACATCAGATATATGAGAATTGATCGTAAACACTCACTTTAAAAAAAAAAATAAAAAATAGGAATGTCCCTCCGATCTCTGGACCTGATCCAGATTTAAGTAAGTGCTTGAAATTAGTTACTCCTGGGCTAAACCATGTTGATTGCAGGGGAGTCATATTTCATCTGTTGCAAATAGTATTAGAGTTGAGGTGGTGATGTTTCCTATCCAAAGTCTAAATAACAGTGTGATAGTAAAGGTGGTCAGTATCTGTGTGCAGTAAGCAATTCAGGTTATATCCCTGCATGCAAAGAATACAATTAACTTGACTCCCCCCTGCAATCAACATTGTTTAGCCCAGGAGTAACACATTTCAAGCACTTAAGTCTGGACCCAGTTCATAATGCATACGTTAGTCTCCATCTCCATTGTCTACACAGAGATCTGAATGTCCCCCACAGGTTTTTCGATTGTATTTAGTTGATATGTGATTATGAAACTGACTGTCTAGTGTTTTTATTGCGAGTGGTGTAGGTAATGTAGGTAAAAAAAACTATGATCATGATATAAAATGTCACATTACTGTGTTTGGTCATGGTCTGTACTGGAAGACTGCTTGTAGTTAAGGTATAAGTAATTCTAGCATAACATTTTGCAAGATTTTTCATTTTCCTCTAGTAATATAGCTTATATAAATGTACTTCTAAAAACAACAAAATTGCCCTTTCGCAATTTATGCAGGTACTTCGATTTTAACAAAGCAGTTTTATTTAGTAGTAATTGCCTTGGAAGTAGAAAAATAAAGCCTTAGTGAAGGAATTTCTAATTGATGCCAAGGGCACAGATTCATCCTCTCTTTTAGTGCGCACATGGGCAACTCCAGCTGTGGCTGTCTGGCCAAATGTTCTGACTTCTATAAGGTGATGTAGGCATATTGCATTTCTTTTGTCTCAGGCTTTCTTTTGTATTTAGGTTGTTTTTTTATTGTGTCTGAAGCACCCGGCTGTGAGTTTACTGGCAGCCTTATTACCGTTCTTGTCAGCAACTAAATACAATTTGTGATAGTATTCTGAAGGATTATCACCTTGATTTTTCCACTTTAGTGATCTCCTGAAGACTGATGATGGGTTGTATGACTGCTAGCCCATTTATTTACCATACTTTTCCTTACACCATGCCTTATTTCTCATTTTTCTGAGCCCGGCTGTATATGTCTTATTTGTAATGAGATAAGTTGAAAAATAATCTTTGAATGAATCAGTGACAGGACGCACCTTTGATGTAAATACTCAGAAGGATCATCCAGTTCCTCCTGTTTAGGTAATCCTTAGTGGTAATTGTGTGGTCTTGTCGTCATCATAGGTATTTATCATATTTTCACATAGGAGACTGCTATTAGTCTATAGTTGCAGTATGGCACAAGCTAAATTTGCTACAAACTTGTCTGAGGCAGCAGCGCAGAAACATTCTTTTCCTTACGTTCATTTTTTTAAAACATTTTTTACTGTTAGTGAAATTTATATTATAAGCCTGATATTGGTGACCTAGTCGTATTCTGTTAGCGCTATTTTTCAGTATTTATAAGCCATCACTTTGAACATTGCAGAAATAACATACTGCCTTTATTAAGTGGGTGATATATAAAGAAACATATCGTCGGAAATCATATAACATTCTGAGAGCTGTGAACTTGTTACAGTCACACTTTTTTTGTTTACTTTTTCTTTTTTATTGGAGCATTGCATAAAGAGCACATAAAAAATGTACTATACGTCAATGGCATATAACAACATGGCACATATTAGTTCACATATAACAGATGAATAGTGTCAGTAGTAGTTTAACGTTAACAGGTAGAAAATGTTACTTGTTTATTCTATGCATTCAATGCAAACGAGCAGTACATGTGAGCTAAAGAGTGTTAGAAGGCTGCTCTCAGGGCATGGAGTTTAATTGGGGCCTGGTCTTCACCTTGATGGTGGGGATAGACTTATGCGGCAGCACATTTAGCAGGTCACGGCCCCTGAAAGGCAGCCTCAGGTGTAGCAAAGCACTAATAACCAGACAGGAGTGAAAAGATCAACAGTGTTTATTAGTGCACAAAAGGCAATACAGAACACAGGTGAACAGTAAACTAAGAGCAACAATGAGAATATAATAAGGTAACAAGACTAGATACACTACAGAGTACATATATGAATATATTGTTTTCCAGGTGCACCAGACTCGCATTAGTAGGGAATTGAAGTTTGAAAAATACTTATTTATATGTAGTTATGTAATGGTTGCCTTAACATACTTAAATGTTTTCAGATTTTTGTATATTTAATAAAAAGGTATAAAAACAACAATATGCGACTTCCTCATTGTATCCAATATCAGTTGAAAGTAGTGTAGCATTTAGTGATTTTATCTGATCCAGTTTTTTTTATGATATTCAGATATTGCTAGATCAGCTTCATATGATATTTTACATCCAAAGTTTGTTGATAGCCATATTTAAATAATCCTTTGATACCTTTCTCCATTTTAGGGCTGCATTTGGTAAAGAATCAGAAGTCCTTATTGGGAACCTTGGGGATAAACTAATTCCACAGAATGAGATCATGGGTGATGTCAGTGACTTGAAAGCCCTTGCCAACCTGCACGAGAGCCTGGAGTGGCTGGCAGGAAGACTGAAAGCTGCTGTTGCTAGTCTACCAAGTGCACAAAGTAAGTTTAACAGATATCATATTATCAACGGTGGAAATTAATTAAACAAATATTTTTCCCCTCTCCTATCCTTTTAAACCATCCCCAACTGGTAGCTCCCACTCAACCTCTTCTGTCGATTAAAATCACACCATTTATAACCCTGAAATAGGGTCTGCCGCCCAAATGGGGACATTTTGCAAGCGTGTTATTGCTTATTTAGATGTACTTATGTGGCTTGTCATACTGCAGGCACTGATGTAGCTTGTTACACAGCCTACATCAAGCGCATGGTTGTAGGTTTGTGAGCCAGGGTGGATTTAGAGAGGGCAATGTTCTGGCATAATTGTGAGCCGACTCTTTGGAATGCAGAGACATCAGTATTATCAGCTTCCCTCTCAAAGGCTGAGGAGTGTGTTGAAATAGTGTTCCTAGAGATAACTTCCGCCATTGCCGATATCTCTGCATATGTGAGTATAGATTGCTCACACAAACAGAGGCATTTGCGCTATATCCAGATGCATTTCTCACTGATCGTTTCAGCAGTCAGTGAGAGCAGAAACCCTTCAGTGAGACAGGGGATGGGGTGAAAGGCAACAGGAAGAATAGAAAGTAGTTAAATGAGAGAGGAGGTTAGAAGGGAGCTGGTTATAGAGGGAGCATTAGGGAGGTGGGTATGCAGAGTTGGGTAAAGAGGGATCAGTTGGCGCAGAGGAGTATAGAGGGAGCGGTAGTAGAAGCTGTATCAGACACACAGGACCAACAAATGCTTTGCAGGGAAGCTTTTCCTATGTCCTGTTGGTCCTGCATGTCTACTCCAGTTTGTACTGCCACATTGCAATAAACATTGAAGTGATAAAAGCACTGCTAATCCCCAAAGCCTCCCATGGATTCATCGTCAGATGGTAGTTCCTTTGGTGGGGTGTGGATCCACTGTGAGGTGGACTGTTACTTTTTGTTTGTTTCACCTTTTGTGAGTTTAGGGTTGAAACCTTGGGCCAGATCCAGACCTACGCTTGGGTTACGTTTCAACGCGTAGCGTATTTACGCTTTTGTAATTACTAGGCACTCCCCTCAGTCGTTCGTTTTTTCGCCAATTTACGCTCGCCAAACCCTACCTTAACTTTTCCAAGCGTAACTGTGGTCGGCCATAATGACAGCACGTACTTACGCGCCTAAGCACGCCCACACTGTACAATTTTTTTAAATGCCTCACCCCGCCTCCGAAGCGTAATTACGGCTTTCGTAAGGCTGGCACGCCCCTTCGTCTGTAGTTAGTAGTTATGCTGCTGTTACGATCCTGGCCTATACGCTCTGAGTTACGTCCCGTAACATCTGCCGTGCGCATGCGCAGTAAGTAAATTCACAGGCGGCTGGATCTGCCCCCTTGTATCTACTGTGAATGAAGGCCTCAGTTTACTGACTGAATGTTCTGCTTTATGTTTAGAATAAGCTGTAATCATGTCTACTCATTCATTTAAGGATCCAATAAGCAATTGTATAGAAGTGGATGTTTTGAATGTTTGTGGCTATTATTTTGCACCTTATTTTTCTGTTCATTAATGTCTTAAGTTATAATAAAGTATTGATTTTGTGAGATATAGTGCACTTGTTTATATGCACTGTAAATATTTGAAGCATAGAGCATTTTACTTCACCTTTTCTTTTTTGTTTTTATTGAAGCAAATAGATATGGTTACAATGTACACAAGTGACACTGACATTTCTAGACGCTAGAGTGTTAAGGTTGCAATTACGTGAGTAATGTTTATCAAGGGTGTCCATTGCACCTCTATACAAGAGCCAAGCCTCATTCCTCGTGTCGAGTTACAGGAGGATCTTGTATGTGAGTGCACAATTCATACTACATGTTGTGACAAATGCAGGTACAAACCTTATTATATCAATATAAGAAAGAATCTTTCCCACGTATGGAAAGTTTGTGTACTCTTACTTCTTTTTGTAAAGAAGCTTCCTCCCAATATATAAGGAAAATATGGTAAAAAGTGGATTTAAAGAGCGGAATAGGATCTTGTACGTGAGTGCAGGTTTCATACCACAAGGTGTGACGAAAGGAGGAGGCAGCGTACCAAACACGGACCATTCAATAATGGAATAGATGACCTCTTTCTGCCATATGTTGAAAGGATAGGCAGCCATGCAATCTTGAAAAGTTGAGATTATCAAGAAAGGGCAGGTGAAGAGAATAGTTGGGATTAAGCGAATAATGATGGCAAATGAGAAACCACAATTTATGCATGACCGTTTAAAAAGGATTAACCTGAACCTCCAGGTTATGCAGGTATAGAAACAGCCCTAAAAGAAGGGTTAGGCGGAATCCAGATTAGTGTTGGTATAAATAGAAGTATTTTAAAAACCAAGCTCTTGGGTGGAGTAATATTGATTTTACCAAAACACATTGGAGTGATTAAGGCCCCCATTACTCTTATACTTCTGAAGCCTAATCAGGCCAGTTCTGGCTATAACACTGCAATCCGGTAGTTCTTATTTTACTTTTTCACCTTTATTTACTAAGACTAATTTGACCTTTCAAACATATGCTCCTATGGAACAGTGCTCCTTTTATCACCTTAATAATCGGAACACAGAATATTTCCTCCTCTTACCGTGCTTTTGATACTTAATTTCATAGTCAATTTGATCAGTAGATCATCAAAGTTGTGTTTGTTTTGGGGAAGTCATAACTTTTTTTAATGTATTTGTTAAGAGGTGAATTGGTGACTAGTTAAATGATTACAATTGAATTAATTGTGTTTAATTTGTTCTGTCTGTGGTTGATTAGCTTTGTTAGCAGATAATTTACCCAATAGAAAATATTACTGCTTATACTGACTCTGGTGATCCGAGTCCAGGCAGAATTTATTTACTCCCCAGCAGAAATGAAAGGTCAGAGTTCTGGTGCCAGGAGAAATCTTACAATCCTTAATCACTCAGCAGAGAGGTCAGGCAATTGTAGATTTAAATGGAATATTTGATGAGGTGCAATGCGGCATTGAAACAAGGGCCAGCCAGGCTCTGCAGTCCTGTTCACATATGCACGCTCCAGGTGATAAGAGTAAGGTACAGACATGTACAATTGTTCTTAAACCTACATTCCAATCCTGTGTTCCACATAGAGCTAATGATTTATGTTCTCGTTCTTTACAATTCTTTATAAGCTCTAACCCGATAACATTATATAATGTTAGAATTTTTTTTTTACAGAAAACATAAGGTCCTTTGCTTGCAAACATGAAAAATAAATTCACCTTTATGGAACATTCATTTTTGTTTTAATTTCATATTTATCTTCTGTTTTCTGATAACAAATTTATATCCCAGTAACATGCTTAAAATGTTAAAATGGCACTAGAGTTTCTGTGCTATAAGGCAAATATCTGACAAGGATAATGTTGCCAAGGGGTTAATCTCTGTAAAATTTGCAAAACAGGCACCCACAGGGGTACTAGAAGGGACACACCGAGTGTTATGCTATACACTGGGGACATCTATGCCTCATGGTCAGCTTGTCAGGATGCCAGGCTAGAGATAAAAATTCAATCACCTTCCACTGCTGTGGTGCCACAATTATCACTCATTTAAAACCAGCGCAGCTAATGGAGTGTTTTATCATGGCAGACAGTGGCAGCCCTGTTCATTACTTAGTGTTTGCTGATGTGATGGCCCTTCCACTTCTCTCCTCTTATCTCCCCTCACTCACAATTGGATTTTGTATTACTGGAGCAGTCAGGTGCGACAAGTCATTTTCTTCCCTCTTGTGTTTTAAAGGAATACAAATGCAACTTCCTTCTATAACAATTACATTTAGGGATTATAGATGTAGTCACACGTGTAAATTGGAAAATATAGCCAATCTCTAACCATTGGTGATTCTGTAAATCACTGTTCATGAAATAGAGTAGCTTCATTTTGTTTTGGACCACCTAAATATCCTTTTGGACTGAAAAAGTGGTAAAACAACAACACTTAATTGTAAATAATTATTTTCCTGCACATTGTTAATTGTGATCTCCTGAGTTACACCTGCAAATGAAGCACTATAAGAACCTTTGAAAATCCATAACCTTTTCTCCCCTCAAAGTGGTCTGTGGAAACATCATTTTCACGGCAGATTGTTTTTGCGAACCAGACCTTGCATAAAATGGCATTCAGTATTCCTCTCTTCTACATATTGCCTTGCTCCTGTTACCTCTTTGTTTCTGACATCACAGCCCCATGATCCCATATAATTCCATGTTTATCTTTCATGATACCCCTTTTACATCTCCGGCAAGAGCCCGGGTTTTTGCCCTTAGACCTGGGTCGAGGCTCCAACCCGGGTTAAGATGTGATTTGAAAGGTCCCAGGGCCCTCTACCCGGGTCTAATGAACCCGGATTCTGACCCAGGAGAAAATGGCCAACATCTCCACTTTTCCAAACCCGCAGCATTCGTAAATCTGGCCCCAAGAGTTTCTTTTATTTACCATTATTAAAATGAAAATTTCATGTAGCAGATCCCCTTTGCTTTGCAAACATTTGGATTGGGGCAGAGGCAACTCTGCACTTGTTAAATCACCATTGGAGAAGCCACTAACAATATTCTACTATTAGTAAGGCAACCTGGTGTGCAATACTTATCTATCTTCACAAACATAATTCATTAGCTGTCTTGCACATAACAAAACACGCACTAACTGTTTTTAGAACACCATCAATAAATTGTTCAGCGTGTCAGTGTATTTGCTACAGCTGTAGTATACAGATCATTATGTCCAGAATATGCTTTTGTTAGCTTATACTGGGTACACACATATGTGTCTTTCTGATGACCCAGTATATAAACACTGCGAGTTAGGAAAGACATTGTGGCATTGTTTGATCTGTAAAATTGTAAATGATCTGATTAAACAATGTTATCTACAATGCATTGATCGGGCAGGATAGATGCAGCTTGCACAGTTGCACAATGTTGTTTTAAACACTCATTTTTCCTACGATCTGCATGTTAATCAAGTAAAAACATGTTGGGCCAGATCCAGAACTACGTTTCCATTACGTTTCAAGACGTGGCTTATTTACTCTAGTGTATTTACTGTGCACTCCCCTCGCTCGTACATACTTGCCGAACCCTACCTCAACTTTATACAGCGTAAGTACTGACGTATGTACAGGCTACACGTGCCTCACCTCGCCTCCGAAGTGCAATTAGGGGGTCTGGTATGTTGGCACGCCCCTTCGCATGTAGTTACGCTGTTGATACTAGCCTGGTACGTACGTTCAGAGTTAAGTGGCGTAACATCTGCCGCGCACATGCGCTGTACATACAAAACAGCGTTTTTACGTCAGCGGCTAGCGTCATAGGCGTATCTATAATGGGTGCAGGGTGTGCAGTGCACACGGGCCTCTCAGAACAGGGGGCCCTGTGGCACTCTTCCTGCACCCAGGGTTGGCAGGGGAAGGGGGGGCCATTCAGAATCTATTTCTTCCCTCTAAGATCTCCCGGAGGGGAAAAAATAGATGGCAAACGAGCCCCCCTTCCCCTGCGGTGGGATTGTGTCTATTTGCGGATCAAAATAGGGGTGGGGCTTGCAGTGCAGTTAGGCCCCGCCCCTTTAGAGGTCTGCAAATCGCGACAGTTCTGTCTCATGTAGGGGGAAGGGGCATGTACAAATCCTGCACAATGGCCTAGCGTACTTAGTTCTGGATCTACCCTGTTGCGTGTAACCAGCTTTACCTTTGGAAAGCTGATGAGGGATATAAGAAGTGTACAGATTACAGAGAATAGTGTATGAATGCATTATACTAACTACAAATGTTGAAAAATATCTACTTATGATTTAGTTGTGTGTAGGTAAGACTTGAGGAAACCTGACACATGTTGGTAGTTTCTGAGGGCTGGATCTTGATATATATGCATGTAAATACACAACTTTTTTTTCTCTGTATATGCCATTTACAGGATCTATGCTAAAACTTATGATTTATACAGGTTGGAACTACTCCCTCAACTGATTTAATTGTGTAAGCAATTCCAGAATAGGATATTATTATCCTGAAACATTCAAGTGTGTCATAATAAGGGTTAAAGAAATATATTACTGCATGTGACTTGCAGAGATAGACTGCATGCTAATTAATGAGTTCCTCTAACTATAAACTGATGTTCTGAAGTCACAGATCATTACACACCCAGTGGTATTATATTTCTTTGTTACAATTAACATTTGAAAACTACAAAACACATTAATAATAGATGGACCATTGGTTACCTTTTTTCATAGTTCTTGTTGCCTACAGTTACTAAATTATGTAGAAAAAGTGAGAAAAGAACAAAGGAAAATCATATGTTCCATAAAATGTAATATCATGTAATATGACTGTCACCAAATAAGCTCATTCTTTACCTGTCACATTATAGGTATCATGATGTAATAAATCTGTTCATTGACTTCAGCACTTATTAAAGTGCTAACAAATGAGAAGCAATCCGGTGGTCAATGTTGTTAGCAACAGCACAATTAAGGACTTTATTCCAACTTCTGACTTTGCCCTCATTTTCTTGTGTTCAGATTGCATTTCATCCACTTTTGTTTTCTGTGCATGCGTATATATCTGTGGTAAACCTATAGGAATGCAATCTACCCTATCCAGACTTAAGAAAAATGGTTATTCTCACAGCTTCCGACAGGATGCCCAAATTGCCCTAAGAAGAAAGTGTGACTAGGTATTACAATGCACTACATGCACTACATACTGATACTGGCCATGCACTACATACTGATACAGACTTCCGAACCACCAACATTTTTGTAGTCATAAAACTTAAGGTAGGGTTACGTTATATGAAGTTCGTTCGTTAATTTGCAGTATTCGGTCCTGCATTATTTAATAAGAAGTGGCAATGGTAATAGTGCAGCTTCAACTTATCTTCTTCCCTAAGCTGTTTTGAATCTAGTACCTGTAAAATTAAGCAAATCACTGCCTTACCTAATTATCATATGTATAAATGGACTGTTCTGTAGACACAGACTGTTTGTATGCACAAGATCAGTGAAAGAATGTGCATATATTTATGACTAAATGTAAGTCTTCATTATGTTATATAAAGGTCTCCTTTCCCATGTGCTAGATTTGGGTTTGGTTTGCCACTGAGAACTGCATCATTGCCGTTTTCGACACCAGTTTTCCGACTAGGGACTGCAAACGACTGTTTCTTTTCCCCTGGAGTGAGGTAAGTGATGATCCCCAGAAGGAATCCCCATCACTGAGTATTTCCCCAACCCTTATCCTAATCCTAACCCTCCCCTTTCATTACCTTAACCGTCCCTATCCCACAGCCTAACCCTAACCTTCCCCTTCTACGTTCCATCCCCTCCCCGCAGCTTAACCCTAAGCTCCCCTTTTATGCTCCATCCCCTCCCTGCAGTCTAACCCTAAACCCCCCTTATACATTACATCCCCTCCCCGTAGCCTAAGTCTACTAACCTGTCTGGTTGGGTACGTCGGGTCCAGGTGTCGGAAAGCTGTCGGCGTAATGAATGGGTAAGTTGCCGAAAAATAGATCAGCATACTTACCCATTCATTATAAAACAAATCTAATTAAGCACATTTTCAAAATAGAGACAGCCAACAATTAGTTGTCGGCTGTTTGTATGTTGAAAATGTGATATTCGTATTGGAGAATGGAATCCCTATATTTGGTTCCTCTACACGTGATGGTAGAGTGATCTGCAACTAACACATCATAATTATAAGGTGAAATGGGTTTTGAAGTATTCATGCTCTAAAATGATAAGCATGCAGATTTTTGTCATGGTATATATGTTGGAAGTCATTAAAATCCTCCTCTATAAATCATTTGCCTTCATGTGTGTTAGGTAACAAAGAGAGCATAGACACTGTTCTCCTGTGTTCATGCCATATTATGTAGATCAGGAAATTCCATTCCTCTTTGTGTTTATTATTATTTTTTTTTCTAACTGATAATCTGCTTTTGAGATTTTGAGTTACAAAATCTCAGCAGAACAAAACCACTTCCAGAGGAGTTATGTTCTGTACATAGGCTCATTTCTCGTTTGAATTTATGCCTAGGAGCAGAAGCAGCCCAACAGCACCGCAGGCAGTTTTAACAAGACCATTCATTAAGCAGCCGGCGCACACGGGCCGTAAAGAACATTAATTCAGCAAATGAAAAACTAATAGACTGTTTAGTAGGCTCTTCATCACAGCTGACAGTCTCAACTCTCTCCATCATCACTGTTTACTGAAGGTTTGGTGGCTGCTGCTTATCACTGCTCTTATCTAATAGAATCTCTTGTACGCCCCTGGCTGGACTACTGGCTGTCTGATTCTGCTTCCACATCAGTTACAATACAGACCCACTGGACACTGTATAAGAAATCCACAAATACAATCACATCTCCCTATAAATGTTTTTCCAATATGTAATAAAACAATAGAACACAGAGAGATTTTCTATGTGTATGCACGTGTACTGTCACAACGTGATGTAAAAATGACCTGCACAGATCTATAAGGAGGCTGGGATCACACAAATGATCTAATGGGCCTTGTTTCAGGAACGTGGTCTATTCAATAATTATAAATCAGTAGTTATAATATATAGTTTGGTTAACATTTTGTGTTGATGCTTTGTTCTTAATTGTATTTCATAATTATGTAGCAATCTAAGACTTAAACATATCCATAAATGTTGGTTATATAATTAATTATAATGACATAAAATGCACACCTAAGTGGCAATCCCCGCCTCATTCTCACAGATCTTTACTGACTTCCACCTCCATAGGGCACCTTATCTTTCCGTGTGCATCTTTGTAAGGAATTAAGTAATTGCAGACTTTGCAAACCCAGCCCATACTGCCTATTTATACCCCCCCCCCATACTGCCTATTTATACCC
>WWET01001397.1:160930-172563 GCA_011038615.1 Limnodynastes dumerilii | reverse complement strand
AACATGAAGCATTGCTGAATTTTAGTGTGTGAGTAGCAACCAAAAAGTTTGCTGTTGCATGCATCAATAATCCTGTGGAATGTTAGTGGCACGGCTCCAACATATTGAACTTATTTATTTATATCTAACTCACTTATACACAAATTTTTATGTAAAATGTACTTTTTTGTAAATTAACTTTTTTTATACTTATAACATCTTAGTTGAAAAATCTGTACACTTCTTTTTTTTCCATTGATTAAATAATTATAGTAAAAGACAAGTCTATTAGCATCTAGCGTGTCTGTCAACCAGCATAGTAACAGTGTAAAGAGTTATGTTAAACTGTCTTCTTTTTGAAATAGCTACTTTTTTTTTATCATTATGTACTGTATTAGTTTTTCAAATAGTAAACCCGTCTTTTAATGTAAAAAAAATACATTAGGATCACTCAACACCTTTACAAGTAGTGATTTCAAAATTGTGCTTTGTCTTTTTGTAATATTGCTTTTTTTTTTTCGTTTAAAAAAAAAAGTGTAAAATTGGAGTCATTTCTTTAAAATAAATATCTTTTTTGTAAAAATCTACTTATGTGCAAAGCATCCTTTTCACTTTTTTTGTGACCTGCAGGCAATACTATGAGATGATGTACAACACCGCAGATGAGCTGTTGAACCTGGTGGTTGATCAAGGAGTGAAATACACAGAGCTGGAATATATCAATGCTCTCAGCCTTCTACATCGTAGTCAGACTGGTGTAGGCGACCAGACCACCCAAAACATGAGGTTGCAGCGACTTAAGGAGATCATATGTGAGCAGGCTGCCATCAAACAAGCCACGAAGGACAAGAAGATAACCACTGTGTGAGAGATGGTGGAAATGTTGATACTTACAGTAAAGTTTAACTGGAGTTTATGGCACTATAGAATTGAGCACAGTCTACAGTGTATAGTGGATATTATCATTTGTTATAATTAATCAATATGTAAGTTGTTTTTAATCCAAATAAGTGCTTTTTTCAAACATACTTTATTTCCATTATGTTAATTGACAATCCTGTCAATATTATTTCCAAGCTTCTTGCAAACTTGTCTGTTTCATTGTTTTTCTGTCTGGTGTATTTGATCTGAAATTTTGTCACATGGTGCCCTATGATAGGATGTTAGGTTCTCAGAGCGTTACTATATCCCGAGGGCTCTGTGTCCTTAGTTTATTCTAAGAAGTGCTCCATTGCCATCTACTTGGCACAAGGAGCTCACAGCGACAGTCCTTCTATTGCCGCCCATGAACATAAATAAAAATAACATCATTGAGTAGATCTTGCATTGTCAGGCACTTTCCTAGACTTCTTTTTCAGTCATGTGCAGAGATCTTTGTTGTCTGGTTTTTCGCATAACTCTTAAATGCCACTCTGGAAAGTCGTGGTGCCAGGAAATTACTTGAATATGTGTGATGAATGTTCTGTCTATGGAACAGCTTTGCTGGGAAACCATGTGTTCAGTGCATGTTACCAGAAACATTCATACAGATTTTAAATGTAGGTTCCATGGAATATGTAGTTTATAACATGGGTGACTGCTAAGTTGATAGGCAATTCACATGGCACATTAACATGTCCAAATTTGTGACACCTAAAGCAGGATGGAATCTTCTATTTCTTTTCCTGTAGTCCAGTGCTGTATTACTACATCTAGGATATAATTATATGTAGCCTAATTTCAGGCAATACTCTAGGGTGTATCTAGAGCGATAGCAGGACATGGAACTGCTATGTTGCCTGGGGACCATGTACCAACTACAATTGCTATATATTGACTAATGTGCCAGATTGACTGTAATGTAATTACTACTCTGCCCATTTAATTATGGACTGTGGATGAACCAGACATCATGATGGGCTTAAAGGATGAATGTGCAAGTGCTGCCTCTGTGCATACAATTTGTTTCGCTTGTCTTAAACTGATACTGATGTACACTGGATTTCAATAAATCTTGCTTATTATTATTTTTGTTTGTTTATTACATGTGTAACGTGTAGCACTTTTTCACACAGTGTTTCAGTATTGAATTACATGGAGAAGATCAAAGACATGCTAACTGCATTATGAAACGGGTTTCCATTTTTCTGTCCAGTAGTCAGTGGTATAACCTCTTTATTAAACTACTACAAGGTAACAATATCCTATAGAACACTACTGTAGATAAACTAATATATATATATATATATATATATATATATTTAAACCAATATATACATACATACACACACACTAGATGTACCGCAGAGTTCACGCTATGCCTAGATGCCTATACCTACTTCATCTTTCCTATTCATTAACTCCCCCTCTCAATTCATAATTTCTCCATTCTCATCACCAATCATCTCCCTATTCTCATCATTGCCTTCACCTCCCCATTCTTTATCATTTCTCTACCCCCTTCATTATTCCTCTTCATCAGCTCCTTCTTCCGATTCACCTTATCATCTCCCCATCCCCATCATCCCCCTCCTACTCTTCATCTCCAGCTCACCAGTACTCCCATCATGTCTCTCCAGTCCCCCCAGGATCCCCATCATGTGTCACCAGCCTCCCCCAGTATCCCCATCATGTGTCTCCATCTTTTCACTAGCTGTTTGTTTTGTTAGGGATCTGATGATCCTGGGGAGTGCCTTTGAGGGGCGAGATTTCAGAGAAAATGACAGGTGTTTTACAATTTAGGAAAATGTGCTGCATTATACAGATTTTACAGCTCATAACGTTGTGCATGTCAAGTAAGAGCCCTCTGCTGGGTGCACAGAAAATGCCTTCACATGAGAGGAGTAAGATGGCCACTTCTCTCCACAGAGATTTTCCTGTGTGCTGGAGGAGAAATCAGCCATAACTTCTTCTGGTGGGCTGGGGGGTTGTTTTTAGGTTGAGGGGGATACACAGTGAAAACTTCAGCTTACAGCTTGCTGTAATAAAAGAGATAAAAGCTCCAAATTGCTGTGTGAGGGAAGCTCACTGCGCTGGGGGTGACCTAAGGGGAATTCTGACATACAACAGTGATTCGGTGATATACATGCTGGAATGCACATTCGGACTAAAATATATAAGCAAAACTAAGAGAATGGTGAAGCTAAGGATACAAGAACACCTACGCAACATCAAAAACAAAATCCTTAGCCACTCTGTGTCGGAACACTTTGCAAGAGTGCACAAATCTGACCCCACGCATCTTACAGTAACGTTTATAGAAAGGGGCGGTGACCTCCCTAAAAAACTTTCACAACGTGAGATGTACTGGATTTTTAAACTAAACACGCTAAAACCTTACGGCTTAAACGAAGGATATGAGATAGGTCCCTTCCTGGATTGATCCCTCTCACTTCTTCCTCTATCTTTATGGAACTTTTAGATATAAGGGATGGGGGCACATGTGGATATAAGCTATATTTGCATATAGGTTAGTTCATATGGCCCTGCCATCCTCTTAGATCAACTCAGAATGCACAAAACTCAATTGCTTTCGACTTACCTTCTCCCTCCCCCACCCCGAGATCACGTACAAATAAATAAATTCTCCCTTTAAATATCTCCTCCTTTTTTAAATATCCCCTCCTTTTTTGATTTGTAAGTATATCACCTCCTTTTAAATAATGATCCTTGAGACGTATATCCTCGTATACGCTATATTATTTAATGTTTTAATTATCTTCCTTTAATGTCCAATATTCAATATAAATAATTAATAATTTTTATATCCTAATTTATGCATTACACCTTATATTACAATTTAGCCTTGCAATATTGCATAAAACGTGAAACATATATTTTCATATAATTCTTCACTAATTAGCACCCATTATCTAATATAGTACACAGATCACTTTGACCATTGAAGTTTTAATTATCTCCCCTCAAAATTAGCATCCTTATCACTATACAGTTATTCAATTTTCTCATATGCACATTCACGTCCTGCAAGCATAATTCACCCCATTATAAATGAAACATCCCATCACGTAGAAAGTTTATTAAACAAATGATTAACCCCCTCTTCCATATAAAAATACATTAAGCAAACAGAACACTGCCATTTTTCTTCATATCGGCAGTAGAAACATCCTTGTTACATGTTGTCCAAAATGTATACAGATTGTTACAGTGTCAGGGGTTTGCCGTGCGGTCACCTGACGAGAGAAAACTGTCAGTCAGACTCATCCTTAAAAGGCGCCAAAGATATGCCTGCATCCACTACTTGTCCCTGAGGAAGTCTGCAAGGGTGCATCAACACCCCTAGGACGAAACGCGTAGGTCCCGATACCGATACCCGGACCATCTGCCTAAACCGAACTGCTTACCCTATACTCAGCTACACTCAGCATACTGTGTTACCGTGGACCCGACGCCGCTGGGAGCGAGTAACCCCTGGAGACGGACCTGTTGCCCTAATACACAGATAAGACGCTGATAAGAGACGCTGATATTAGCTATTTCATAAATGCTCGTTTATCTTTTTATTCTGGTACGCAGATTTTATATTGATTTGATTAAGTAAAGTGTGTTTTTAACATTACTTTATGGTCCGGTGTTCTGGTTTATTGCATACGTCTGACTGATCTAAAGATACTGTTTGCTCTTGCTTGTGCCTAGAATTTTGCAAAGTGTTTAAATGGTACGCTGAACCATTTTTTTTTATTTGTTTTACCGAGGGTTTGATATACTGCACAATGATTTTCCCTCTTTTCTTTTATCCCTTTATGTTCTGTGTTTCTGTCTTGTAAGTCCACATACTGCATATACTATATTGTCCTTTGACCCCTACAATACTGGGTACTGTTCTAAGCACCCCCTCCTCAACATACCTAGCATCATTTTATGACCTTTTAGTCTGATTCAGTCACAGACTTATTGTTGTACCGGGGAGCTGCACTCATTGTTTTTTGGGATAAAGCAGTTATATTTTAAAAGGGCCATACCCATACAAGATGTTTTTTCGCTACCTTTTTGGTAAGTTCAGTGCGCTGTTAAGAACATTATTCCATCTAAGACCTATGAAGCTAAAATATTGAAAAGTGTAGAACAGAAAGAAACTGGGTTGTGCTTAAAAACCTAATGTGCACAAATGGGTATAGACTCTCTGAAGTGGAGTAATTGCACACTAGCTGCTTTTGAATTTGGATAAAAATGAATGTAACACTGGCATCTGGAGGTATACATTAAATTATATCTCAACAAAAATGCTAAGATTACATAATATTTTACATCAAGGTAAGTTGCTTGCATGTCTTTCTCTTAGCTTACTGAGTATATATTGAGTAAGTTCACTATAAAAGAAACTCAGAAGTTGCTTTGAATTATATTTGCTGTACGCATTGTTTGGATTCACAGTCTTCTACTTCTATTCTCTGCTGATACTTGTGTCAAACTTTAGCAGGTATTCTTGTGTTCATCCTTTTCCAGACTGTGCCAGAGGGTCCAATAATAACTCCTCTGTCTCTGCACTGTCATTTTTCTCATAGTATTTGCTATAAATAAGTAACTAAAAAGTTTCACTGCTGCTTTTATACTTTTTAGTCTTCTCTTGGATGTATTTAAGGTTAAAGGTGCCTCTGTCCTGGTGGTTTCCATTTATTTAGTCTATCCAAAATATCTAAACTGAGAGTACAGCTGTTATGTGCTTGGTCTCAAGCACTCCCCACTACAAAGAGAGAGGCTTCTAAACGCTAATCTCTTATTAACTGCAATAAATTACAGCTTAGACATTGTGTATAATACGTGTCAAAAGCAACTACAGGTCTATTGTAGTATATGGCTGTCATAATGAGCGGCTAGGAACATTTGGTTAGGTTCAGATATCTGATTTTCTTGGCAGCAGTGGCATCCAAAATTGCTGGGCCGCATCCATGTGTTTACAACTTAACCACTGTCACAGAGGAATTTTTAATCCGATTGAGAAATACGGATACAACCAAAATAGGTTGAACTTGATGGACTGTTGTCTTTTTTTCAACCTCATCAACTATGTAACTATGTAACATATACATTAACATAGTAAAACATATACAAATGTATTTGTATATAGTAATAATATCTCCTTATGGACACCTATGTGGATCCTGCTACCCTGCTGTGGCACAACTCCACTTTCCCCCATGCTAAAAAGATTTTGAGAGCTCTGGTGATTGGCGTAGGTGTGAGATAGTTACCTTTCATCAATTATTTGAGGAAACTACTCTTAAATCCTTTGCACAATTACAAACCAAATTTTCCCTCCCTAGCTCACTATGGTTTAACTATTTCAGGCTGAGGCACGCACTAAACGCTCAATTTCAATATACTTCGCCTACTTTGTGTGTCTCCCCAGTGAGGTCATTGGGGTAGACCAGAAACTACATTTGCCGTAGTTTATTCGCGTAGCGTATTTTCGTGTGCGTACATTCTATACACTCCCCTAGGCACACCCCTTGAACGTACGTATTTTGTCATACACTTTCCAAACCCTACCTTAACTTTTGGCAACGTAACCGCAGTGATCCGCACACGTACGTATGGGCAACACGTATTTACGCAGCTAAGCACGCCCATACTGTACACTTTAAATACAAACCCCCGCCTACTTAACGTATTTCAGACGTATTTTGGACTCACGTAAAATTGGCACGCCCACACGTAAGTATTTACGTGACACATACGTGAATGGCCCATACGTTCACAATTACGCTACGTTACTGAGCGTATTTTCTATGGTGCGCATGCACAGTACTTACCAAAAGGCGATTGTACGTCTCCGCAACGCGTAAATTCGCTTGCAAGCGTTGTTCTGGATCTGGCCCATTGTTATTGGGTGTTGGAGAGGAGCATGTAATCTCTGGAATTTATTCCTCTCTAGCGATGGCTGTGCCAATGACATTCTTGGATCGTCTCCAGGTACAATGGGAAGTGAACCTAAGTTCACTTGATGATGAAGACTTAGGGGGTCTACTTAGCAGCTCTTGTGAGCTTACCGCTAGCATCAGATTCCAGTAAATTCTAATATACATTATCCATCTCACGCCTGCTAGACTGGCTAAGATTAATATTTCACACTCCAATACTTGCCCGAAATGTGAGGAGGTTGATGCCTTTTTTCTACACTTACTCTGCTCATGTCCGAGGGTATAGAGATTTTGGAGGGTTCAAATGAAATTCCCTCTGACAATCAAGTTGCCTTCCCGATGGGAATCAATTTCTTCTAAGATCTGGGTAAGAAAGGCAACCTGATTATAGTTGGGTATAAATAGGTTCACAAATGTAAAGATCGGGTTAAAGATCCATCCCTTAAGGCAGACCTGGGCAATGTACGGCCCACGGGCCACATACAGCGTATTTATTCCAGTCAAACGACTCCTCCCCTTAATCTCACACACACGGCACCCGCGGCTCTCTGCCCACAGGCTCCCTGCACCACACACTGTGCTGTATCGCTAGGTCACAAAGACCCTGCGATGCAGCTTAACAATTGAGGCCCAGGTCACTGCCGGCGGCCCCCGCCCGCTGGGTCCCTAGCAACCAGCACCTGATGACGTGTATTCCGCGGGAGACGGCTTTGCCCTGTCACTTACTGCTTAAACTTCGGGGTGCTTTAGAGATCCCGGTCCGTCACACCGGCATCCAGGGTAAGTCCTCTTTGACTTACACCACAATTCATAAATTTACATAAATATTTACATAATATTCTTAAACTTCTGATTACCAGTAGCATCTTATCAAAATATATAATTTGCTGCTTTTTATAATGGGAGAAAATTCATAATGAGCATAATTAAGTTCAAGTTATCATTGGTTCGGCCCTCCAACACAGTTCAGATTTTTCATGTGGCCCCCTATAGAAATTAATTGCCCACCCCTGCCTTAAGGAATACTCCTTTCCTATCACCCAAGGTTAATGACTGGAGTGATAAAGTTTGGATAAGATGGGAGAACAATATAACTACTCCCTTTATTTTTGCAGTGGAACAATTATTATAGAAGACTAAAGCGTAGTAGTAATTTTTTTTACTGTAGTGGCATCAGGGCCTTTAAAGTACATTTCTTGTAGGAGGGTGACATCTATCTTATCTGCACAGAGACAGCGTAAAAGTGTGGAGCAGTTTTCAGGAATATTAAACTTTGACATTTAACAAGACCTTTGATTAAAGCGAAGCAACTCTTATAGATGGGTTGCTTAAAAGAACAGGCTGCTCATTGATTTGGTCATCTGTAAGATAGCTGAGGGAGGTTTTCATTGGGTATGAGATGACCAGGCACAGGATGATACACTAGAAAAGGTGGGGAGGGTCTAACAAACAAGAGACTGCAAAATACGTAAACAATTACAAGCAACAAGACAGTATTGACATAACAGGAAATAGGGGTTATACAGGGGTGTCATTACCACATAGATCTCTACCCACTATTTTCACCATATTCTATAGAGATCTTCCTTTCCCATATAACCCTCACCCAATTGTTACCAACTCACAGTCCCTCCATATAACACTCCCTGTTTATCAAACAATCCCCTATATAACACCCCCTGTATATCACACAGCCTCTCACTATAAAACCCCTTGTATATCACACAGTCCCTCCATATACCCTCTGTATATCACACACAGTCCCCCCATATACCCTCTGTATATCACACATCTGTACCTGACAACGGGAGCAGCCACAGCTCTTCTCCTCCTCCCGCCTCCTGCACTGGACAGTTCCCACAGCCAGCATCGCCTGGACTAAACAGCATATCTCTAGGGTTGATCCGCCACTGCCTAGATGGTCTGGCCAGACACCACATTTTCCTATCCAGAAAAGAAAGTAAACAGCAGTAGTAACAGAACAAACACCAATAGTCAAACAATGAAAATAAATGCAACTTGGGTAAAACAATGTAATGCTGGGCTTAAATTAGGGCCAGCAATCAGCAGAATCCTATAAATTGCAGGAGTATCTAGAGTGCAACGGCAATATCCCCCCATAAAGGGGGGGAGATATAGTAAGAAGCAAGAATACTTAAAGTCCATTTCAAGTCCCAGTCTCTTCTAATGGATCCAGGTAAACCCCTTATCAGATCAGTGGGGTTATTAGGAAGGAGACAAAGCTTAGGTCGATCTATGAAATCTGGAAGTGAAATCCTGGGGATGCCCAGTTTGTCACAAAATTACGGCAGAGCCTCAGGTCATCCCAGATGTATCTGCGGAATTCGTCAATGAAAGGTTTCATGCATTGTAGGAGGCTCCTCTAGCATATATCCTGGAAAATTTGGATGTGGCTACCTTGCAACTCCTGGTCTCTCCATTTGCCTGGCTTTTTGGAGGATGCATCCAGGAATTACTGCAGGTGGGTTATTACTGAGGCCTGTTTTATTTGGCCCTGAAACTCTTGTTAAAACATGCTTGACCTCACAATGAAGGGTCTCAATCTGTATTTCGAGTTTGTTCTGGAGTCTATGCCTTTTACATACAATGCGTCAATTTGTTTCACATACGAGTTCAGATGCGCCATACAACTCAAGGACTTTTCGTGGACTGGACGATAGGTGGATATAATTGAGCGAAAGGCAAAGTGATGGCCATTTTTGCATATTTTTCTGCAATTATTACTTGCAACGATTTACTTGCAGTATAACTAATGATGATTCCATACAGGCGGAGAAAATGGAATCGTGAAAATACGTATATTTACCTAGAAAGCATGTATCTTAGAATTTTATATATTGCTGTTTTATTGCATTCAGAGTACTATTTATCCACTGCGCTCCTCTCTCCTCCACAATATATTTAATATGGCTGCTGGCATCATTAAGTATTAAAAATTGCTTACCTGTCTTCCAACGCTCCTGCTCCGGGCACTCTCTCTCCCTCAGTCAGCTCCTGCTCCGGGCACTCTCTCTCCCTCAGTCAGCTCCTGCTCCGGGCACACACTCTCCCTCAGTCAGCTCCTGCTCCGGGCACACACTCTCCCTCAGTCAGCCCCTGCTCCGGGCACACACTCTCCCTCAGTCAGCCCCTGCTTCGGGCACACACTCTCCCTCAGTCAGCTCCTGCTCTGGGTACTTTCTCTCCTTCAGTCAGCTCCTGCTCCGGGCACTCTCTCTCTCTCAGTCAGCTCCTGCTCTGGGTACTTTCTCTCCCTCAGTCAGCTCCTGCTCCGGGCACTCTCTCTCCCTCAGTCAACTCCTGCTCCGGGTACTTTCTCTCCCTCAGTCAGCTCCTGCTCCGGGATTGGGTGCTCTCTCTCTCAGTCAGCTTATCCCTGCGCTCGGAGATGAGCTCAGGCTGCCTTAAATGAAATCCGACAGGGCAGGGCTCTGGCGCGGCATTGACGCAACGTTATGACATCGCACAATGCTCTCTTGGGAAATGGGCAGGCAGCTATGCAGCAAACGTAGAAAGCCATGCCAGGAACGGATTTCGGGCCCTGGGGGCCCACCAGGCCCTTGGCGTACGCCTAGGATGCCTAGCGGGTAATCCGGCCTTGCGCCGCTTGTAATCAGCCATTGCACCCCATTGCCACCACTGCTCTAAGTCTTGCAGGTCACGTTTTGTGGGCAAGCAGTCCAACTGGCACTGAAATATAGCCTTCTTGGAGCAGTGAAAAGATTCTGCCATCTCCATTCTTGGGGAGATAGAGGGAGATAGCTCAGGTGGCGACACTGACCTGGTCTGTGCAGTAAGGAATTGATGGAATATCAGGTTGAGACAAAGGAGCTTTCATTTCCGAGTGCCCTTCATAGCCATGCCTCTTTTCGCCATCAGAGAGGAGTCTTAATGAATTGCCCGTAAGTTGAATGAGTGAGATGTCTTTAGAGGCATTTTATTGTCTGTATGGTGTTTGAAGCCGTGGTCATCCTGGGGGAGTGGTGGGTGTCATTAGCGATTATTTGCAGCCATGGTTGCTGGGAAGGGGCCAAAGGACCTCAAGTAACTGAAAAGCAAGGGCAGGTTCATATTCAGGAGACTGGTCAGAGAGCTGGTGGAAATTTGAAGTTGCAGGTGCTAATGGGGACTATGCTAGGTGTTTTCCTGTGATTGTGATGGAGAAAACATGATTCAAAGCTACTGTTAGCCTGAGAGGGAGTTAGAGGAGCTTACAGATCCCTGGAGCAGCAGAGTAATGAAGGCTGGCTGGGCATTTCAGGTGCATTGTGGAAGGAGTTCCAGAGAGGGGACACATGGATTCTCTTCAAGGTACAGCTATAGCTACTGGAGTCCTGTGCTGTGTAGAGGGAGACAGAGAGCTGAGCCATTTGTCTATGAGATCAAGCTGCCCGCTGGAGTAACTTTATATTATGCTGTGTGAAGTCCACCTGAGGGAACCTGATATATGCAGAAAGAGAGATTAAACCTGAGCTTGGCATAATAGAATCTGAAAAAGACAGTTTAGAGCACTCCTACTATGTCACATTCTACCTAATCTGACTAATGCTAAAACAGAACCACTATAAAAGCTTTATAAAAGCACTTTACCAATAACCTGGAACATATTTGATTATCAGTACCTTTTACTTTTATTTGCATGATTATATGTTTAATAAATACTTGTATATTTCTCTATTGCTGAGATTGCTGTTTTTAATAAGAAGCACTAGCACACTACTATGCTTTGCTACCTGAAATATGCAGAGCTACAAGCCTGCAGTGTCAGCA
>WWET01001397.1:113027-131993 GCA_011038615.1 Limnodynastes dumerilii | reverse complement strand
TGGAGGAATGGTCAAGAGTGTGGCAACTGCAGTTTAATGGCAAAAAATGCAAAATCATGCACTTAGGACATAAAAACCCAAAGGCTCAATATTTCCTTAATGGCATTACATTAGAATCTACCGTGGAGGAAAGGGATCTAGGAGTCATTATTTCCAGTAATTTGAAGGTAGCCAATCAATGTAACAAAGCAATGAGACAGGCAAGTCAGATGCTTGGTTGCATAGGGAGCGGAATTAGTAGCAGAAAGAGAGAAGTAGTGATGCCTCTTTATAAGTCATTGGTACGCCCTCACCTAGAATACTGCGTTCAGTTCTGGAGGCCATATCTCCAGAAAGACATAAATACATTAGAGACTGTGCAAAGAAGAGCAACTAAAATGGTTCATGGCCTTTGTAACAAATCATACCAAGAAAGGCTAGAGGAACTAAACATGTATAGCTTGGAGCAGAGAAGGGAGAGGGGGGACATGATAGCAGCTTTCAAGTACATTAAGGGTTGTGACCAGCTAGAGGAGGGTACCATTTTTCAAAAGAAAAGGTGTAATAGAACACGAGGGCATGGATACAAACTGGAGGGTGGTAGATTCAAAGGAAATGTGCGGAAAAATTACTTCACTGAAAGGGTGATAGATAAATGGACTATTCTCCCATCTGAGGTGGTTGAGGCCAATACAGTAGAACAATTTAAACATGCTTGGGATAAATATAAGGGTATCCTAAATTGAAACCCAAATTGAAGGTAAATAGGGTCTAGGATCAGTATAGTTTTCAATAAACAAATGGGCAGACTAGATGGGCCATGTGGCTCTTATCTGCCGTCACTTTCTATGTTTCTATGTTATGTTTCTATCTAGCAGACCTACAGACATTGGGCAAATTTTTGTAGGTGCGTGTTATGCAATCTATATCTTCTGTTGAAAATATGCAGTTGCTACATTTTTATGCATGGTCTTCTCCTCGATGTTATTTAGAGCTGGTATGGCCAAACACTACACACTGTGAAAATTGTGAGGGCTTTCCTTCACTGATGGGTAACTGAGAGTAGGACAGCAGTTATCATTGTTTTGCAGTCACTGTCACCTGCATTTAACTGCAAAATATGGCAAAAATATGCACAAATCAGCATAAGGTCCATAGTTTGTTGTCATTAACCTTCGTTATGGAATTAACCATTCGTATGACTATGATATTTGGAGAAGAGGGTCATTGACAACACTGTCCTGTTTGGAATAAACTACCGAAGTAAGGAGTGTGTTGAAGGTCCAGATAATGAACTTTCCAATCTGAAGGTTTACACAGCTTAATATAGTATTTATAACGGTTACAAGTGTGTGGTAAAAAGCAGTCCTCAATCTATACAGATATTTATTATTTTTGAACTTTATTATTTTACTTTATAGTATAGTATTGCCCTTCAAAGTGGGATAATAGACTGTTGTATTAATAGCATAAAAGACTTACAGTTTTCAAGAGAGAGAAACCCTATCTTTGGTGAAAATGTGTATTTATAGTGGAGGTAGGTTTTTTCTAAGCTTAATAAGTAGACCTTATGTATTTAACCTGAAAGGCAGCAAAACATTCATCTTATTACACTTCACCATAATCAAAAGTAATTTTTTTCACATACATTCAAGTGTTATTTCCTTGAACATTTTTCCCATTTACAGATAACAACATACAAGAAATAACTGGTTTGGACAAGTGTAGTAGTTTAACACATCTGAACCTGGCTTACAATAAAATCTGTAACATCAGTGGACTTGCTAACTTGCCAATCAAAACTCTCAGTCTGGTATGTATTTAGTATTGAGTCACAATATTGATAGGTACTTTTTCATAGAATAGTGGTTGTTCAGTAACTACTATGAAAATAAACCTTAGCCCAGAATAAAAGGAGACGTTGGGATAAAATGTCAGACTTGTATACAGTTTCCATGCAATTATATGTCTGTGTAAAATTGTTATAGGGGGTCCTTTTTTTATTCCAAAGCAGTGAGACAAGTGGGTTAATGATCAATTAATAATTAATAAGTATTATAACTAATATCCATAATGAATCCACTATGATTTCACAATCTGCTCCTAGTTTGGAGAACTGATATTGATATACTAAACTCTTAACTGTTTTTGTTTTCACATTATTAACAAATAGCAAACTCTTGCATAATATTGACCAGTGTATCATAATAGGGCACAGTACATGAGATGACACAATATTACTCTCAATCACTACCCTGAACTTTAATAATATGAGATTGCCAGAGGGAAATTTCATAAACAAAACCATTATGCATAGGCGAGGGTGGGTGTGTGATATGTTTCCCATAAAACATGGTATTATATTTGTACCATATAGTAAGTTAAAAAAAAACACAGACTATGTGACATTACATTAGTATATATTATAACAAACAAACAAAAGACCAAAAAGTTTATTAAAACTAAAACTAAAATTGTAATGGTATCCCCAAAGGATAAAGTACAGTATAATTCCTCTTCTTTGGGACTACTGCAGTCCTTTGTCAAGACAATGTTCAACTACTTTACACTTCTTCACTTATACCTCACACTTGTTTATTAGCTTAGATTTCACAAGTCCAAAAGCAAATATACAAATCTTTATCAAACTATCACCACATTATTCCTATGCTATACACATATAGCATAATAATGTGAACTGTGATAAATAAAACAAGGGGACCAAATCCGGGCTCTGAAAAAAAATGATGTGTTGAACTCCCTGTTAATCTTCTGCATCCCCTTGGCTACTCTATAGAATTGGTATAAATGGTAACTGTAATTTTTATAGCAGTGCTGCTCACAGTGACAGTAGGCATTTGGTGATCATGGGCCTGATCCAGAACTACGCTTCGAAGCGATTTTACGCGTGGCGGAGACGTAAAATCACTGTTTTGTACGCACTGCGCATGCGCACCATAGAAAATACGCACATTCACGTAGCGTAATTGTGAAGGTATGGGCCATTCACGTATGTCTCAATACTTACGTGTGAACGTATGGGTCATTCACGTATGTGTCACGTAAATACTTACGTGTGGGCGTGCCAAATTTACGTTACTCGAAAATACGTCTGAAATACGTGAAGTAGGCGGGGGGTGGTATTTAAAGTGTACAGTATGGGCGTAAATTCGTTCAGCCGTTACGTACGCGTGCGTATGACAGCGGTTACGTGTGAAAAAGTTAAGGTAGGGTTTGGGAAGCGTATCTTGACAAAATACGTCCGTGCAAGGGGTGTGCCGAGGGGAGTGTAGCGAACTTACGTGCACGAAAATACGCTACGCAAATAAACGTACGGCACACGTAGTTCTGGATCCGGCCCCATGTAAGTATGTCTAAAATAAACACAGAAAAGCAGCAATTCTTTTTCTTTCATTCTTTTTTTAGCCATTTCCATCCTCTTTCTCTGATGTAAGGATTAATTAGTTTGTAATTATTCTTCTATAGCTCAATAATAGCCTGTAGATATCTTTGTACTTCTCTCACTCTAAAGTCCCTGGGGTTCTGGTTTGGCCAAAAAAATGTAAAACACCTTAGGATGTAAAATGTTTTCACTTTACAAAGACCGTTATTTATTCCCATGTATATTTACCAACCATGTGCAATGAAATTGTATAAAAGCTTATGCTATCTCACATTTCTAATGTACTCAGATTCAAATTCTTGAATATTTAAATAAAATTACCTCTTCAAAACTACCTATTTTTTTTTTTTGTATTATTCTGTATTTGTTTTCCAGGCATCCAACCAAATTAGGAACTTAACAGGCCTGGAGAAACTGAAAACCTTGCAAACACTGGACCTCTCCTACAACCAGATCTACAGCCTTGAAGGATTGCAGGGATTGGAGTTCTTGCAGACGCTAAACCTTCAAGACAATGAGGTAATAGATATTAATATGTCAAAAACTTTTATTCCTCAATACTAAACATGGTTTAACCTAATTTCTTCTTAATTATTTTGTTGCTTTTACCTTTGGACGAGACTAAGGGCTAGATTTACTAAACTGCGGAAAAGGAAAAGTGGAGATGTTGCCCATAGCAACCAGTCAGATTCTATCTAACTCTAACTATGTCTAGTCTGTAATAGGAAAGTGAGAGCTAGAAGCTCATTGGTTGCTATGGGCAACATCTCTACTTTTCCTATACCTCAATTTAGTAAATCTAGCCTCTAATGTGTTGTTTGTGTGTCAAATTTACTCCACTTCATTTAATTGTTAAGAGGTTAATGTTCCTGGGGGGGGACGTCTTTAGCTTGGAGCCTACATATTCAATCCACATTTAATATTATATCACAATCCACCTTATTATACATATCCACCTTTTCTACCAAAATCTCAATGTTCCCAAAACCAAACTGCCACTACAGTATTCTAGTGTAATGTGAACCTATAACTTCAGGTATAACGTTAACATAATCTATTACCCAGTTATTTATCCCCACAATATCCATGGTTTAAAGTAGCCAAAGCAATCAAAACTTCTTTAGAGACTACTGGCCAGATATACTAAGCTGCAGGAAAGTAAAAGTAGAGATGTTGCTTTTGGCAACCAATCAGATTCTAGCTCTCGCTTTCCTATTACATACTAGAAAATGTCAGCTAGAATCTGATTGGTAGCTAAGGGAAACCTCTCTATTTTTCCTTTCCCGCAGCTCAGTAAATCTGGCCCAAAGGGCATATATGAATAGACTTGCAAAGGTACAATTTATTTACAAAAGGGTACAATCCTTGTTTAAAAAGAAATTATATAACAATAAAAGTTTACAGGAAACAAGACAAAGAAAACATCCAAAACAATAAAAAAAATATGACAAAAATAAACCTCAAATCACAATTTTTAGAGGTTAAGTTTTGACTAGAGGCTTCTTTCTTACTTCTCCTTATGACAAAGAGAAGGTAATTGGACAAACAAGACTATTGTTATAAATACAGTACCTAGAGTTTGATGCAGGGATTGCAGGAGACCAGTATAAGAAGTAGAGGTTTATTGCAGGTAGCACAGTAACACAACAGATACACTGTACAGGAATAACAGAGTGACAGTACACAAGGAAAAAGTAACAGGTTCCAGGGAAATACACAGGTGACATATAATGGATGTCAGGTAGGGTATACAGGTATGATGTAACAGATTACAGACCGAGTACACAAGGATAAGAAAACAGATATCAGGCAAGGTATACAGGTTACAGACAAGGAACCTGAGAGAACAAGCAGGAAAGCAGACAAGCAGAGACAGAATATAGCAATGCAGACAAATAGAGGCAGATTACAGGAACATGACAGAAACCAGCAAGCTAACACACAGCAACAAGTATCAAGTAGAAATAATGACCCACACCTAGCTCTGAAATGATGGGATAGATAAAACCAGAGCACAGGTATAGGATAACAAGCACATTATATGATTAGTCCCAGAGAGAGTGTTTAACAGCTGCCTCTATGGCAGTGTTTCTCAACCTCGGTCCTCAGGACCCCTAACAGTCCATATTTTCTAGGTTTCCTTAAAGAATCAAAAGTGATATAATGAGCAGCACCTGTGGAGCTTTTAAAATGTGTCATTTAGTAATGAACATACCTGTTCTCCAGCAGTGAGACCTGGAAAACATGCACTGTTAGGGGGTCCTGAGGACCGAGGTTGAGAAACACTGCTCTAGGGACAGGTAATAGAAATGTCCACAATAGGAATAACTGATCCAGGTCTGCCCCTACAGGAAAAACAGCATATAGCAGTCCAGAATGTAACATCTATGACCAGTTTTATGGCTTTGTATTGCTCATTTTATTTGGTAGCTCAAACCTATAAACCCTTATACTTTTCTATGGATATTTGGGTCACAGATAAGAATATAATAAATGTATTCACTATTTAATTATCCATAAAAGGCTTATTACACTATAGTTAAAATAATTAAGGAAATTTGCTATGCGCACAGAGAATAACCACCTGCAGCTAATCCTAGGCATCAAGGGATCTACCAATCCCCAAGAAATATTCAAGAACCATAAAATAGAAATGTGAGGATAAAGTGCTAGGCGTACCCTTAACAAAACATAATATAGGTGTTGGTGTAGGAAAAATAAGAAATGCAATAAAAAATAAACAATCCCAATTAAAATGAACAAAAGTCTTAAATAAAATCCAATAATCAGATGTAACTCCTCAAAAGGTCTTGTGTATCACGATGACCCCCCCCGTCGGGGGTGTGCCCATGTAAAACAAAAAAGAAACCAAAGAAGTAATATCAGCAGTGTAAAAGTTATTCCACATTTAATGTAGCAATAAAAGCAATATAAAAACAAAGTATCCAAACAAGATCTGTCCAACTTCAATAAATATACAATAAAAAAATGAATAGTCAATACCTGAGAGGAGGCATCCTTCAGTTTTCAGTCATTCGTTTTTTTATTGTATATTTATTGAAGTTGGACGGAGCTTCTTTGGATACTTTGTTTTTATATTGCTTTTATTGCTACATTAAATGCTGAATATCTTTTTCACTGCTGATATTACTTCATTGGTTTCTTTTTTGTTTTACATGTGCACACCCCCCTGAGTTACATCTGATTATTGGATTTTTAAGACTTTTGCTCATTTTAATTAAGATTGTTTATTTTTTATTGCATTTCTTATTTTTCCTACACCAACACCTATATTATTTTTTGCTAAGGGTACACCTAACGCTTTATCCTCACATCTCTATTTTATGGTTCATTACACTATAGTGTCACAAAGATTTGAGAGAGTTATCGTTTCCAGTTAAGGCACATGAACTTGCTGCCCAAACCTACAAACTTAGGAAATCCTAACTTTATCAGAAGTATGATTTTTTTTTACTCCAAACATATATTTTTCGTTATTCTTAATGAAATGGTTGAATCTGAGACATATGTAACCGCAACCTAAGCCTCCCCTAATCCTAACATTAGCCCTCTCCTCTCCACATCCTAACGCTAACCATCCTCGTCCTGGAGCCTGACCTTAACTCTCCCCTCTCTAGAGCGTGACCCTAACCAGAACGGGTATCTTGTCAAGATAAGACCATTTGACATGGTACCCCGTCCAGAATTTATATTTTCACAATTAAAATGCTATCGGCAATGGTACAGCTGAAGTTATGCATTCAGTTGCATCATTGTCGAAAATTGGCTCTTCACACTGGCAATTACATCCCCACTCTTGGTCTTTGGCCAGATCCTACAGATAAACACATTACATTTTGTACTATGACTAATATATATATATGCATTGTGGGTGGAGTAGAGCGTTCCTGGATGTTTTTCCATGAGTGGTTTGTCCATAAAGATGTTGTCAATAAATAATTAACATAATTAACCTGATCAGAGTCTCCTTCAATTGCATGAGTTTGTTTTTGCGGCACCTTTATCCAGAGTGTATACAAATATTATTCCTATACTATCAGGCGCTCTACTCCACCCACATTGCATACAGACAAATTTTGAACTTGTGACTATGCCGGCTTACTAGGAGTGTCAGCTGTCACTGTCTACCTTTGTGAACAGGAAGATAGATGGTTACTGATGACTAACCCACTGGATTCATTGGTGTAAATAACAGTGTGCTATAATGTAGTATTTCTTATTTTCTGCAATATATATAACACACACATAATAAAATTGTGTTTATTAATATTTTGATTATGACATGGCAAGTGGTGGGGAACTGCAAGCAGTGTTCTTCTTAATCGAAAAACGATTGTTCTGTGCAGCACACAAATCACATGACTGACAACACAGCCTTGATGCATTGAACTTTGGGAACAGTATGGTTAAAGCTATAGGTTCATCATTATAGTCAAGTCTTCTTACATGTCTCTTCTTTATGTGTGTCATTTGCCCATTGTACATTTTTATTAATTTGACTGTACAAAAGTTGTGCAATCTGTAATTTTGGGAATCTATAGTTATTTGTTCCAATCTTATTATATCAAATGTTGGTATAATAAGTTTGGAATTGTTTCTTCCTATATCCTGCACCCCTCTTTTTATAGGAGATGTCATAATGTACATATTCAGGAAACTAATGAATGCAGATAGGGATTGCAAAAATATTGGATACATATGACTGTGAACTGACATGAATTTTACAGTCATCTGCTCTAACTGTGTCCGCAACCCTGTTGAGATGTTCACAACCACAAACTGTTCACAGATGTGCCTGTATCACTAATATCCTTGTTTATTACATTCATGTGATCTTGGTTTCCATTTACAGATTTGTCAAATAAGTGAAATTGCTTTCATTGAAGAGTTGCCTTTGCTGCATATCCTAAATCTTTTAAATAATCCAGTGCAGGTAAATCGTGCTTGTGTTCTTTATTACCGACTAACTACATAGTACATGTTTTGTTTCTCTGTGTGTTAGATGAAACTTTCAATGAAATGGTTTGCAATAGTATATAAAAATTATAGACAACATTAACATTTATGCAAACACAAAAAAACATTTCTGGAGCGCTATCTGTTTTTGGGTGTATGTATTAAATAACAAAATTAATAAAATATACTTCTCAGCAGCTACTAGGGAGGGATATTTCCCATATAAACAATAAAAAAAGGAAATAAGAAGCGCTTCAAGAGTATTTATTTTATTAAAATAGAATTTTTTTTAAAAAGCAACCACTTTTTACAAATAAAATGCCCAGTTTCTGTAGTTAATAATAGTGGTACCAGCTGTTGATCAGGCAGCATGCACAAACCACCATATAACCGCAATGGAGCTCCAATCTATCTGAGTGCGGAAGATTTTACTTGATTGATATCGCTGAATCCAAGGACTTTGATTGAAAAACTTGTCAAAAGTCAAACAATACATATAGATCTGATGCATAGATCCTCTATTTACTTCAATGTCTCCGCCACATATGCCGTTATTTGTGGCTAGTACACTTTGTGGCACTATTCCATTAGTGGGAGAAACAATATCAATAATCAGTCACTGAGTTTAGCATAAATACATAGCCAGGAGGTGATTACCTTTTATATTTCGTTTTTTCTATTTTAACATTAACATTTGTTTGGTGTTTTAGAGTGATATGGAAATTAAAATAACTTTTTGGGGGGATTACCAGTTACCCACTATGGAATAAGGTCAGGTACTACTTGGCAGATCATGTATACAAATATATAGACATTTACTTTTATATATTTTACAGTGGTTTTAAAATACATTTTCTACATAATCCTTCCTGACAAGTTTACCCAGTTGCCCCAAGTACCACCAGTACCACCGCTTGAGAATTCCTGAATTAGAGAATGTTTTAAACTGGTAAACCACTCCAGGAAAAAGGGCAGTTAATGGTCTATTAATGCAAAAATATGCACTAATAACAATAGCCAAATGGTATAAACACTTTGCTCAGAACAAATATCATAGCATTCAAGCCTAGTGGTGCTAGAATTATTGTTTGATGGTTTTTTGTTTCAAGACCAGAATGGTCTCAATCCATAAAATTGTAAAATCTAATTCCCAAGACTTGGTCACCATATGTACCCTTTTCGGGATTGGTAACCAGGTACTACCTCCTCAGAGTGCACCAGAGTAACGTACAGTGCTCATGCCTAAGCAAAAGGGTAGCAGGTCATGGGTAGTTTGCAGACTTAACAAAGGTAAGAGTGCAGGTAGAGAATTTGAATGCAAGTGTAGGGATGGATAAAAAGGGGTAGAAAGTGACAGAAAGAACATCCAGTGATTATATATTTTTACTAGTCAGAAATGTTTCAAGTCATTTTCAATATAAAAAATTCTGGCAAGCAGTGTGATTGTTCATAGGTGTATGCTGTGAGCTTCCTATATAATTGTGAGACATAACAATACATTCTAACTATAGTTACCATTGTGTTTCTTGTGCGTCCTCTAGGATCAAGCAGAGTACTGGCTATCGGTGTTGTTCATGTTGCAGAGATTAACTGAACTGGATCTGAAGAAGATCAAAGTTGAGGAAAAGGTACAATAGTGATCTCAGCACCTGCTTTCTTATGACTAATTAACATCTTCGCTGAATAAGTGCTTTTTCAAGATATTTAAAAAGGGAAAATGGCATGCAGCATGTATTTTAAGATGATGCTTTCGCCGCTTAGAAAATGGCATTTTACAAATATAGATAGACGGAAGCTTATTTTCGTCTGTCTCTATTTTTTGAAAATGGTACTTAGAAAGTTTAGACCCTCCCCCCGGATAGGTGAGTATTACAGGGGACTTTATGGGGAGTTTTAGAGTCAGGCTGTGGGGAGGAGAGTCTTAGGGTCAGGTTGTGGGGAGGGAAGTCTTAGGATCAATCCGCAGGGAGAAGAGTCTTAGGGTCAGGCTGTGGTGAAGGGAGTCGTAGGGTCAGGCTGCGGAATGAAGAGGCTTATGGTTATGATAATATAAAGGGAGGGTTACGGTCAGGATTAAGATAGAGGTTGGGGTTAGATAAATGCACCACCGCATCTCCATCCTGGGGATAATCAATTGCTTCTCCTTGGCAAGGGCACTCCTCCCTGCTCTCCTATGTGCGGATTGTGGATCCACCAGCATGACCCAACCTTAAGTATCCCACACAGAAACCCTTCCGTGTGGAATACCGAATTGCTTAGCCAAGCCCTTACTGTACAATTTAAATGCTTATTCCCATCTTATGCAGGGGGCTCAGATCCGCATAGCATTGGTCAGCTGCGCTCTATTGCAGAGATAATGGTACTGCGCATTTGTAGTGTACGGAAGTTTGCAGAATTTCTTACGTATGAATATGGTCCTTTGTGTATAAATCTAATACTAAACAGAAGAATAGGAGATTCATAATGCAACCTCTCAGAGCAATGTGTGCAAATGTTATGAGCTTAGGAAATAAAATCCTTGAACTAATTGCAATAATGCCAATGGATAATCTGGATATTGTGGGATTCTCTGAATCCTGGTGCAATAAAATCATGACTGGGACCTAGCTATACTAGGATATAATTTATTTAGGAAGGATAGAATAGGAAAAATTGCAGGAGACATATTAATGTATGTGAAGGAAGGGTTAAATTCAACTTTAATTGAGAGTATAGGAGAAAAAAATGGAGGCACAAGATGAGGAAATACACAATGGGCTGGATCCAGACCTTGTTAAGTGCATGAACTTAGTTACACCTGGGCTAAACCATGTTGATTTCAGGGGAGTCATATTTCATCTGCTGCAAACAGTATTAGAGTTGAGAGGTGATGTTTCCTATCCCAAGTCTAAATAACAGTGTGATAATAAAGCTGGTCAGTATCTGTGTGCAGTAAGCAATTTAAAGATATATCCCTGCATGCAAAGTATACAATTAACTTGACTCCCCCTGAATTCAACATGGTTTAGCCCAGGTGTAACTAAGTCAATGCACTTAACAAGGTCTGGATCCAGCCCAATGTCCTATTGACATTGCTAAAATGGCATTAAAACGGGAAGTAATAATCATGGGAAATTTTAATCTACCTGATATAAACTGGGGTGAGTCTTCATCAAGCTTCACTAGAAGTGGGGACATTTTAATTTCATTACAGGGAACTTCCCTCAAGCAACTGGTGAGAGAGCCCACTCTCAGAGTGATCATCTTAGATTTGGTACTTACAAATGGTGACAGAATGGTTGAGAACATAGGATACAGTGATCATCAAGCAGTATGGTTTAGTGTAATGACTGAGAGAGACATGTACCACACAAAGACAAGAGTGCTAGATTTTAGGAAGGTGGATTTTGTGGAGGTGGATTTTGTGGAATTGGGAAATGTGTAAGTGATTCTTTCGCAGAGTGGAGACACATGAAAGGAGTACAGGAGCAGTGGGGAAATTAAAAAAATGCATTATTAACAGAAACAGACCTTTGTATTAGAAAGGTTAGGAAAAAACCCAGAAAAGAAAGCCAATGTGGTTTACAAAAGAGGTAGCAAGTATAATGAAAGCAAAAAAGATAGCCTTTCGGAATTATAAGCAAACTGAAAATAATGATGACAGGGAGGAGTATTTTTCAAAGCAGAAGGAGGCTAAAAAGTTAATCAGAGCAGCAAAGGCACAAACTGAGGAAAAACTGGCCCACTTAGTACGAAAAGGGGACAAAATCTTTTTTCGGTATAAATGAAAGGTGATAAACTAAAGAGGGTATAGTAAGGCTCAAAACTGAGAGCTGGAGTCTTGTTGAGGGTGGAAGGGCTGTGGTTTATTTGTTCAATAAAAGAAAGAGAGGGGAAGGGACCACTTTTAAATAGGAGGACTATTAATACAAAGGAGGCAATTACTACTACTTTCACTGAGGAGCAGGTATTAAAATAACTTTCAAAGCTGATAGTGTACAAATCAATGGGGCCAGATGAGATACATCCTAGGATACTAAAAGAGCTTAAAGAGGTGCTGGCAAAACCATTTACTGAATTATTCAACCAGTCACTTATAACTGTGGTGATGCCAGAGGACTGAAAAATAGCAAATGTAGTCCCTCTGTATAAAAGTGGTAGTAGGGAAGAAGCGGCAAACTATCAACCAGTGAGTCTAACATCAGAAGTAGGGAAATTAATGGAAACACTCTTAAAGAAGCAAATTGTACAGTATCTTAAATCCAGTAACTTACAGTATCCAAAGCAGCATGAATTTACTGGGGGAAGATCATGTCAAACAAATCTTATTGAATTTTTTGACTGGGTCACTAAAGTATTCGCCAAAGGGGGGGAGCTGTAGACATAGCTTATCTAGATTTTAGTAAGGCTTTTGACACTGCCACATTGCAGGCTGTTAAATAAGCTGGAGACTTTGGGATTAGACTTAAGGATAGTTGCATGGTTACATTCTTGGTTACAGGATAGACAACAGAGGGTTGTAGTAAAGGGAATCCCTTCTGGGAATGGTAAGGTACCAGTGGTGTACCCCAGGATTCTGTACTTGGACTAGTGCTATCTAATATCTTTATAGATGATGTTGCCTGTGGTATTGAGGGGAAAATATGCCTTTTTGCAGATGACAAAGATATGTAACAGGATAAAAATGCCAGGAGGGGTACAGAAAATGAGGGATGAACTAGGTAGACTCGAGGAATGGTCAAGAGTGGCAACTGCAGTTTAATCACAAAATATGCAAAATCATGCACCTGGGGTGCAAAAACCCAAAAGTTCACTATATCCTTAATGGCACTACATTAGAAACTACTGAGGTGGAAAGGGATCTAGGAGTCAATGTTTCATGTGACTTAGAGGTAGCCAAGCAATGTAACAAAGCAATGAGAAAGGCAAGTCAGATGCTTGGTTGCATAGGGAGAGGCATTAGTAGCAGAAAGAGAGAAGTAGTGATGCTCCTTTATATCGTTGGTACAACCTCATCTAGAATACTGTGTTCAGTTCTGGAGACCATGGGCCGTATTCAGACCTCCATGCTGCGATCGAAGCGCAAATATACGCACCAACGGAGCAAGTACACCCACCAAAACCCCAGTCACTCCCCTTGCTAATCCGTCCTCTCGGAGACTTCCACCTCCATAAACTGGCATTAACTATCCATACTCACTTCCGAATTTATGTTCCCTCCGTGCGTATAGTTCCAGGCGTATAGTTGTAATCGCGCCCACTTTCCATCATTTAAATACCCCCCCCCCCTCACCCATTTCTATGCAGATCCTTCCGTGCTTATATTTCCGTCAGAGTTAGGATTTTTTTTTACGTTTTCGACGTTTTCTACGTCCGATTCACAAGTCCGCCTGCTTGGCACTTCCGAGCATATCGTCTATGTTAACTGCGTATAAAAGGTTACTATGCATGCGCAGTTGAAACGTACCTAAAAATATGCATGGAAGTCGCCGCTAAATCGGATCTCTGAATACGGCCCCATATCTCCAGAAAGACATAAATACATTAGAGACTGTGCAAAGAAGAGCAACTAAAATGGTGCATGGCCTGTGTCACAAATCATACCAAGAAAGGCTAGAGGCACTAAACATGTATAGCTTGGAGCAGAGAAGGGAGAGGAGGGATATGATAGCAGCTTTCAAATACATCAAGGGTTGTGACCAGCTAGAGGAGGATGGCATTTTTTAAAGAAAGAAATAGAATACGAAGGCATGAATATATACTGGAAGGTGGTCGATTCAGAGGAAATGTGCATAAAAATTACTTCATGATAGCTAAGTGGAATAGCCTTCCATCTGAGGTGGTTGAGACTAACACAGTAGAACAGTGTAAACATGCTTGGGATAAATATAAGGATATCCTAAATCTCAAACTAAATTAAGGGTGAATAGGGTCTAGGATCAGTATAGTTTTAAGTAAACAACTGGGCAGACTGGATGGGCCATGTGGCTCTTATCTGCCGTCACATTCTATTGTGTCTGATCTCTGCATTAACTAAATATTTGTTATAGTTTTGTATAACAAACAAAGTGTTTCTTTAATTGTATATATTTCCATATACGAGACCTTGCTTAGACATTAGCTTACTTGTTTTTAATTCCCATATGAATTTTGAGGAAATATTAGCAAAAATATTTATATGCATATTTTCTACATCTGAATTTTAATATGCAAGAAAAGAAACGTGGTCATCAACAAAGAACCACATTTATATTTAAGATGTAATTTGTGCTTTTCAATATAAAAATACTGATCAGACTTATGTGGAAACTCTAATTTAAAGTTGACCCCTCCAATTTCTTCATCTGTCCTTATATATATTATAAACTTGCAGTGCAGCATGTTTTTGTAAAGGAATAAATTGGAATTGCTAAGGATTAGCATGTAAGATATGACTATTTTTCTTTCTTTGGGTTTATTCAAATGAACTGTGTCTTGTTCTTATCAGCCTACACTTTTTACCATGCTTTGAACTGGTACAATGCCAGACCCTCATTATTTCAACTTTATAATCTATTCATCTAGCAAATACTCTATAAATCTTAAAAAGATCTTGTACCCGGAATTGAAAGGCAATGTAACTGTATTTCTATCAGGGGACAGTGTTAATTTTTGTCTTGGTTGTTTACTTACTGGACAATGAACAGGTTGCAGCAGTGAATAAGTATGACCCGCCCCCAGATGTAATTGCTGCGCGGGATCACATGGCCAATGTTATGTACAGCATGATTCAACCACAAAAGATCTTGGACAGGTAATCTTAACAATTGTACTATTTAATGTAATCAGTGGAACAGACAAGGGCAACTACAGAACAGACACATTGTGTAGCCCTGTATTTTTTTTATTGTTGAAACAGTCTATTCCCACCTGTGTAGTGTAATCAGTTATTGCAAGTGTCTGATGTAGGGGTGACCGCTTGTTGAATGTAAATTGTTGGACAGAAAAAAAAGTTTATATTAATATGATCATTATGATTTTTTTTTTTTATGCATTTAAGACAATGAATATAATTGTGTATGCACTCTATTTTTTACTCTTTACCTTAAATAATGTTTGTTATACATACCCCGTACAAGTCAGTTACGTGAGTAGCATGTTTGATAATATAGGATAAAGATAAAAACTGCTGGATGGCTGGTATTGTTCAGAAAATCACATGACTAAAACAGCCATTCCCTAATGAGCATTTAGAGTGGTGATATCAAGGGGAAAGAAATGTGGGGATCAGGGAAATACTGTAAATCAAGGAACAGTCTACAGTACATTTGATATGTTTTTTTTATTGTAAATGGGTAGATAACTTTGAATGAAAACCTTTAAAAATGATAAATGTAAAAGAATTTAATCTAGACAGTCACAATAACCATAAACCGGAATCAGACTTACAAAAAGGAAAGATTTTCTGATTACTGTGACTCTCATCTTATTCCTCTTCTTCTGTGTGTGTGTGCTGGTCACAATGTGGCGCTCCATCCTTTCCTTTTACATACAATCATTGGATCGTATACCATGTGTATGCAGCATAATTCATGCATTGGTTTGTGGACAGTCCCACTTTGATCTGCAGGTAATATTTCATAGTTCACATTAACCCCTGCTACATTGAAGTTTACAATTTGAATTCCCTGCCCTACACTTTAGGGTTCATTTAAGATATCAATATGCTTACTTATTGTTAAAAACACATTTATAACTGGGATGCAAGTGGAGACAAAATCTAGAAAAAAGTATAAATGTCATTAAAGTACTGCTGTGTGCTAGTAAACTAGTATATACTAAAGGTTTGTGGGGGCCTCGATTTTATTGCCATTCTTTGTTATACAGTGAGTCAATTTCACTTCACAAAGGGTTTTTTTAAGCTTCAAATATAGAACCTAAGGACTATATTTACTAAACAGCAGAAAAGATGAAGTGGAGATGTTGCCTGTAGCAACCAATCACATTCTAGTAGTTCTAACTTTCTTATCACATACTAGAGAATGTCAGCTAGAATATGATTGGTTGCTTATGGCAACATCTCCACTTTACCTTTTCTGCAGTTTAATAAATCAAGCCCTTAGGACCAGATCCAGACTTAATAAATATGGGGGTTTCCATTTTCTGCGAGTGGGGAAAGACCCAACATGAATCTGGAGCCTCAGGGATGTGACAGACTCTTTTACACATCCCTGAGGAAGTTTGTGCGGGACCACTTGCTCCCGCTGATGAAACGCGTTGGTTGATCTGCTAAACGATTTCAGAGCCTCAAACTACAGCCTTGATTTACACTTTAAAGTGGCACAGTCAATTACCACGGAGCAGCATCGCCCAGAACATCAGTAGCGCATGCTACAAAGATCCGCATGTACTGAGACTGCTACAAAATACGGCTGATTCAGATAAGCTCTGCTTTTTTATAAGACTATTTGAATTCCTATGAGACTCTTTCATTAAGGACCTTTTTACCATTTATTTATGCGATTAGCATGTTTTTAACACCTGTGAAGTAAAGTTTATTTTATATATATTTACATCAAAAACGGATTGTGGAATATTTCTGTTCTTATCAGAATGATTCAAACTGGGTAGAATCATTGCACCAAGTCCTGTAGGCTTATAGGCTTACTGATTATAAGGTTTTTCTTCTGGCTTATATATGTACGCGCTGTGTACGTGAGGACAACACAACTTACACATTCCAAACCTTTCTCTGCACACCATAAATATTCCATCTTTAATCTCTTTTCCGTGAAGCCAACCGATCTTTTGAGTACCTACTATGGAAATCCCATTCTATCTAGTGCAAATTTTATTTTCGATGGAAACCCCATTTTATCTAGTGTAAATTTCATTTTCAATGGGGGGGTGTTTGAACCCCCAATCCCCCCCCCCTTAGCTACGCCAGTGTAGATAGATAATATTTCATAAAAATTCCAATATACTTTATGCAAGTCAGTCATATCAGACAATGTCCCTGTTATCCATTAAAGTATCATTTGTGAAAGATCACTGGCATCCCCAACAGCCGTTTCAGTGCAGCTTGTACACCTTTGTCAAGGGGTATTCACTGGATCAAATCATGTGTCACTATCAAATTTGCATTTAAATAGCCTAGTGAATTACTCACCACCTGTGTAAAACATCACCCCCACCTACCCACCACAGGAACAGGAAGTGGCATAACCAAACTCATCACTAGGCAACACACATATACAAAAGTTAAAAAACACTGAAAAATCACTAAACCATATGAGGCCACATCAAATTCTGCAAAAGTGCCAATTGTTATATCATCCACAAAAAAACCCTAAAAATAAGCCATAAATAAACATCCCAATTAGCGCTAACGCGGCATATCAAGCTGAAATCCTGAAAGAGCCAGATATACAAGCAGCAGAGTAACTAAAAACAAACATATCCAAAGTGAATAGAAATCACCTAACTGTAAGGCCACTGAATGGAACATAGGGATTCATTGATAGCCGTTGATAATGCTGCCGTAGCACACTAAATAATGGCACAGCAACATAATAATACAGAGTGTAACAATCAGGCACAATCAATTAGGAAATTGCACAAATATCAAACCATGGAAGAAAAGATATTACATAGCATTAAGTATGAGAGATAATTAAGTAACTACCTGGCCAAATGGAAACACTACAGCATTAAAATACTGAATGTAACAACCAACCACAAAAGTACTTCATGTATTGAATTCCAAAGGTCTAAAAACTGACCTTTGGTATTCTTGGTAATGTCTAAGTCTTCTTCTGCTCTTATTTTCAGAGGTCGGTAGAGCGGCCGATACAGAGAAAGCCACAAGAACACTTAAACACATCTGACGTTTGTGCTGTGACAGGTGATGAATTTTTCATTGGTTATTAATGGAATTGTCCTGCACATTAGGCAGAAGCCACCCATGACACTTGGCTATATGTATCCTGTTTCATGAAAGTACTGGTGTCACCTGACAGGGTTCCAGGTCCACCCAGACATCGGTCTACTCTCTATCACGCCTCCATCTCCACTTACCCCCAGCTCTCCACCACACTTAGCCGCTCCCCAGTTCCAAAGTCTAGCATTAGCAAACCCTCCTGCGCGTCTCATGGGTGCATCCATGTTGTACAATAGAATCCACCATTTCACCACAATTGTATCAGCCATTGCCACAGTAACACCCACACACATCCAATCACTACCTATCACCAAATCCAGCCACCTCTCCACCTCTCCACCTCCCAATCTTCTTTCTTCTTTATAGCAATTGTATTCATTAATAAATGTTATATTGATAATATTCAGCAAATAGTAATGATATCAGTGAGATTTGGCCCTATAGTCACTGAACCACCGTGGGGAAGCACGATGGCTCAGTGAGTAGCTCTTGTTTCTCACAGTGCTGAGGTCATGAGTTCAATTCCAGGACTAGGCCTTATCTGTGTGGAGTTGGTATGTTCTCCTCGTGTCTATGTGGATTTCTCCCAGGTGCTCCGGTGTCCTGCCACATGCCAAAAACATGCTGGTAAGTTAAGTGGCTGCTGAATAAATTAGCCCTAGTGTGTGTGTGTGTGTGTGTGTGTGTGTGTGTGTTAGGGACCTTAGTA
>WWET01001397.1:90601-102912 GCA_011038615.1 Limnodynastes dumerilii | reverse complement strand
AACACACATACGCCTATATAATATTTGAATTCCTCTTCCAGTTTATAACATTTTACCGGTGTGTATAATTCCATCTATCTTGTCACAGGGACAGTTTCTCCTGACAATGAAATACAGCGGTCACTATTATGGTTTGAGCAGAGAGGCGGTTGAATCTGTTGCTGGAGAAGGCCTTGCCTGCTGCACCCACATGGAAATAGAGGTACAGCTAGACATAATGTCCTGCAATAAATGTTACCTGCAGAGTTCTGGCTATTATAACTGTCCAGCGTTTGGCTAGAGTGCAAGCACAGCGGCTGTCTGTCTTTCATGTAATATTGTGATGTTACATGTTTTGTATTAGGGCGTAAGAAGTTTGAAGAATTCCTGTTTTCAACCACGTTACATTCTGCTTCTGCCAATGGACAAGGAGAAGTATGAAGGGTGGCTGAGGAGAAAGGGCTTATTCACAAGGCCGGAGATAGATGTTGCAGTGTCTCGCGTGGATATGTACGTAAAGATACACCAGGAATCCCCTGGCTTTTTTGATGCTGTTATTAACACAGGTAATTAACAAGCCAGTGATAAAATGTTTAACTTGATGGCGCTAGCTACTAACATAGGATTGGATCCAGGCTTCCAATAAGCGGGCATTTTCGGAGTGGTTGGATCGGATAATGTATGTATTTGTGGTTTGCCCATGTGCACCACAAATCTATTTAATCCAGACTTCCAACAGGCTGGCGGGTTGTGCTCACAGGTGGCAGGGGTTTATTATTTTGGCATATTGTAATAGTAAGAAAACAAATCACTTCTGATCTGTCACCATTTTAAGTTGCCTGATGTCGATTGCTCATGTAAGCAATGGGAGAGGTTTCCAACGCACTGACACAGATAGCACAAAACAAACACGAATCTTAGGATCCAATCCATAGTAATGTTAGTATACATATATTAATGTGTCTCACAGGCCCATTTCTTTAAATGATAGCGGCAAGGAAAAATACAAAATGTCATACATAGTATTATACATTATAGCAATAAAGCATGAAGTTTAAACAAATTTACACCATTGTTTAAGATGTTACAGTATGAGCTTACCTACAGGTTTTTATATATTACTGGAATCCCCAAGGGTTTCCTTTACACCAATGAAGTCTAAAAGAAAACGAGAGCACTAGGAATCAGTATTTGGTATAATACTAGGATATAAGACATGCTAATGTTCATATCCTCCAGAGCTTCTTGCATCACACATTTGTAGGATCTGCATAACTAACTATAGGATGAAATTCACATGTGCAGCTAGCTATACTTGCTCTAGCTATACTACCCTGGGGACAGAGTTCCTGGCAAGAAAAGCCACTTTTAGAAATAGAAAGCTCATTTTTGTCTGTCTCTATTTCGAAAAGGCAGCCTTTTGCAAATTTTGGTTGAGTATGCCAACCGCCATACTTACCCATTCAATTTTCAGAAGCTGCTGGCCCTGTCACATCGGAAGCCGATAGACCCACCACAGACATGACCGCAGAGATGAGGCTTCTTCAGGCTTAGGCTCAGGCAAAGGGAAGGGTTAGAGTAATGGAAGGAGGTGTTAGGGTCAGCCTGCGGGTAGGGGAGTCTTAAGCTGGCCACATACTAGAGCAATTATCGTCCTAATCCTCCAATAATCGCAGATTGGATGAATTATCGCTTGAGTGTGCGGTGACGATTTTTACTGAATACAAACAATAATCTCATTTGATAGACCAGTGGCAAATAATTGCATCTTTTGGATTTCCCAATTGATTACCGTTTCTCGGGTCAGATATTGTACTGTGTGGCCATTTTATATAATCATTTAATATTGTCACAGATTTTTTCTGCTGAATAAAAACACCCTATGGAAATGACTATCTAAAATGTCAAATCTCTCAAATGCAACTTCTGTGTATTGCACCGGATACACATTCGGTTGACCTCCTTTGAAAACGGTGGACATGAACAGACTTTGGCTGTTTCTATGAATTTTCTCACATTTTCACGTTATGGCAACTATGTCTGATCTTGAAGTACAGACAATGGATGCATTCACCTGATCACAAGATATCCACAATAAAAAGCAGAATTCACAATAGTCCACAGAAAATGAATGTTTAAACCTTTTTCCTGTTCCAGACTGCCGACTCCAAGGGTGATGTTAATCACCTTCTGCGCTGCCTTTTATTTAAATTACAAGCCCATATCTGAGCAGATGTTTAGATTATTGCATAATGTGTGCACATAAACAATATTTTTCCGTTCAATAAAACTGAAGAAAAATTGTACTTTTTTTTTCCGGATGATAATCACATAGTCTGTGGAGCCGATATTGGAACTTTTATTGAGCAAAAAAATTTAGAGGAATGTTGGAAAAATCATGCTGTGATGATAATCTCTCTCGTGTGTGGCCAGTTTTAGGGTAAGGCTGCGTGGAGTCTTGGGGTCAGGCTGCAGGGAGGGGAATCTTGGGGTCAGGCTGTGGGCATGGGAGTCTTAGGGCCAGGGTTAGGGCAGTGGAAGGTGAGGGTTAGGGTAAAGATACTAAAATACTTACCATTCGCAGCATAGGGTTTAAGTCCAGGGAAAATCGATTGCTTCTCCTCCTCGAGGCAGAAGCAATCGATTTCCGAATCCATTCAAAATGCACTGGATGAAACAAAAAAACTTTTGAAAAAGGGTCGTTTATACCGCCAACCCACACCCCTACCCTGATGGCAGCTCTATGTGACTCTATTGATGCCGTTTTGTGCATATCTTTTATATTTTATATTTGAATGTATTATGTAAAGTACATGCTATCAATGCAGGGGCTAGCAAAGGGAAACAGTAGCTGAAGAATGTTTTGCAAGGAAAATGCTAAATAGATAGCTAGAGGTCAAGGTATGGTATGGGAAGGAGGGAGAGTTTACACAAATTCAGAAAACTATGTGTTAAAAAACAGTCTACTTGATACAATTTTCAGCATTAAATAGCACCATGGTTTTCATAAAGTTAGACCAAATATCTGTATAAACAAAAAGAATTTAAGGATAAACATTTGTGTTTTACATTTATTTTCTTCATGTAGATGATTTAGATGAAGCCTATAACAAGCTAAGGTCGCTTGTTAAAGAGTACCTCGGCTTGACGGAGTCCGTTCTAGCTAATGAGAACAGATCAAAATCAGGAGCTGGTAAGTATTTTGTGCAGGAACTGATAAGATGCCATGTATACCATGGACCACAATAAGGAACATTTATGAAATATAGCCCACAAAAAAACCTAATAATAATGTTGAGTTCAGTGATCATAGAATCTAAAATAAATATAGGTTTTTTCAGTGTGTTTTACAATTCTGTTAACTGGTTGTTGAGTTCTGTCTTATGTCATATGATATGAGAGTTAGAAAACAGTTTAGAATTATGATAAAAAATGGTTTTATTTATTTTTTATAAAAAGAGGAGGTTTACTATAAACATATACATACAATAATTAAGATGCGTGCACCCACTTTAATACAACATCTGATCTTATTGCTATTGTAGTGACCATAGATTCTAAGACCCTGGTAAATGTGCCTCTTCCTCTCGAGTGGTACACAAATAATTATTTCCACATGCTGCAATTTTTATAAAAAATGTTCATTAGTATTTGTTATTTATTTGTTTTCTTTTGACAAGAACATATTTTAAAGGAATAAAAAATCATGTTTTTGAATGACTTGTTTTAACACATGGGACCGGATCCTCAACTACGGCCGTCTTCCACACATAGCCGTAATTTGCCGATAGGTAGCTACTGCGAATGCGTAGTAACTATTGTACGTAATCTACGTATCGTTTCGTTACGTAGATTGTGTATATGCAGTCTGAAAGACGTCATATACGCAATGAAATAATAGATACACAAGACTCCTTTATGCTGTTCCTGCTCTGCTACATTCCCCACCACACATTATGTCACTGGGCACTTACGCATAACACATGAGCACACATCCTGTCCAGGCCTCCGCACACATGTTCTGTATGAATGAACTTACATGCATGAGATTGTTACTAATTCAGGATCCAGTCCACTGCCTATACCACAAGTTAACCTGTCCTCACTTACATAATTAAAAACAAAAGTCCACGGTCACCTATACGTCTGATTATTAGAATACATATTTCATTAAACACTGTATTGCTTTATTATAGTGTTGGTCTGGCTACAAGTTATTTTATCTGTTTCCACTTCAAAACTGGACACATAAAAACGAGCAAGAGCTAAAAACAGGGATTATACCTGATAATGTAGTTTCCTCAGCTCCTCCATGGCAGCATAGACGTACTGGGTATTTCCTCTGTTATGGGAGCCAGACAGGAAAAAGATGACGTACTGGACGTGTATAAGGGTCCCACCTCCGCTGATGCATATCTTCTACTTTCCCTCAGCTAAAAAACTAAAACTCGACAATCACTTAATAGGATTGGGAATATAACTATTCTGCCATGGAGGAGTCAAGGAAACTACATTATCAGCTATAATCCGTTTTCCTCCTCCTCCCATGGCATCATAGACGCACTGGGTATATGCCCATGCTAGAATAAAGGGAGGGAAATTAAAACCATTCACATTTCATAGCCCTTATAACAGAGGGTACTAATGTGTGGATAGCTGCTGCCTTGTTTGCACGGTTGCCTTCAAGTAACAAACAGCATGATGGTATCTTGTTAGTCCATTTAAATGCACTGGGAGCTGGAAAGATACACTGGTTCTGTTTCCGGTGCTTTTGGTTATACCAAAATGGCGGAGCCCATCTGGAGACCAACTGGAAGTGACTTCCGGTTGCTGCCGCAATCCACCTTCTATGTGGAATGCCGCGGTGTCATTGCCCCCCATCTGGAAATGGAGAAATATAAGGTGCCCGGCTGCTCCAGGGACCCACCGCAGCAAAGCCTGGTCTCCACCCACTCCCCCACCACTTTCAGGAAAACATACAAAACTGTTTCCTGCAGAGGCTAACACGGCATTGGCCGCCCAGGTAATCACACACTCTACAACATAAAAAACCTTACTCTGTCTGGCTCCTCCTTACAGACAGGAAATAGAAGAGATGCATTACCCTTCTATACATTCGCTGTGTCTTCTTTTTCCTGTCTGGATCCCATATCAGAGTAAATACCCAGTGCATATATGCTGCTATAAGAGGAAGAGGAAATAGTAACATAAAAAGATGCATTTCCCCATGCATACTGTTTAGGGTTTCTGCATATATTTTTTTTAACCTTTATTTGATATGAATGTAGACTCTGGAAAGCTAGTTACTGGATCCCCAATTGGAACAGGTAAAGCCACCCAGAACAACACCAACAATGAATTCCAGGATTCTGCTGCCAGAAACTTTTCTGCAACTGTGTCTGAAAAAGTGTCCTCCCAGAAAAACCCTGCGGTAAGTACTTTGTCTTTATTTATAGTAAAATGCGAACAACTCAAACGATAATGAACACAATGTAATTCCTTCTCTCAGGCAGAGGCCTCCGTACAGAGACGTCAGCAAGCAGCACGACAAGCACTAGCAGGAAAGACCCTAGGAACATATTCACAACTGTTTCAGAGGTGAGATAAAACATTATTTAAACCCATCTCCTTTATAAAGAATGTGCCCTGGCTGGATCTAAAAAAAAAATAAATAATTCCCAGAAGTTCTGGGTACACATTGCATATTTTACAAGATGCAGTGTATTTAAACAACATTATGAACAACACAAGTCCAGATAAACATGCCAGTTCATGTATACACATGGATATGATTTACTGGCAAGATTCTCCCATAACCCTCTGCTCCAAAAAAAACTGAATATGCATGTCCACAAATCCAGGAAGTAGATGCACAATCTTTGGACAGAAGGTTGGGACAGCATACACACTGCACATTTGTGACATTGTGACATTGTTGATCAGAAAAATTAGGACTTTTTAAAAATCAAATCAAAAGATGTTTAAACTGGATTAAACAGGACCACTGGACTGGGTAACCTAATGAGATATTGTTTAAAGCACAAGTTTGTTTGATCATCACAATAATCATGTGAAATACATATTGGACTGGATCCAGACTTAAGTGCTTGAAATTAGCTACTCCTGGGCTAAACCATGTTGATTTAAGGTTCATTGTACTCTGCATGCAGGGATATATCTTTGAATTTCTTACTGCACACAGACACTGACCAACTTTACTATCACACTGTTATTTAGACTTGGGATAAGAAACATCACCTCTCAACTCTAATACTGTTTGCAACAGATGGAATATGACTCCCCTGCAATCAACATGGTTTAGACCAGAAGTAACTAATTTCAAGCAGTTACCTAAGTCTGGATCCAGCCCATTGTATATCCATATCTCTTAATATAAGGTGTAGGCAAGAAAACAAAAATGTCAGTGAGTTCTGTATATTGAGATATAGCAGGAATATTTGCCCTGTTTATGGTAATGGTAGAGTGTTGGGCAGTGACAGTTGCAGAGGAGTGCGGTTGCCAGTTTGAGCGGCCATATTTGGAACATGCTGTCAGCTGTATCATTGTTCAAAAAAGCTTTTAATATAGAAATTTGCTGCTGGGAATGGGAACCTAGTTCCCTGATTCCAACAGCTGCAGGCTGTGGTGTATGGACTGTTATGGTTAGGGCTGAAAATTAGAAAGGTTAAGCTGCAGGAAAGGGAGGGTAAGGGTTAAGGATAGGATTAGCTAAAATTCTTACCTTTAAGTGGATGACTCTTCGCAAATCCAGGAGTCGCATCTCTGTCACTTTCTACAATGCAGATCTCCGGTGGTCTGCATTCAGCTGTAGTATAATAGTCTTCTGAAATTGAGACCATCGCACTGGTAAAACACACTCAGTTGAAGAGAGTGTCATTTTATTTGGATTGCATATGCTGTGGGGATTTAAAAGTTAAGGTGTGTGGGGGGGGGGGGGGGTATATAATGCAGAAATTGTCTAACCACGCCATTTGTGGCATGGACAACCACAGTAGAGACTCTACTCTCCAACTAAGGACACAGAGGCCACTGCACATGTGGGCCTCATGACATCTGCTGCTACTCCTGAGTACTTGAGCACCATAGCATAACCTTGCTCTTCTGACTATGGCTCCATGCTATATCTCTCACTGAGTGGGATGAAAAAGAAGAGATTTGTGAAATGGTAGCTAAAAAAAAACCCCACATAGAGCTGTATACCTATCAAAGCATATGAGCATCAGTGCATGGTTTCCAGGTCTCCTTGCTGGAGCACAGCTGTGTTCATTACTGACTGACATGGACTGTTAATGGTCCCTGAGGACCAGGGTTGGCATATATATTGAACACTGGCATATACTGTATGTGTGGACCTGCTAGTGTGTAGCTGCCACATTTACATGTACAATCCCTCATTCTGACTCTTCAGTCACAAGGAGTTGAAAGTTCCAGTGAGCAAATCTGCCTTGATACTAATGCACCCATGCTTCTTCTGGGAAAAAAGCATGATAATAGAACAGAAAAATATACATTCCACTGAGCCTTTTCCATGTGCTTATACAGCATATTTCATAGACTAATGATATTTGATCGCCTGCACTGTTGCACAGCTAAGTTTTTCTGTTTGTTCAATTTGGAGGTCTTTCGCTACAGTCCTCATCATTAGCTGCACTGATATTAATGATACTATCCCGAGGAGATGAGAGCACCAGGAAACCATATTGTGTTTCCATTGTGAACTTACTCAGGTATTAAATAATAAATAAATAAATGGAAATTGGAGGTTATTCAATTATGGCTTACAAAGCACAATGGGCCTGATCCAGAGCTACGACGGTGCCATCCGATGGGCGAATGCGTACGTTCGCCCGTGCGTATAAACATACACGCCCATGACACTCCCATTGAAAAGTACCTGCTTACGGCGGCTATACCCTACACTAGGTACTACCGTCGGCCGTACGAATTTTCGCACATAATACGCTGAGCGTACGGGCTTAGCACGCCCATACTGTACAATTTAAATGGCTATCCCCGCCTCCGTGTAGTAAAACGAGCGTCCAGGCGATCGTCGTACTGAACGCACGCCCCTCGAGCGAACACTTCGCTCACAATACGCCCGCTATCCGCTCATGTCGTCCAGCCGACCGGAAGTTGTCATATTGAGCATGCGCAGTGCGTATTTTCGTACGAAAATACGCAAAAAACGGTCGTACGCTCGCTCGAAATCGGACAATTTCGTAGCTCTGGATCAGGCCCAATGCCACAAAGGGAGCGGTAGCCACAGGGACATCTCACGTTTAACACACCACTGGCTACAGTGTTATAAAGGAATAAACACACTTTGCGTCAATTCCCATCTCAGCAGCAATTAAACACAATCCATTGTGTCTGAATTATATTTAAACGGAACTCTGAATGCTGCAGCCCCACAGTCAGCCAGGAGCACCACTATTCTTCTCATTCATCCCTGTTTCTTCCAGCACTTAGCTGAATATATTAGCGTGCAGTATATCAAACACATTCAACCTAAATATCAAATACTTATCAAGCACCAATGTAAAAATGCTAATGAGTAAGGAATGTGTTCTTGGACAGATAAACTTAAATGTATCCAAGTACAGGGAACATTTGTGTTAAATGCAGTATTCAATGTTATTACATTTTCAGAGGTCCTGTAACTGCTCCAGCAACATTAGGAACCCATCGACGCCTTCTAGACCCTGCATCATGCTCATCTATGCAACCAAGTGGGAGTAATGTTACTGCAGATCGTAGCCTCCCACCAGCAAGCCCAGAAACCAGGTACAGCTTATACAGCATTACTAGCCTCATCCATATTATCTTTTCACACTAAGGGCCAGATTTACCAAGCTGCGGGTTTGGAAAAGTGGAGATGTTGCCTATAGCAACCAATCAGATTCTAGTTGACATTCTCTAGTATGTAATAGGAAAGTGAGAGCTAGAATCTAAGTGGTTGTTATGGGCAACATCTCCACTTTTACAAACGTGCAGCTTAGTAAATCTGCCCCTTAATATTATAGTCACTGCTATTTTTGTGCTCAAAATAAATTACAAAATGTGAATAAACAGTGAATTTAACCTTTGTTTTAATGACAGTTCTAGAGATTCCAGGCCCAGCTCAGGATTGTCCTTGCTCACTTCTGCTGGTGCCTTTTCTGGCAGAAGATCTTCCTCTCAGACAACTCCTGTCATAAACATCCACTCACCTCCAGAAGACAGGATTGAACCTCTGGATCTATCTGGGATTGAACAAGAGCAAGATATTTTACTAGGTTGGTAGTGTTTAGGGACCGGATTTACAACACCAAATTTTTACTTGCGTGCCTAGTTATCCGTTTATAGTTACTACACATGCGTAGTAACTATTTTACGCCATCTATGTAGCGTTTCGTTACATAGATTGCATACATGTGGTCTTTAAATACTGCATGCACGCAATCTACGTAATGAAACGCTATGTAGATAGTGTAAAATAGTTACTATGCATGCTTAGCAGTTATAAACGGATAACTAGGCATGTAACAAAAAAAAAATTGGTGTTGTGAATCCCATACTACATCTCCATTGTTTCAATACCTACTGAAATGACTGCCTACTATTAATATTTACTTACATGCTTAAAGAAAAGTCTGTTGTTTAATGTTTGAAGTTAACCAAATTGTGATCACACTGTAACCTCTTTCCTTACATTCCCTTCCTACACAGCTAAATGGACCAGAACCAGAATTATGCAATATGGCTGTTTTAGAGTTGCACTCACACCTTTTTTTTGGTGCAAGTGTAAACCTGGGCAAAACCATGTTGAACTTCAAGGGGAGGTTAATTTAAATTGTGAAACCAGACTTAGAAGTAAGAGGTGAAGTTTCTTAGCTCAACTCTATTTTATAAACATAAAGCTATGCAGTATGTGAGTTCCGTGTGCAAAAGTAAAGTATTTTTCCTGCTTGCAAGAGATTTTAAATTAATTAACACCCCTTACTTTGTAAAATGGTTTAGCCGAGCTGTACACTTGCACCTTTTTTTACCCTTCTTCCCAAACTCTGAATTGGCTCCTCTGTGTGTTACAAGCCAAAAACAGATAAAAGAAGCAATTGACACAACTACATGTATAGGAAAATTAGGATCATTAACTTATAAAAAAAATATCTTTATAAGCTCCACCCTCTCTGTACCGCACTTCACAGGGCAGACTGCTGGAAACACTCCTGAGACGCCACGGCTGCCATCATCTACTCGCTCTGATATCAGAGTGTCCAAGTCCAAATCCTCTTCATCATCATCTCGGATCTCTTCTCAGACAAGTCGTCCAGGCTCCAACACCAAACCCATTTTACCACCAATTCCATCAGGACGCAAGAAGTTTTCAACTTAATTCTACAAATTCCTAAACTTTACACCTTCATACTTTTCTGATCATATTAAAAATGTTACTAGAGCAAGAGATTGTAAAAGATTCTGAATAGTTGAATTGCAAAAGATTTGCCGTGCTAAGAAATACGCGCACGGTAGCTTACAGATCATTCAAATAAATTCATACCTTCCTAACTAAAGAAACAAGCTTTGTTGCTCTAGAATTGTATCTATTTATTAAAATACTAATAAATAATAAAATACATACAAGCTGATTAAAGTGAGATAAAAGGTAAACCATTTTATTACAATGACAATATAAACAATGTTTGTTCTATTAAAATGTTCATAAACTGTTCAGTATATTTGCTTTGTAAGTATTATGACTTGCAAGGAATACACAGTTAATGTTTGTTTTACCAGATCACATTTTTAAACATGCATGGCTGCAGACCATACAAATCCAAGTCCCTTATTTAGGTAGTTAGCATGTCTGTAAGTCACTGCACACATATCTAGTTATGTGTGCCTCGCACTGGAAGTTGGCATTTTTTTATCTTAATGTTCAGAAAACGCCCCTGGGTCCCCGCTGAGAACAGTCCTATTACAAAAGGGCCCTTCTCTCCCAGCCATTTCCAAACTGGCTGGGAAATCGATCTAACCCCAACCCTTTCCTAAATCTTGGCCTAATCCTCCCTTCCCCGCAGCCTGATCCCAACACTAACCCTCACCCATTCTGAAAAAAAAAATAGCTAAAATGCCTGCCTATTTGATATAGAGACAGCCAATAAAGAACGTTCAGCTGTCTCTACTTCTAAAAGACTCCCATCGCTTTTACAGATGTCTGGATCCAATCGTGTGAATTTTACAATTTTGAATCATGGTCATGTTTTTTGAGGAAGCCCACACAGTATATTGTTGTATATGCATTATTAGTAGCTTTTGTTTTTGAACTATGATATGTCCTTGCTCAACTAAATTTTGTGAATTTAAACATGCCAATCCCTCCTTTATCTGTAATAACACAACCATTTTTATGCTGCTGCATGCAAATAGTTCATAGCATGCCGTGGCTGGGGTTTAACTTATAATTAAGGCTGCAGCTGGGGTTCAACTTCTAATTAAGGCCAATTTTATTAACATTTTTTTTTTTCTTTTATTTAATAAAAATGGTGGGTTTTTCTTCTAAATAAGTGCCGAATTTGACTAAATTGACACTCACACCCACCTCTATTTTCTCGTCAGAGCTTGAGGCGAGTTTACTGAGATTTTAGAAATCACTGTTTAGAAAATTCAGCTATTTGTATGCTCTGCCTTTTGAAACTCGCCGTAGCAATTTTTACGATGGTGAGTTTGAAAACCCTCGTCTCTGGTGAGTTTATACCGAATTTACTTTAGCAATTTCTTCAATTTTAAACTCACCGGAGATTGCATCCAAACTCTGGTGAGTTTTTTACAAATATGATTTTAGTAAATCCGACCCTTGATGTTTGTCAGTTTTGTCTGGTCAGCAATTAGAAATGTGTTCACTAGTGGAGCTGTTGATCTTTTTGAAAGTTAAATACACCCTCAAATACTTTCTGGCAAGGTAAGTGAAGGCTAGGATGGTGATGTTAAGAGCGTCATCATTTTAGAGTGGTATAGCTAAGCACTAATAAAAATTGGTATATAAATTACTAAACTGTTTGGTTAGAAATGTTGTGCTTCTGTTATGCAACACACAATTATCTTCAGGAGGTTGATGGATTGCAGAAGTCATACTGATTCTATTTTCCCCTTGATCTGATAAATGCTACAATTTTACTAGCATTGAAAGCATCTAATATTGTGCCCATGCACAAAGCGATTTTTGCCTAGAACATTTTGAATTTGTTCATGAAAATTTGTGCCTCCTCTCATATCTGCAGATGATCACTTCTCTTTCAACATTGCATGAAATATCAGATGTGGTCAGATCA
>WWET01001397.1:78390-90577 GCA_011038615.1 Limnodynastes dumerilii | reverse complement strand
CTACACAATATCGGTATATTATGTTTGAGATAGGTCAGAAATTCTAAAGGATTACAGAATCTGACGTAGGCATTTCTGTTATGTTTTGTCTGCTTCTCTACAAATCTATCACAACAGTTTATCTAGCTAAACAGCATACAATAAAAAAAGTTTTTGTCTGGTTTTGAGAATAAAGTTAAGTTAGCTGGAAGCAAAGGGAAGTTGCAATGAAAATGACTGAAATTTGCACTCAAGCCCTTGTTGTAGCTATGAGTAAAGGTCATTTTAAATTAATTCATGCACATAAAAAACAGCCAATAAATATCTTGCAATTAGTGCAGTGCACTGAGCATTTTAAAGTCGGTTATGTTAACAGCAAAGCATTTAATAAAAAAAAATAAAATGAGGAGTGATTACCTGGCATTCCAAACCAGGGACTAAGGAACGGGTTGACATAGAAAACACATTCTTACACAAGGGGAGTGACTATTTTCCATGGTTAACAAGGTTTGATAGGCCGGCACAAGCATGAGATTAAATTAAGGTTTGGGATGCAACATATTCCAAATATGAACTTTAAACATACCTGTCACCACCCTCATTTCCCCCTGGGATCTAACATGCACACAACATGGTCAGCTATTAAGTATCGCATTGCTAAGGCCTCAATGTGGGAATTGGGGAAACTGCATATAAGATGTATAAATGGTGGTACCTGGTACCAATGACATTACATCGATTATTTCCATCGGTTGCTAATCTTTGTTGGAGAGGCTACGGGGAGGTGGGTTCACAATTTCATATATGGTGGAGCTGCACAATTATATCTCAGTTTTGGAAAGACAATATTCAATACATACAGTGATTGTTAACAGTAGAATTGCCAGATGACCCAGCTGTTTATTTTTGCTGCATAAAGAGATTATCTCCCTAAACCTATAGAAAAACTTCTGATGGATTGTAATGCTGGCAAGATGCTAATAAAATAAAGTATGAAAAATACAAATGGCATACCTCAGATGGGACCACACATTGGTTTCACAAAATACTGCTGAGTGAGACAGCAGAGACCAGAAAAAGCATTACGTTCAGAAGCAGTGGCCAAAGTGATCATCACTAATTCCAGGAGACAAGAATGGTGTCAATACACCACTTTTTGACGTGGAAATAGTATATCTACCTCCAGTCCATATGAAGCTTGATCTTATGAAAAACTTTATTAAAGCAATGGATTGAAGAGGACTTGGATTTTGTACTCCATCAAGTGCATTTGCCCATACTGCTTGGGGAAACAAGGAAGACTGCTACAAAGAAAAAGTATCAATATTTTAAAATCTTAAAAGACCATGTCTTTGAAAGGCCATTTCTTAGACTTGTACCTGGATTTCTTCCCAGCCAATCTCAGGGCAGTCAGCGATGAACATTTTAAACGGTTGCATCAGGATGTTTCCGTAATGGAACAATGGAACACGGCAAGTGTAGTCCAAGTATGCTGGATGACTACTACTGGACCCTTAAAATGGGTGCTCCTGAGGCAAATCCCATTAGAAAATTAGGTATTGCTCAAAATCCTTGCATGATAGAGGCATTCTAAAACAATGTTTAAATTCAGCAGAGAAAAAACTAGTAGACTCACTTATATTCACTCTTGTGACCAAAAAAAAAACCAAAAAAAAAATATAGATTTTTTTAATCTTAATAGCTGCTCTTTACTACTGTGAAATAACCGAAGAGAAATAAGCATTCACTTAATATTAAGATCAACCCCTACAACGTTAAATAATAAGTAACATGTCTAAAGAAACAGAATACGCCTAGATGGAACTGCAGTAGATTCCATGACCTCACAGTCCAAAATGTGCTCCTTATACAGATTCTTTATCAGCTTAACATACTAATTAAAGTAACAATACTGACTGTATACAGAAATCTAAATAAGGAAACATAAAATGTACATTTACTTACATACAGACTAGAAAACAGGTTTTGTATATAAAATGTGAGGTAAAATACAATATAATTTCATTAACTCCATTAGCCTAGATAATATTCTTCCTGATCAAACTTCTCTTGGGTCACCCATGGTTTAATGTTATCCGGTACCACCAATATATATGATCTGCTATTTATATGTGAATCTGAAATTTAAAATCATCCAGTGGAATCCAACAGCTGGGAAAAAAAATCGAATTTAGATAATGGGTTCATGATTACCTATATGTCTTTTCACAGTATCAAAGCTGGGCAAGAATATGCCAAACACACTCAGTAAGGCATAAAATTACAAACCCTTAAAAGAGGAAACAAATACTCCCACACCTCTCCTTATATTGCACTGTAACCTGCAGAATTCTGCATAAAAAAAAACCTAGTCTTTCTTCCCTTCCTTCCTGGGAGCAGTCTGGATGCTGTTCCACACCTCCGTGTACAGCATTGTACCCACAAAAACAAGTAAGGTACCAATCCAGTGCCAGGTGGTAAAAGGGTTATTAAAGAACAGAATAGAAAAGATAAGACTGAGGAATTTTCGCAGCGTGACGACCAGGGTTACTGTAAGAGAAGGACACTCTGTGGTAAGGCTGAATACTCCTCGAATACACACATATCTTGTATAACGAATTAAGGAAAAGTGAGACTCGCCAAAAAGCATTGAATAAGAACTTATAGAGCTGTATGCACTGAGCTGCAACTTCTCACAACCTTAGGGCAAAGGCAAAGAAGAGGGATAGAGATAATAACTTGGCCACTTACAGCCTCAGTTTTACATAATGCCATGATCAATACCATATGCCATACTTGTCTGAAATGAAATACACAGTGACATTTTTGCAAAAGTATTAATTAAGTGCACACCAGATCTACTTGCAGCTATCTCTGAGGTGAATGATGTCAGAAAGTTTCTACAGGTGGTATTTGTTACAAGGATACTGAGTGATCACATTCATGAGCAGATAAAACCACATGATCGGCATCTGGATTCCCAACAGCGGCAGCTCAAACGGTTCTGGAACACATTTAACGGGAACATTTTAGTAGGCTTCGTAGTGGTGTCAAGACAGTTTAGGTACACGTTTGTTGATCACTTCATTATACATACCTGCTTTGAGCATTACAGATGGGCAAGATTAATAAAGATGTATCTTCTGAACTCTGCATTTTATACAGTCATGAAATGATGCCTTCACATTCATGGCATTAATTGTACACTTAGTGTCAGATGTCTATACATACAGTGTATCCGGAAAGTATTCACAGCGCTTCACTTTTTCCACATGGAATAAATTCTTTTTCCCTCAAAATTCTACACACAATACGCCATAATGACAATGTGAAAAAGTTTTGGGGAGATTTTTGCATATGTATTAAAAATAAAAAAACAAAGAAATCATACGTACATAAGTATTCACAGCCTTTGCTCAATACTTCGTTGATGCATATTTGGCAGCAATTGGAACCCCCAGTCTGAGGTCAAAAGCGCTCTGGAGAAGTTTTCATCCAGGATGTCTCTGTACATTGCTGCATTCATCTTCCCCACTATCCTGACTAGTCTTCCAGTTTCTGCCGCTGAAAAACATCCCCACAGCATGATGCTGCCACCACCATGCTTCACTATAGGGATGGTATTGGCCAGGTGATGAGCGGTGGCTTGTTTCGTCCAAATACAACGCATGGCATTCACGCCAAAGAGTTCAATCTTTGTCTAATCAGACCAGAGAATTTTGTTTCTCATGGTCTGAGAGTCCTTAAGGTACATTTTCACAAACCGCAGGCAGGCTGCCATGTGCTTTTTAATAAGGAGTGGCTTCCGTCTGGCCACTCTACCATACAGGCCTGATTGGTGGATTGCTGCAGAGATGGTTGTCCTTCTGGAAGGTTCTCCTCTCTCCACAGAGGAATGCTGTAGCTGACCATTGGGTTCTTGATCACCTCCCTGACTAGGGCCCCTTCTCCCCCGATCACTCAGTTTAGACGGCCAGCCAGCTCTAGGAAGAGTCCTGGTGGTTCCGAATTCTTCCATTTACGGATAATGGAGGCCACTGTGCTCATTGGGACCTTCAAAGCAGCAGATATTTTTCTGTACCCTTCCCCAGATTTGTGCCTCGAGACAATCCTGTCTCGGAGGTCTACAGACAATTCCTTTTACTTCAAGCTTGGTTTCTGCTTGTGGGACCTGACCTTATATAGACAGGTGTGTGCCTTTCCAAATCATGTCCAATCAACAGAATTTACCACAGGTGGACTCCAATTAAGCTGTAGGAACATCTCAAGGATGATCAGTGGAAACAGGATGCACCTGAGCTCAATTTTGAGCTTCATGGCAAAGGTTGTGAATAGTTATGTACATGTGATTTCTTAGTTTTTGATTTTTAATAAATTTGCAAAAATCTCCCAAAAACTTTTCACATTGTAATTATGGGGTATTGTGTGTAGAATTTTGAAAGAAAAAAATAATTTATTCCATTTTGAAATAAGGCTGTAACATAACAAAATGTGGAAAAAGTGATATACTGTAATTACTTTCCAGATGCACTGTATAATACTAATTATACTATGAAATAAATGGTGACACAATTTACTGTAAATGACATGAAAATACAAAATGTTAATATGTTATAGACCATAATACATTATTACGTACATTATCTACTTTTCAAAACAAATTTACCAACATTTACTATCTAATTCTAATGAAAATGATTATCATTTCAAGACAAAATTTAAAAGGGAAATTGGTTTAAGAAAACGGTAATAGTTTTGTAGATGCATTATTATAGTTGCTCCAATATTTCAGGTTTCCTTATTACACTTAAACTTGATAAACCTGTTTTTTTCACTTTAAGCATGTATCCGTTTTTTTTATATTATTTTCATAAAATTACTGGAGGCTGTGAAATAGTTGCCAGTTACAGCAGCTTCTAGAAATAAAGCAAGTAAATGTGTAACAGCACAATTCTTCTTAAAGTCCGCCAGATGAATTCTGTTAGAAAAAAAATGTTACAGTTTATGTAAGTTGTTACGTAAATAAAAACGAAATGAAAGCAGTAACGCCATGTGTTCTTCTTTGATGTATGTGGCCAAGACAGATAGCAAAATTGTTATCTGAATAGTGAAATAATTCCAAGAAGGTGTATAGTTCACAACAGAACAGGTAATTGAATGCCATCAATAAACCTTCCGGGCCACATATAAGATCTACTGTTAAAATGGTGTCATCAGTTACCCCTTGTAACAAATATTGGTGGTTCAAGACAGTCTATGGCATGAATCAAAAGAACTAAACTGATATGCGAAATGTAAAGGTTTAAAGCCCTAAAACAAGTCTTCCAAGGGTCGAGGTTACTGTGATGAACAATTTAATCAGTTGTGAATCTCCATACTCACCACTCTGATTGAACATAACTGCATGGTTATACATGTCCGGAGCAAGAAGCAGGAAACCCGGCAATGGTAAGGCATGCTGGTGGAATCATGGTCAGCAGAATAAAGGAGGAAAATGGAAAATCAAAAGCATCATTTGGCTTCAACTTGACTCAAATATTATTATTACTAATATTGGACCAAATCCTGACTTTGTAACGATAGCCCATTATTCCTGCAAGGTGCATAAGTGAGCTGAATGGACTGGAGGACGCATGCTACTTCCAGATGTTACGCTAGTTTTACCAAAGTAACAACCATTATACAAAACTTTGCTCCGCGCAATGACATTTACGAACAAAGGAGCAATGCTTCCCATCTGCCCGCTAAGGTGGGTGGAGGAAGCATGCAAAGTGTACAGTGTGGGTGTCACTACCTACTTACGAGCGGACCGCTGATCCGCAAGTGTGACTTAGGGCTGCCTTATGGCAGCGTAAGGCACACTTGTTACAAACGAGAGAGGCGTGACAGGAGGAGTTCACCGTCTCGTGTGGGAGGACAGACCCCTGCATGTACGGAAAACATGCAGGGTCTGGATCCGGTCCATTATTATTATTATGATGATGACTTAAAGTCCTGCCTAGAAAGGTCATCAGACAAGATAGAATGTAAATCTGAGATATGCAAATTCTCATATCAATATTATTAGGTGACATAGCATTAACTTTTTAAGTGCTGTAACAGATATAAATGGCAATAAACGTCTACTGTGACATCTGATAAGTAGCAAATAGACTCTAATTTGTAAAGGTGAATTGCAATATCTAAAAAAAATAAAGTGTTTTTAAAATTCGGAATAATTTCTAGATGGAAATATCTACTGGGCACTCAACCATTTATTTTGAGTGCTATACAGCGTATGCTTCTATACAGCGTATGGTTCTATACAGTGCTATACAGCGTATGCTTCTATACAGCGTATGGTTCTATACAGTGCTATACAGCGTATGGTTCTATACAGTGCTATACTGCGTATGGTTTTATACAGTGTATGGTTCTATACAGTACTATACAGTGTATGGTTCTATACAGTGCATGTACTCATTGGGCAGGTGCAAGTGTACAGCTCGGCTAAACCATTTTGCAATGCAAAGGGAGATAATGGATTTGAATTTTTTTGCATGTAGTGAAAGTAATTTACTTTTACACATAGAAACCAAATACTGCATAACTTTATGTTTATTCTGGAAAAAAAAAAGTTAAGCTAAGAAAACTTCACCTCTCAATTCTAATTCTGCTTTCACAAAATCGCCTTCACTTGCAGTTCAACATGGTAATGCTCAGGTTTACACTTGCACTTAAAAGAAAGTGGAAGTGCAGCTCTGAATCAGCCCCAATGTTTACATAAAATGAGCAATTTTCCTTGGAGTCCTCTTTAGAGAGGAACTGTGCAGCATGCCCTAGTATTCAGAATAACATGTACTAGGACTTACATTATAAAATAATGCTTCCTTTGAATGCTTCCCATATTCCTTATAGAGTGTTTCTTGGAAGATCCCCATTCTGGCAGACACCAGAAGAGCAAATGTCAGGGCAGCAATACCTATGAGACACAGCAGGAACATTCATTACAACTACAATCCAAAAAGCCTCTATAATTTCCCATTTATTAGCAACAGTGAATATTTACACTATATGTCATAACTAATGTTTCCAAACCTTTAAAACCCACATTAACACCAGTGTCCGCTTTATTGCTAATCTTATTTTCCTTGCATCTCATTTTAAATTTCCAAAGCCTTAGATGTTTTCAAGGTGTAAGAAAAAATAAAACATGGTACACCCATAAACCATAGTAAGGGTGCTGCTTTAAGAAACAAACACTACTACAGTGATTCTGAAATCGAGTACAGATAAAGCAGACCAACATAAGTAGAAATATTTTACTTTAGGTTATTGTTAATACAAGGAAAATATTTACGTGTAACAGAATAAAAACAGTAAAATGCATGCTGTTATAAGAAACAGTGAATACTGGTATTATGAAAGTGAGATTGGGATGTCTCAAGAGGGGAGTGGATTTCATGGTGATGACGTAGAGTCTATCGATTAAAAATTTGAAGTGAAATGTTAAAAGTGTAAACGGCAATGTACAAATAACGCAACATCTTTTGTAGAATGGATTAAAATCAAAATAACTGTTACAATACTTAGCCTATGGTGCTCTTTAGTTAAGCAGCACAGGATCCACCACTGTATCATCCACCTTAAATATTATTAAAGCAAACCAGGGGACCGGGTGCAGATTTTTTTTAAACTCAAAGAGGAAGTGTATACTCAATAATATGAAAGTGTGTGGAGAGACAACCTTCAGGTAAAAGATCAAATAGCCTCACAAAAATTGTATAGAAATTACAACAATGTACGGCTCTCAAGGGCTTAAATATACACAGCAATATGAAAGACCATATCCATCTCATTTTGTCCTAATGTGTATATTGAACCCCTAACACGCAATACGTTGTTTGTTGTATTTTCTGCATGTCTTTCAGGTTAGGCAGCACCTTCAGCTATTTTAGCTAGATTTTGTGCACATTGCAGCCCTTGATATTACTAGTTAATACACCAAGGATAACACCAGGCAAACAAATGACTTTATATAATACCATCAGTCATCCACTCAGAGGCTAACTTGCCCTAAGATAGGATATATTTGCGGTTTATAAACTAAGAATAGTTTGTGTTTCTAATTGGTACTCCAGCTATTCCTACCCAATGGCTAAAGAAACGCACAAAGTAAATGTGGAAGACAGAAAACAAAGAACTTTTGTTGGAAGACTACATCTTTCTCACAATTACTTAACCCTTTCCAACCATATGCTTCCAAAAAGAACATTTCTTAGCGTAGTCTCTCAAAATTAAACAGCAAGCTAAAAAGGTTGGACGCCAGAGCATCTACATACTAACTCAAGAACATTGCTAAAAATACATTGCTGTGGAAAACAGTAACAATCAAAAAAAATGTAGAAGGGCTTCTATACATTAAGCTTGGGCAACTAATTTGGCACAATTGTTTTTATATATGTCCCTATGGACACACTAGCAACTATGGTGGGAGCAAGACCAGCGATAACCTAATCTCCCACTTGAAAATACATTTAAAGTCATTAAAGAGGTATCAGAAGGATGTCCTGGCATTGCCTTTAGCACTGACTTTACAAGTTGTAGGGATGAGGATAACACCAGGCAAACAAATGACTTTATATAATACCATCAGTCATCCATTCAGAGGCTAACTTGGCCTCAGATAGGATATTTTTGCGGTTTATAAACTAAGAATAGTTTGTGTTTCTAATTGGTACTCAAGCTATTCCTACCCAATGGCTAAAGAAACGCACAAAGTAAATGTGGAAGACAGAAAACAAAGAACTTTTGTTGGAAGACTACATCTTTCTCCCAATTACTTAACCCTTTCCAGCCATATGCTTCCAAAAAGAACATTTCTTAGCGTAGTCTCTCAAAATTAAACAGCAAGCTAAAAAGGTTGGACGCCAGAGCATCTACATAGTAACTCAAGAACATTGCTAAAAATATATTGCTGTGGAAACCAGTAACAATCTAATCATAACAAAGAATGTACTCCTCTTTTAGACCCTCCCAACAATGATCTTGTGATTGGTGATCTTTGGAATCCAAAACTGCTTCTCCAAATTTATATTAAATGAAAGAACTGATAGGTTTAATCAAGCAATCTTAGAAAAAAAACTAAAACAGTAAAATAAAAAAATGTAGAAGGGCTTTTAGACATTAAGCTTGGGCAACTAATTTGGCACAATTGTTTTTTATATATGTCCCCATGGACACACTAGCAACTATGGTGGGAGCAAGACCAGCGATAACCTAATCTCCCGCTTGAAAACACATTTAAAGTCATTAAAGAGGTATCAGAAGGATGTCCTGGCATTGCCTTTAGCACTGACTTTACAAGTTGTAGGGATGAAGACCACGGGCCAGAATCACAACCCCGTATTTATTTTTTTAACATACGACCCTAATTTTCCGAATCTAGCTACTACGCATGCGTAGTAATTATTTTATGCTATCTACGTAGTGTTTCATTACGTAGATTGTGAACATATGGTCTTTAAAGACGGCATATACGCAATTTATGTAACGAAATGCTACGTAGATATCGTAAGATAGTTACTAAGCATGCGTAGTAGCTAGATTCTGAAATTTAGGGTTGTATGTAAAAAAATAAAAAATACGGGGTTGTGAATCCGGCCCCATAACTTTAGTGAATACATGGCTACAATAAAATCCTTAGGGAGCAGAAGTATTGGTGAAAGTATATGAAGGAGCAGAGATCCCCACAACTGCAATTAAATTTAAATTTGGCATAATTAAGTCCCTATGTAGCTATAGTACTAACTTAACAGACAAAGGGTAGAGGTTCTGCAAACTACTGTAAATCTGCTCACGGCACAACTGTAATCCCTAATAAATGAGGAGCTCAAGAAACCAACGAAACCAATGGACTCCAGGGGCAAGATTCCCAACCTGTGGAAAAGTAAAAAGGAGATGTTGCCTGGAGCAACCAATCAGATTCTAGCTCTCACTTTCCTATTATACATATTAAAGAATATTAGCTAGAATTTGATTGGTTGTGATGAGCAACATCTCCACTTTTTCTTTTCTGCAGTCTAGTAAATCTTGCCCTAGGAAAAAAAAACAAGAAAAGTTTTCTACTCTACACACTAGTACAGTACATAGTGACCATTAGTTAGGAAATTAAACATATAGTAGGATAAGTCAAATATATTATTGTATATTATTAACTGTCAAGTGCAAAATATCATATTGGTCTAATGTCAAAAACATGTAGTTGAATTTTTGGGGCTATATACATAAACCTTTGCTATGGTTACAGACTTAGAACAGGGAAAGTAATAGCCACATACACCTGGTAAAGCAGCTCTAAGAAGGCCATAAAAAAAAAAATAAAAAAAATCATAATAATTGACCAAAATGAAAATTGAAGAGGAAGTGAAAGAAAAGCTCAGAGGCAAACGTTTTGGGTAAGCAGTAGATGGACCCAAAAATGAAAGCACCAGACTGTAGGGTAATTGTTGCATTGCACCTTTAAATCATGTCGGACCTGCTGTATATCCGATGCCATATATTGGTATTCCAGTAATTTCTTCTTCTCGTCTCCTCTTCTTTACAATGTATTAGCTTGTGTCTTCATTGTATCTTTTGGTTTCATAGGAGCATTGTGCTGTGAGAATGGGCCATTAAGTCTAAGGTTCCAACAATTTATATATAATTTATTTATATATAAGTTATATATAAGAAAGTCTTTAGCTTTTCACTGGAAAGTGTATCTTTCCCCACAAGGTCACGTATTGGATTCCTCATTTTTAAAATTGGAAGGTCTGGGAAAAGTTGAACGAGATAAGCCAACTGAGCATGGTAACAAAAAAAACTAGAGAAAGAGGGTTCCTCACAGAATGTGCATAAAAAAACCCAACCTGAAGCCCAACTCAATTGGTAAGAAAACTTGGAGTCAATCAGAAATAACTGGTGGCAGATAGAAATACAATGCTACTTGAAATGTGAAGAGTTTAACTCGGTCACTAACATCTGGAAAACACTAGCCAAGGGTGGCAGGTGATTAAATAATCATGACAAGAAGCACTGGAAAGCAAGGAATGTACATAAAAAGATGTGCCCACGTGATGAAAGCTGATGTGAAAACAGGCAAGTGGTCAATTTGTTAAAGTGGTGTGTACTTACTTCTTGTAAATTCAGCACAGAAATGAGCTGTAGGATCATGTTATACTAACTTTGTTTAAATCCAAGGAACTGATGCTCCTCACAAGTCTGAAAATTTGTGCAATCTGGGAACCTGTAGTAAAGGCAATCACAGAGGCTAGAATATAATGATCCTGTGATTTCAGTAAAGGTAAATGGAATATTTTTCCACATGTATAAATGGTGCAGCCAGGAATAAGGAATATAATTAAATTGCAAAGTCCGCTTGTAACTGCAGACCAGAACATTTGAAAAACTGACATAATGGTCATTGTCTTCTTATTTCATAAAAATTATGTTCATGCACAGTTAAAAACAGGCTATGCAGGGTCTCTAAAACTAACACCGTGGATGTATGTAAAAGAGGTAAAAGTATTAACAGACAGTTATTCAGAGAGCATTTTGAGATTGTAACAGTAGGGCAAAGCATGATAATTCATGGTTAGGAATTTCATGGTCAGGTAACAGAACAAGAAAAAATGTGTTGCAAAAAACAACCTTCACAGCTCCCCTTCATTATCAGTATCAGCTCATCACTTCAAAGCATTTTGAACTTGTGGATAGATTCAATCAATTACAAATGGTACAAAAAAAAATTTCTGTGAATTTTCATGTGTGTCAGTAGGATCAAATAACAATCAATAAGGAAAAAAAGGCGAACCTGAAAAGCACTGAAGATAAAGAATAGGACTGCAAATTAGTATTTAATTAGACAAGCATATCGAACAGCATACACTCTGTTTAGGGACTGCACTGGAGTGGGTTATGAGTGAGGAAAATGAACATGTGTGATTATGGCCAAAGAATAGGAACATAAAATGTCCTAATTCATGTGCCAGTGTTAATGGTGAATTCCACAAAGAAATCAACCTCCACCAAAAATTTGTATCTCAGCATCCAGTCAAACCGACCATTCTACTGCAATAAATTCTAGTTCCAACACAAAACAACCTCGATAGAAAGACTTAATAAAAGGGATAGGAAAAACTTTGACAATGAATACTCCAACCTCAATTACCAGTCATACTGTAATAGG
>WWET01001397.1:32230-50601 GCA_011038615.1 Limnodynastes dumerilii | reverse complement strand
TGTGCCCCGGTATGTATTTTTCGTTTTACATCTGTTCTGGTTTTTCATTGTTTGTATAGTATGATTTTTAATAACATTTCTAGTTTTTTAATAGTTTACATGTTTGTTTTTTGTTCTATTTCTGATATATATCAATCCTGGACTTAAACTATGGACTTTTTTTATTTAAATTGCTGGTCAATATGCAATTGGTGGAAAAAATACATCAGATGCAAACAAATATGGACATTACAACAGCTATGAAGGACATTAAAACCACCAAAAAAAGCCCTACACACTTCTATGGAGTTACCATTCCCACATAATCCTGTGGATGTTCCTGGTTCCTCCTGGCTGGACATCGGATTGGCGGAACTGGGTTTCGGTGGCAGAGTGGCTGACTGGCCCTTGTTCGAGGAAGTCTGCATGAAGAACCATCCTCTATTGAGCTGTCTTTATCAGAGGAATCATCTAGAGGAGTTTCCTCAAACAGAACTAGAGATATTGGTCTGGTCTCCACGGCGCTGCCTTGTGAAGACGACTTCTCTTTAGCTGAATTGAGGAGGACAATGCGACCGGATTGCATGTTGCAGAATTGCCAAAAACAACATTGCAGAGGTCATACAAAGGCCAAGTTACACGGCCTGAGACACTTTTCTTCTGCGCATCATGGACTTTGGAAAACTGTTTGCGCAAGGACTTCAATTTATTGACGACCCGTTGCTGTGTTTTTCTGATCCCCCTTTTCTCCAGAAGTTTTGCTATATTATAATAAATATGTGCATCTTTAACGGTTCCAGAGATTTGACTTTTTATTTCTTACTCCCTGCGTATTTCTAGCAGCTCCCGCAACTTGTCATCTCTCCAATGCGCCATTGCAGCTCTGACCACGCCGGGCAACTTCAGATGACATCACAATTCCTGCGGCGAGAAAATCTGTCCAATCAGGTGTAATTATAAAAGACCCGGGTTGAAATACTACCCTGGCACTTTCACACTGCCACTCTTGCCGGGGTGAACACAGGAAAAACCCTTAATTTTTCCTGTGTTTCGTTCCCGGGTCTGTTGACCCGGGTCTACAGGAAGTGGCGGTTTCACACTGCCTTCAAAAACCTGTGTTTTTGCACAATGCTGGGTTTTTGCTCAAAGGGCCTTATTTACTAAGGGCAATTTTTTGTTTTGATTTGTAATCGCGGGTCATCGCGGCCCATCGCCCCATTGACCCGCGATTTTTTTTATTTTGGGGGGTCTAAATTCACTAACATGCGATTTTTTTCAAACACAGGTGATGTGCCGCAATGTTTTTAGGGCTTAATCGCAGTGATTTGAATTTAAAAATCACCGCGATTAGCCCTTTGACTAATCGCGGAATATCGCGTGTATGAAAAAAATCCTAAATTCTGCATGTCTGCAATGTGTAGCCATGCTGTAGTCACTGAATTACAAGGATCAGCAAAGGTGATCCTTGTAATTCTTTGTTTACAGCATGGCTACACTTGTAGCCATGCCGAACTGCGTGTACAGTGTGTGTAAAAATAAAAATAAAAATTCTACAAAGACATTAACCCTTTCAATAATTTAATAAAGTGTTACATATGTAAAAAAAAATAGTAAACCTAACTAACATTACCCCCTACGTGTATGCACTTACCTTAGGAGGTCATCTCGCCTTATCTAAGTGTATTACATAAACTGTTACATGTGTATAAAAAAAAAGAAAACTTTTTTAAAACTCACCATTAGATGTCCGCATCTTGGGAACCTTCAAATGTGCTTAAAATGAAGAATTCTTCTCTTGTCTTGCATCTGTAAATTTCTTCCGTGCAGGAGATGAAGAAGAATCGCGACGTCTGCAATATAACCTCCCACCAGTAGGGGCCGCTGATTCAATTCAGAAGCTGACGAAATTTACAGTAGAGCAGTACTGTTAATTTCGTCAGCTTCAGAATTGAATGATGCGATTTGCATAATCCGCGTCATTAAGTTCCGCCCCCCGCATGTGTCGCTAGCTTCTCTCCAGGATCTCCCGGAGGGAAGCTGCCAAAAGTCGGCAACCTTGAGTTAAATGTTCTGTATTTTGAAATGTATTAAAGCTATGCAGTATGGTTTCATGAAAAGAGCAGAGAAAGAGGACACAGCAGTATTTACTAGGTAAACAAACTACATTTCCTGCTAAGCAATTAAGCCTCTGCTCAGTTAAAAAAAACCTAAGTCAACATTTAACGGATAAAGTGATATGTTTGAAAACCCCTCCCAGTTCCTTGCACAATGATTCCTAGCAACCATATAGTATCTTTGTAATGACCATACATTTCAACATATTGGATACTCGGTTCTAAAGTTATGGTACATTCTGATATCAGGTAAGTTTAAGCCTCCAATATAGGCTATTATAAAAATATTCTGCAGTATTATTAGGAACAAACATACAAAGACAAATTAACAAAAAATAGGGATTGTTGTTAGTTGATGAAAAGATTTACTACTTTACTCTCATGTTTCTTATTCTAAGATTTATCACACCACACAAGCATGAACACTGAAATTTTTCACCTGATATTACCCTAGTTTTGCTATGATTTTGCACTGGTCATGAAAGGATACATATATTACCTTTAAATTCAATTGACAGCTTAGCACTATTGCTCGTCATGGAGGGCAGTGAGAGACAACAGGTCTGACCACAGAGAATTTGCTATTGTTTTTTGATGATTAGATTTTTTTATTGTAATCTATTGGCCAGATTTACTAAACTGTGGAAAAGTGGAGATGATTCCCATAGCAACCACTATGCTAGCTCTCACTTTCCTATAACATACTAGAGTATGTCAGCTAGAAGCTGGTTTCTATTGGCAACATTTTTCTTTTACGCAGTTTAGTAAATCTAGTCCCAGGGGTCATTAGCTGCTGGATGCTATGAAATATGTGAATAAATTTATCATATTTCTGTCTATCCAGTAGAATGGAAACCAGCTACAACATTAATAATAAACTTTCTGACCAGAGTTCTCAGGATATTGGACCGGATTCACAATTATGAATATTTTTACTTACGTGCCTAGTTATACGTGCAGAGCTACTTTACAGGCGTAGTAACTATTTTACGCAATCTTCGTAATGTTTCGTTAAAGACCGCATGTAGGTAGTTGTGAATCTCTGGGCTTTTACAAATAATTGTTTTTCATATTTAATTAGATTTCAGTAAATGATCCAACAATGTAGTAAAAAATTTAATTTGCTCAAGGAATACTAAATATGCAAAAATATAGATTTGTGTATAATACAGACAGAAATACCTATCATTGCTTTATGTGCTGTTATATGTTACTAGAAATGTTTGTTATATCAGTTGATTGCTAGATTTCAATACAGGAGACAGACACATGGCACTGTGCATTGTGTGACTGACATTGTTTTCTGACACTTATTCCTCTAAAACATTACAAAATAATGTAGTAACCAAAATATTCTTTAAAAATCTTCAGTGTTTCATGATTCTTTTTTGGGATATTGGGCTGGATCCAGACCTTGTTAAGTGCATGAACTTAGTTAAGGGCTAAACCATGTTGATTTCAGGGGGAGCCAAGCTAATTGTATTCTTTGCATGCAGGGATATATCTTTAAATTGCTTACTGTACACAGATACCAAAGTTGCCGACTCTCCCGGAATGTCTGGGAGACTCCCGAAATGCGGGCAGTTCTCCCGGTATCCTGGGAGAGCCTGCAAATCTCCCGCAAGAGACTTGAGGCCCGTGGTTTCATGGAAATATCAAATATTTGTACTGCCAGATCTAAAAAAAATATTTATTTAACGTTTATGAGCTTTACTTCTATATATTATTCTGTACTCCCTATATTTCAAGGAAATATGAACTCATTTTTATACTAAGTTTAATTCGATCACTATTATCTTATTTTTTGGAATTGTAGCACATTATCACTAGAGAGATTTTGAAAAGGACATCCGTGCAATATTATTATTTTTTACTACTTGAACTAGTTTTTTAGATCTGTCTGCACAGTTTTTCTTATACCCACCTCTTATCACCATTTAAAATTTTTTTTGATCTCACTTTGATGAACTTTATTTGTTTCGTGATCCATTGTTATCATTTTAATTTGTATTTTTGTGTTATCTCTTTTGTTTGGATACTTGTTTAGATTTATCAACTTGTTAGAATTGATACGCTTTGCACTATATTGCACTTTTGAAAGTTTCTTCAGCTTTTATAAGTGATACACACTAGAGATTTAGTACACCTAAGAGAATTATACCTAGTTAATTTTAGAGGTCTTTTAATAGTGAAGTTATTACTTAATATAGGTTTACTGAGTAATTTATAAATAAGTATATTTACCCCATACATCAATATTTTTGTGTCATTTCAGTAATTTTAGGGGGAAATAAGTGGACCATCTGAGGTCTTCCCTAAAAAGCATTCTTTTATGTTAGAGCGCCTTGAAATTTACACTTCTTCATTTGCTGAAATGTATAAAAAATACCTTAAATAGTGTATATATATATACAGTTGAAGGTGAGAAAAAGGTAGAGTGTCAGGAGTACTATTGCTTCTCATTGTTACTGTTTACTGGGCTTGTTTTTCGCATTGGTTCGTACCAAAAGTGATACAGAATTGGGTCAAATATATGATTTTTTTTTGTATCACTGTGCAGTCTTGAGTTGGCTTTAGAAATCACTTCAACTTGAACTATCATTTGTTCCTTTTTTATTTTATGCATATTTTTCAGAGCCCAATTTTATTTAATATAAGGAAAGATTAATATATTATATAAGCAAGTGAACATACCGATCTAACTCTTATTACACACAAGTGATTAAAGTATGCATATGTAAATGTATTCAGTTGTTGACAAAAGATTATACTTATAATTGGACACAATGGACCTGATTCACACTTAAGTATGAGTTAGGTGCGGGCAGATGTGCACCTAACTCGCTCTTCCAGCCCCCAACCCACCCCCCGTTTTTAGGTACTTACGAGTACCATAGTGCTACCTTATATCTCCGTGCAATGTCCTTATGGACACTGGATCTCCCTGCCTCCCCAGCTAATCTAAATACCTCCCACTTCTTCCCTAAAAACGCCCTGAAGCTGAATAACGCCGCCTCTATGGACGTATATCACTGCGTGCGGTCTTAAAAGACCGCACCAACGCTATCTACGTACCGCTCTCATGCGTAAATAGCGTAAATGACCTAATGTACAGTAGGTAATTTCAGCCAAACACGCACTTAAGAAGCAGAAGCTTCTTAAGTGTGAATCAGGCCCAATGTTACAAACTGTTCTGCTGATTTCAGACTTAAGTCAATTAGACTTTTAGAACATCCAAAAAAATATGGCATCAACAATAAAAGTTACAAAAACAACTACAAAATAAGTTTTTGAACTTACGTTAAAAAGGGGTTCCAATGGTACCCCTTTTCACACATTGTGTGACAACACTGGGCATGATACTTAATATAGTGCATTTCAGTGACCAAAATATTTGCTATATTTAGCTCTTTCTTTGCTTTGCTTTATTTAATTGTTATTATTAAATTAGGAATTTTATGTAATTCCCAGCTGTTACCATGGATTCCAGGATTAAATGTAACTTTCTTGAGGACCGTGCAACCATTTTGGATGTGCTTCCGATTACTTGGAATGTGATAACGTCTGGTCCTTATTATTGTGTTACATTGATGATGTGCCGAATAAAAGATCTTGGTTTTGATTTTGAATCCTCAAATTCCAGGTATATTTGTTATGTTTTTATTACATGAATGTGTTAATTGCACATATCACCAGCATTTGAATTACATTATTTACAATGTACATTTTAGGATAAAATATGGGTATTTTTAAATGGTCACACACTATAACAATGTGTAACAAATCTATTTGTTTAACATGCAAATTTATTGAAAACAAAACTAACTCCATTGTTTCATTCAGTAACAAAACACAATTTACACTAGAACAGTTTATTGACTGTATATCTGTGTTTGTTGTCTTTGTCCTTCAGTGTGGGTGTGGCCTAAAGTATGTGGAGAGGACCACACACACACACTGAAGACAGATTTAGGGAATACAAGCAACATATTTAAAAAGGTTTTATTCAACACAGGGCCAGATTTACTTAGCTGTGGGTTTGGAAAAGTGGAGTTGTTGCCCATAGCAACCAATCAGATTTTAGCTGACATTCTCTAGTATGTAAAAAGAAAGGGAGAGCTAGAATCTGATCGCTTGCTATAGGAAACATCTCCACTTTTCCAAACCAGCAGCTTAGTAAATCTGGCCCATAGTGTTTCTAGACACTTGTTTGAAAAACATAATCAGAAATGTGATTCCCTAAAAGTAATTGGGGTGGAATGTGTTGCATTTACCAAAAAAGGAGACCGATATAAAAAGTTATCTAATAAAGAGATGGTGTGGATCATTAAGCTCCAAACCCTTATACAGACCTCCCAAGTGTCCCAATTTGAGCGGGATAGTCCCGCTTTCGGGAGACTGTCCCGCTGTCCTCACAACTTGTCCTTAGAGTTTACAGTCTCGGGACAAAGTTGTTTTTTTTTTGTTTAGTTTTTTTAAAAGCCCTGCTGCGCTGTGTATGCGGCTGGGCTTTTTGCAGAATGCAACAGGTAATCCCGTAGGAGCCCTGTATTACCAGCGGTTACGTGACCGCAGCAAAAAGTAAGTAAAAAATAAAATGGTCTGGGGGGTATATGGAGGCTGGCATTAAGGGGGCAAATGAAGGCTGGCATTAAGGGGACACATAGAGGCTGGCATCAAGGGGGCAGATGGAGACTGTCACTAAGGGGGCAGATGGAGGCAGGCATTAAATGGGGCAGATGGAGGCTGGCATTAAGGGGGCAGATGGAGACTGGCATTAGGAGCGCAGATGGAGGCTAGTACTAAGGGGGCAGATGGAGGCAGGCATTAAATGGGGCAGATGGAGGCTGGCATTAGGGGCGCAGATGGAGGCTGGCACTAAGGGGGCAGATGGAGTCTGGCAATAAGTGGGCAGATAGAGGCTGGCATTAAGGGGGCAGATGGAAGCTGGCATCAAGGGGGCAGATGGAGGCTGGCATTAGGGGTGCAGATGGAGGCTGGCATTAGGGGCACAGATGGAGGCTGGCATTAGGGGCGCAGATAGAAGCTGACATCAAGGGGGCAGATGGAAGCTGGCATTAAATGGGGCAGATGGAGGCTGGCATTAAGGGGGCAGATGGAGGCTGGCATTAGGGACGCAGATGGAAGCTGGCATGAAGGGGCAGATGGTGGCTGGCATTAAATGGGGCATTAAGGGGGCAGATGGAGGCTGGCATTAGGGGCACAGATGGAGTCTGGCACTAAGGGGGCAGATGGAGGCTGGCAATAAGAGGACAGATCGATGCTGTCAATGGTGGGGGCAGACATGGAGGCTGGCACTGGCATTTGGGGGCAGATATGGAGGCTGGCAATAGGGGGCAGACATGGAGGCTGGCCATAATAAGGGGCAGACATGGAGGCTGGCTATCATAATAAAGGGCAGACATGAAGGCTGGACAAATAATAAAAGGGTAGACATTTAATAAAGGGGCAGACATATGGAGGCTGAACATAATAAAGGGGGCAGATATGGAGGCTGGAAAAAAAAATAAGGGACAGACATATTTATGGCTAAATTATTTAAAGAGCCATGCACTATGTACAATCCTTGTGTTGTTGTTATACGTCAATAAAAACATATACAATAAAGAGCCATGCACTAGACCCGCTATTTGTGCATGCTAGACACACCCACTTTCACTAGACACATCCACTGGGCGGTACAAGACACACACCCCTCTACCAGGCCGCGAAAATGTGTCCCTCTTTACAATTCTCAAATGTTGGGAGGTATGCCTTATACCTGACGACTTAAACGAAACATTGGCGTTTGCTGATTAGGAAAAATCTTATTTTATATTGTCACATATTCTATATCTGATTATTCTATACTGTTACATATGCTTTTTTTCTAATTCAAATGCAAGCCTGTTTTACCTTTCTAAAACAGTAATACTGTTTTAACTTATCAATAGCTAATCGAATTTATTCAATTATTGTAATATAAATGGGATTATTTCTGTTTATTTCTTATATGTACTATTATGTATTTTATTGTTATATTCATTTATAGTTTTATTTATTTTTGAATCAGTCTTTTTTCTGTATATGTATGCCTTTGTATTTTAATTATCTCTCTCAGGGCAGTACAGAAAATGGTAAATATTTGTGGTTAGAAATTCTGTGAACCTAATCTCATTAAACTTCAGATGTGTGCAAAAGTGATGGGACTTTAAAAAACAATCTGAGGCTTTGCCCATCTATCCTTGCTGCTTGAGAAAGCTCATTTCATTGAATGAAACGTGTTGCTAAACGCTGCACTCCCTTGCTGCCTTCTTGTCCCATTTGGAGACTTATCATCCGCCGCTTACCTCTCCTCAATACATTCAACTGTTCTGATACCTGTCAGGCTTTGGGGACAACCAGCTCTCACCACGCACATAACGAGGACTGCATTTGACCGCTGTTTATCATCTACAGCCTGGAGGAGGTCATTACCAGCACTTTTACGCACACTATAATAATATATCTATTCAGAGACAACTGGTATGTACAACTAAAGCTCACGACCCAGTGAGAGTATTTTCCAGTTTCCATCAACTGTGACGTATATCTTATGACGGGTGTGGGTCGCCGCTGTGAACAGCTCTTTTTCGAAAGGGCCTTTCTATCCCAGCCAGATCCTCCCCTTCCTGACCCTGACCCAGGTGTGTCACAACTCTTTTTTTTTTTGGCAAAAAATTAGCCCTCCCTTTGGTGCACCCCCACCTTGGTGTATAATAGGTATGATTGTGCTGCCGCGAAGCCATTCTCTTTATCATTTCTCTATCCCTTCATAATTTCTCTTCATCAGCTCCTCTTCTTCATTTCCAGCTTATCAGTATTCCCATCATGTCTCTCCAGTGCCCCCTAGATTCCCCATCATGTGCTACCAGCCTCCCCCCCAGTACTCCCATCATGTGCCACCAGCACATGTCCTCCGTGGTGTTTTCTCCTCAAACTCATACAAGAAGTTCCTGTATGAGCGTCTGAGGCAGTTACATAGAGCAGCTGAAATCTGCCTGCCGGTCTCCATAGCGAGGGGTATTACCGGGGCCTGACTGTGCTTCTAAACCCCCATCCCTCCCCCGCTCACAAGGGTCCCCCCCATGGTTCACACTGTCACTGGGCCTGGTGGCGCCCCCTTCATATTTTGCCCCCTTGCCCCCCTGCTCCGACCCCTATGCCCTAACCCTTTCCCACAGTTTGACTCTAAAATACCCCCCTTCCCCCGCAGCCTCTCCCTAAAACTCCCATCACCGCAGCCTGACCCTAAGACTCCCTTCCCCACAGCCTAACCCTAAGACTCCCCTCCCTGCAGCCTAACCCTAAGACTCCCCTCCCCACAGCCTAATCCTAAGACTCCCATCCCTGCAGCCTCACCTAACATTCCCCTTCCATGACTCTAACCCTCTCTTTCCCACAGTCTAAACCTAAAAATCCCCTTGGTCTTGTATTACATCTTTGATTACATGTTGTAGATATGCCACTTGCTATCAGTGTGATTTGTTTGTAAAGATATTAGTAGTTTTGGATCCGGCCCAATATTTCCAAAACATGGTTCTCTTTCCTCTGCCAATAGAAGTTACCCACTTGATCTTTCTATTTCTGTTGACAGCACTGAAATATTTCCTACTTGTCAAACTCAATACCTAGGTGTTATCCACGATTCAGAAATTTCCTTTATGTCCCACATTGTCTGTATATAAATCAGTGATTTTCAACCCCTCAAGTACTCCTAACAGTACATGTTTTCCAGGTTGCCTTGCTGGAGGTGTGTTTATTACTGACCGGCATATGTGAAAAGATCCACAGGTGGTATTCATTACAACCTGTGGAAAACATGCACTGTTAGTGGTACTTGAGGATGGGGTTAAGAACACCTGATCTAAATGATTTACACAAACTTGCACACTTTTCTGTTTTCATACTAAAGTCACTCTTATGGTCAGATTTACTAAATTGCGGGATTGGAAAAGTGGAGATATTGCTTATAGCAACCAATCAGATTTTAGCTGACATTCTCTAGTATGTAAAAAGAAAAGTGAGATCTAGAATCTGTTTGGTTGCTATAGGCAACATCTCCACTCTTCCAAACCTGCAACTTAGTAAATCTGGCCCTAAGTGCAGCTTCTAACACTGATGTGTAACTGAATAATACAGATTACTGAACAATTTTACCACACAACCTGGCTGGTTCAATGCGTAATGTATAGTTCTTCCCATTATGTATTAAACCCAGTATCTTATAGATTGCAAGATTGAGAATGTCCCTCTTATTCAATCTTTTTGTTACTACTTAGTCTTATTTTAGAATAATTGTTTATATATTTTAAAGCGCTACAAATATGATGTAATAATATGTATAATATGTACATTAACAAATAATATGCTGTCTTTCAGAAATCCAAAACGAATTACAGGCTTTCCAGAGAGGTACATTTATTTATTATCATTTCAGGTTTCTTCACTGCACTATTTGTTAGGTGTTACTCTTTTGATACAGTTTACTAAACATATGGAATGCTCAGTCATTGTTCTCTGTATTCCTGCTATAGATGTCCCTTGATCACTGCAGCTGTGTGCTGTTGCACTAGTCAGCTAATAAGTTCATTAAAAATTGAGATTTGTGATGCATCTTTCAAGAATATTTATGTCATTATTGTATATTGGCTTATTGTTTTCCTGATTATGTGAAATTATAAACAATTTGTAATTGAAAAGACATACTTAAATACCATTGTTAGTATAAGCGTCTGCATACTTTGAAAATGTAGGGCCTGATTCAGATTTAAGAAGGAGCTTGAAATTAAGGACCTGATTCAGACTTAAGAATCTTCTTAAAATAAGAACTTAAAGTCACACCTGGGCTAAACCATGTTGATTGCACGGGAGTCATATTTCATCTGTTGCAAACAGTACTAGTGTTGAGAGGTGATATTTCCCAGCCCAACTCTAAATAACAGTGTGATAGTAAAGCTGGTCAGTATCTGTGTGCAGTAAGCAATTCAAAGATATATCCCTGCATGCAAAGAATACAATTAAATTAATTCCCCCTGCAATTAACATGGTTTTGCCCAGGAGTGACTTTAAGTTCTTATTTTAAGAAGATTCTTAAGTGTGAATCAGGTCCTAAGAGAGGAAAGTTACAATGTTGTTTTTAGGGGGGAGTCAAGTTAATTGCATTCTTTGCATGCAGGGATATATCTTTGAATTGCTTACTGCACACAGATACTGTTCAGCTTGGAATAGGAAACATCACCTCTCAACTCTAATACTGTTTGCAACAGATGAAATACAGTCAGGTGCATAAATATTGGGACATCGACACAATTCTCATATTTTGGGCTCTATACACCACCACAATAGATTTGAAATGAAGCAAACAAGATGTGCTTTAACTGCAGACTTTCAGCTTTAATTTGAGGATATTTACATCCAAATCAGTTGAACTCAGTTGAATTACAATGGATTCTATATGTGACTCCCACTTTTTAAGGGACCAAAAGTAATGGGACAAACTTAGGGCATTTTCCCTTCAGTTTTGTCTTCATCAAGTGAAATGCATGCTCAATCGGATTCAGGTCAGGTGATTGACTTGGCCATTGCATAACATTCCACTTTTTAGCCTTAAAAAACTCTTTGCTTGCTTTTTCAGTATGCTTCGGGTCATTGTCCATCTGCACTGTGAAGCACTGTCCAATGAGTTCTGCATTCAAGTTCTGCGTCCAAGCATTTGACAGAATATGAGCAGATAATATTGCCCGAAACACTTCAGAATTCATCCTTCTGCTTTTGTCAGCAGTCACATCATCAATAAATACAAGGGAACCAGTTCCATTGGCAGCCATACATGCCCACGCCATGACACTACCACCACCATGCTTCATTGATGAGGTGGTATGTTGTGGATCATGAGCAGTTCCTTTCCTTCTCCATACTTGTTACGCGCCGCCGCGCTGCACTTACCTTTGGTTCTGCTGGCTGGGGTTCCCGCCAGCATCCTGCATTTCCAGACAGCCAGGACTCCAGATATGTCTATAAGCCACAGGAACAAACCAGGCATGTTCCTGTGGCTGAAATAACTTCCTGTTACAGGCATCCTGTGTTGCCCTGCAATCAGGATGCCAAAATTACTGTTACTTGCAGGATTCCCCTGCATAAGTTATCCATGTTCCCTGGCCACCAATTACTGTGATCCTCCCACTGCTACTCCCTGATTTTATCCTTACCCTTTAAATAGATTTTTTCTTCCAGCATTCAGTGCTGGTTATAGCTCTGCTGTCCCAGTTCCTGCCAGTGTCTCTGTTTACAGGTTCCAGTGCTTGATTCCAGAGTGCCCCTTTATCCTTGCCTTTCCATCTGTTTAGTGTTCCTTCCCTGCCTTCCCAGTGCGCTTGTCTCCCTCTCAGTGTGTTTCTGTGAGTGTTCGCCCTTGTCTGTTTTCATTGTCTGTCTAGGTGCTGTCTTCTATTTCCATGTGGGTTCGCTGCTATCTGGTTTCATTTTGTATGTGTTGTTAGCTTGGTGTGTTTCCTCCTAGTGCAGTGTAGGGACCTATAAGCGCCCAGGAGTGGGTGAAGCCCACTCGTGAGGGTGGTAGTTGGTGTACAGGGACAGCCCCCGGATTTCAGATTAGGTGCCTTGCTCTCCACTATCTTACAGCCTGCAGTACTTCGGTATTGCCTACTTGCACGTTACCCTTCCGGTATTCCTAACAATACTCTTCTCTTCCCATCACTCTGGTACAAGTTGATCTTTGTCTCATCTGTCCATAGGATGTTGTTCCAGAACTGTAATGGCTTTTTTTAGATGTTGTTTGGAAAACTCTAATCTGGTCTTCCTGTTTTTGTTTCTCACCAATGGTTTACATCTTGCGGTGAACCCTCTATATTTACTCTTGTGAAGTCTTCTCTTGATTGTTGACTTTGACACATATACACCGACTTCCTGGAGAGTGTTCTTGATTTGGCCAACTGTTGTGAAGGGGTTTTTCGTCACCAGGGAAAAAATTCTTCTGTCATCCACCACAGTTGTTTTCCGTGGCCTTCCGGGTCTTTTGGTGTTGCTGAGTGCATTCTTTCTTTTTAAGAATGTTCCAAACAGTTGATTTGGCCACACCTTATGTTTTTGCTATATCTCTGATGGGTTTGTTTTGATCTTTCAGCCTAATGATGGCTTGCTTCACTGATAGTGACAGCTCTTTGGATATCATATTGAGAGTTGACAGCAACAGATTCCAAATGCAAATGTCACACCTAGAATCAACTCCAGACCTTTTACCTGCTTAATTGATGATAAAATAACGAGGGAATAACCCACACCTGTCCATGAAATAGATTTTGAGTCGATTGTCTCATTACTTTTGGTCCCTTAAAAAGTGGGAGGCACATATAGAAACCGTTGTAATTCCTACACCGTTCACCTGATTTGGATGTAAATACCCTCAAATTAAAACTGAAAGTCTGCAGTTAAAGCACATCTTGTTTGTTTAATTTCAAATCCAATGTGGTAGTGTATAGAGCCCAAAATATGAGAATTGTGTCGATGTCAATATTTATGCACCTAACTCTCCTGCAATCAACATGGTTTAGCCCAGGAGTAAATATCCCATCTTATTTTCAAGCTCCTTCTTATGTCTGAATCATAAATACTGACCAGAAAGGCTGGAAAAGATCCAACATAATCTGTTTTACACTGTTTAGGGGATATTCTTGACTGATTCCCTATTGCACCTCACCATTAAACAGTAATGTATGTACTGAGGAAAAGATCTTATAGAAACAGCTAATGTTTAACCATGGCATGGGTCAGATTGCCCATAATGCACATCAGTGGTTGAATGGAAATGTAGAAGCGCCTGTATGGACATTTAGAAGCGGCAGCATGAAAATATAGCAATAATAGAAGTGAATGGAGATTTATAGCTTTTCCAATGAATCAGTGGTAGAAGGGGTGTGAGGCTCTGGTTTGAACAGCCGTTTTCTGCTCAGCCAATTGCGAACTGGCTGGGATTTTGATTGCTATGCCTCGATGATTAATTGCAGCCTGACCCTAACCCACTATCTCCTGCAGCCTGACCCTAACCCTCCCTCCCCTGCAGCCTGACCTTAATCCTCCCTCCCCTGCAGCCTGACCCTAATCCTCCCTCCCCTGCAGCCTGACCCTAACCCTCCCTCTACTACAGCCTGACCCTAACCCTCCCTACCATGCACAGATAGTTTACTCACCTGTTCCTGGTCCAGCGATAGCAGCAGTAGAGGGATATTGCAGACGGCAGAGGGATCTCGGTAAGTGTGAAAGTGAATGGGTGAAGTATGCTGAATGGCATACTCACCCATTCATTAAAAAAAAATAAAAAAAATAGAAAATCTGCTTTATTCGAAATAGAAACATCCGAAAAGAACTTTCGGATGTCCCAATTTCGGAAAACAGATTTTCTTAGCGGGATTGTGAAGTGACGATATAGCATACCCCCATATACCCCCTCACTTCCAGCCCTGATGCACATGAGACACATTCATAGGAGTACCACTTGCTGGGGGCAGTCTGTATTGGTTGTAGGTGGTTACAAAAGGGACTCAGATGAGACCTCACACCCAGTGCAAGGACTTCCGGCTCAGATCTACAACATGAAATGCTTATGAGCTGTCTCCAAGAAAAGACAGTATTTTGCATTATTAGCGAGGTGTGTTTAGGGTTGGCCTGATATACATCCAGGCCTTATCATGGCCTGTGTCTGAGAAACAGGTGTTAGATTCCTTGGTAATATTGTAGTTCAGGAAACCAGATTACAATTAGTCAAACCCAAACTATATCAAGAAAATCCTGGTTGCAAATAATTGTCACTATGTAAGACATGGACCATTCAGTGACTTTATTATTTTAGGTCCAGATCAGGCCCATTGCACTGAACAGGTGGATGTAGACTTTGCATACCTCATAATGAGAAGCTATGTTTAACCACACCAATGCACACACATGGAGTTGTGGTTCTTTTATTTTTGCTCTAAATGAAAACATTTTTGTTCTGTAGAATACTTAAATTGGATGTTTCTCTCAATGAACTGAGTGAATTAAAAGATGATACTTTTGAGCATCTTCAGAATCTTCTGGAACTCAATGTTTCTTTCAATGTCCTGTCAAGGTGAGAACTGCCATGTATAAATTCTTTTTTTAGTGTACAAACAAGATAAACTTCCATGCTGTTTTTACACTGGAAGAAATAAATCATAGCAACATTATAATACTGTAATTGCATGGGATATCACAGTTGCTAGGTAAACAAAAGTACTCCTAACACATGACTATATTAATTGTGAAGTATAATTAAAGCTATGCTTTTCTCTCTAGTATGAAAGGAAATCCTTTCCCTTATGGAAAGTCTTTATTTGCCATCCTCATCAATGAGGATGGCAGTGTCAGGAAATACGGTTTATCCTTGTGAAAAGGTTTCTTCCTTATTTTTCCACAAAGAGTTCACTATATCACCTTCATGAGACTCACCATGAGCAGCAGCAAAGAGTGAAATTACAAGCACTAGGAATTCAAGTATTTATTACATTAATACATTATTCATTGGCAAGGATCTGATACAGACTCCTTCACATTGGTGTAGGACACAAAAGGTACCAGGCAAGTCAGTCACTGTCACCTGCTAAAATAGTAACAGGGGCTGCCAATGGTCTGTTATAAAATTTACAGTATATGCTGAAACTTGTTTCTGCATCCAGAGGAAGTCAGATGTTTAAGTGCCTATTCTAACGCCCCAGAAATAACAGTGTTTTCAATAAATATGATAGTTGTTTTTTTATACTATGAAACATTATCTGAGGGTGCATCAAATCTCATTAGGTCCATGGGGAAGGCTACATATACATACCTTTGTTCTGCTTCTTACCCTTGCCCTCCCTGATATTTTTCTCAGGGCTGTAAGTATAAGATACATATATATCTTTGTATGGATGCAATTTGGTTTGCTTATACTGTGTAAACTATTATATTCAGTTGTAAATTTAATTAAGTACAAGTAAAAGATCAATGCATTTGCTCAAGGATATTTGTTGTAAACAGACACACATATACACACCACATAATACATTCAAGGTATGAAAGAATTCAATAACTGTTTTTGCCTAAGGCAGTAGAAAATGATACAAAAATGTTATACTTTTGCAATTATGGTTTTCTATACATTTATTAAATCAAATTGATATTCCAGTATGATATGCATAGAATAAGGATAAAAATGATTGTTTATGATAAAATCTGATGGATAATACTTAATAAAATGTAAATAATATAAATAACTTTGACTTAATACATCGAATAGTAAGGTGGATAATAAACAATAAAATATATTATAGAATTTTCCATAATGTGCAAAATAAGTGGTTTCTGCCAGCTCAGCATAAATGTAGACCTATAAAATATCACACAGATCAATAATATATAAAATAACATTTATTTATTAAGAAAGAAAGAAATATAAACATAGATTAACTAAGCTGTAGCTGGTAAATCCTCATCATAGAATATTATGGAATTATATTCATTACAAACATTATAGTGTGTACTTTCAACTTGAAAACTAATAATGAGTAGTGTTAAATATGAGGGATATAAACCAGATTGTGTATGAAGGTAACTTCAAACTGCTTTACCAGGACTGCATCACAATTAAACAATGAGCTCTAAATAGCCAGTGTAGTAATGACACCAAGGGTCAAAGAGCAAGAAAAACCTGTCAGTCTGATCAAAGGTTTAAAAGTAACAATTACAGGAGACACACATATGTCTCTGTTATGCAGTCACATGTCGGCAGGATATTTAATGCACAAACCACCTATGTGCATGATGCTAGCATGGGTAGCCCCTTGTTGTTATTGGTCAGTATCCAAGCTGCTAGGCAAATAGTGGTGTTTGTGCAATGTTATAAATGTGCATCCCAACTGCCTAGCAACAACTGGGACAATCAAACAGAAAATGCGACTTCAGTAGCAGCCTGGCTGCTTAGCAACAGCCAGGACACAAGAAGGCCAACATAGAGAGCAGAGGCACAGCAGCTAACACTGAATTTGCAGTCTGATACATTGCAATACTGGAAAATGAAATACATATCAAATAGTTGGATGTGACATAGTCTAGTATAGTATAGTAATAGGTTTAGCTAAAATCCCAAAATTTTGAAGCCACATTTCTTCTTTTTCTTTTTACAGTGTTCATGGGCTCATCATGCTGCCAAATCTGCTTGTTCTAGACATAAGTTACAATGTAATTAAGCAAATGGAATGCTTTAAAAACTGTAGCCGACTGATCACTCTCAATGTATCACATAACAAAATTGGACATATTAAGGACATGCCATTCCTTGCAAACCTCACTCATTTGCATTTGAACTCTAATAAGGTAAAGGTTCATTTTCAGTTAAAACTGTAATATAGTGTATGCAGTACGCTAACTAATGTTATCACAAGTGGCATAATTTTGGAGCCCTTTCACGTTGTGCTGGATGGGAACCGGAATAGTAATCTTACAGTAAGGGCGCTCTAAAACCCTTACACATGATTCCCCATTCTGTAGGTTGCCTTCTGCGTGCAGAATATTTAAGGTGGGGTTCTTTATGCGGAAGGCCCATACATGCAAGGGGAGTGCATGTAGTGTGCAGTCCACTCACTTGAATGGAATTATAGGTAATATTCTATTAATTCTGTATTCTGTCCCATGGGTTTAAACAAATATAAAATGAGCACTAAATATAGGGTGGAAGGGTATGTCCCAGGCGTCCCAGGCGTCTAAATGAGCATCATAGTGGCCAATATAGTCGACGGCCGTTTCGGGGTCCAACAGGAGCCCATCATCAGGACAAGAAGACTGGCACAATCTATAGGACAACGTCTAAAAGGGGTCTGTGCGCTAGGGGCCTTGACCTGCCAGAGTCCTGCAGCCCAGACTGTCCCCACTATTAGGGGCTCCAGTGAAATGCAGGCTCTGCTTAGACTCTATAAATCTAGAGAGACATATATCTACACACACACACACACACACACACACACACAAACACATACATACATATATATATGTAACATGCTGAAAATGGCATTCATCTCTCTCTTAAACAACTTGCAGAGGTGCATCACCAGGAAAACAGAATCAATAGAAAGCAATAATAGTGGCACTTTCCAACCTAAAAGTGATGCTCAAAAATCATCCATAGTTTATTTCCGATGTATTAGATACACGGCAGTCTCTTTATTATTG
>WWET01001397.1:19377-31083 GCA_011038615.1 Limnodynastes dumerilii | reverse complement strand
AGAGATAATGAATTTGGGGTTCTCCAAGGGGCCTTTTTGGATCTGCCAGTTTCCCTTACTAAGGTCAAGGGTTCATACATATTTTGATCCACCTAACCTATCTAATAAGTCATCTATTCGGGTCAGCATGGGTTTTGGTTACAGTATTTAGTCACACTTCACATAGAATCGTGTTAATTCATCTTCTGAACAAGAACTACTCCTATTTGCCCAAAGACTTTGAGATAGTCCACTATGGAATTGGCATGTCCAGGTTTTTTCAAACAGTGTAAAAAATCCTTTTGAACAGGAGCTAACACCATGGAACAAATCTTGACCTGATAGCGTCAAGGGCCTGGCTTCACTATTGGGTGCATGCGCCCTCCAGATGTTACACTAGGGTTGCTATAGTAGGGTTTCTATAGTGTACTATAGTAGGAAATGGGCTGTGCTTCCTCTCCACCCGCTAAAGCGGACGGGGGAAGTATGCAAAGTGTACAATGTGGGAAGGGACTCCCACACTGCTGCGGATCAGTGGTTATACAGACCGAGTTAATGCAAGCTTATGCACGTGTAAGCGTACATACGGAAAACGTGTGGGGGTCTGGATCCGGTCCCATACCTGTAGTCAGATACAGACTGTCCTGTCTCCGTCCATGTTTTCCACACTAAATACAGTGGTCCTCTTGCAGCCATATAACAATTCGAAGGCTGAGTATCCAAAGGTTTCCTGAGACATCTCTTAATAAGGAAATATGACCTGCTGCAGCGCCTGCTTTCCATCCCTCCCCTCAGACTGTGCATAAGAACAAAGTAAACTCTTTAGTGTGCCATTGAATGTCACACAACCCATTGGTTTGAGGTTGATATGGAGTAGGTTGCATAGAATGAATCCCTTAATGTTCCCATAAGAATGCATTAGCTCCCCCTGACACCGATGTAGATAATATAGATAGATTAGTCCAAGATGTGTTTCACGTATTTCGCCTCTTCTCAATTGTTCATGGCCTATGTGAAGGTCACATGCTACATTTTTAGTAATAAACTTCAGAAGATACCTGGGGTATTGTGGACTTCGGCTGGGTGATGCAAAGGAAACTAACGGCAGATCAACATTTTGTTTGTCAGAGAGCTTTTTGTCAGAGAGACATTTTAAACCAGTAAAAGAACATAAGTGCTGCTATAGCCAAAGGTGTTTAAAAACCTTTTAGTGCTGTTAATCAAGACATAGGGAGCCTTTTTTATCTATCTTTTATCCTAGCCAGCATTGCTTGCTCTCTCTATGGACCGGATTCACACCTAACTTACCTGTCTTGCCCCTAACCTGCACCCCCCTCCCATTTTTAGATACCGTATGGCACTTAAGAGTGCCATAGGGCTACCTTAACTAACGTAGTTTAGTTTCCTTCTTAAGAAGGAAACAACGGTAAGATAAGGTAACCCTGTGGCTCTCTTAAGTGCCATAAGGAACCTAAAAAGGTGGGTTAAGATTTAGATTAGCCGGGGAAGGCGGGGGGGGGGAGGCAATGTCCGTGCGTAGTTTCCTTCTTAAGAAGGAAACAACGGTAAGATAAGGTAACCCTGTGGCTCTCTTAAGTGCCATAAGGAACCTAAAAACGAGGGGTGGGTTAAGGGCAGCGGCTAACTCACTCTTAGGTGTGAATATGGTTCTTGACAATGATAAAGCCACAATTCAGCTGCCAACTATATCAATGTCAAAATAGGGCCTTTCTAACCAACAACCGTATTCCGTTAAATACCAATCACTACTAGTTTAAATAATCTGTTTATTTAATGGTCTATACCAACACCTCACTAAGATATTATTTTGTTGAAATATATAATAAATGCTATGTGCCATTTGTGTGAAGAAGATGATAATAATGTCCATTAAGATGCCTACATTATCTTTCTAGATGCTAGCTGGACCTTATTCCAATTAAAGCGACCCCATTAATTATTGCATTTAGCTTTCAGTACATGGGAGTGCAAAGGTTATTTAGATGAGTATCTTGATTTTTCTTACATATGAGATAAGTATTAGCTGTAACATTTCTCCACAGATGGAAGACCTTTATTTATCTGCTCTCTAAGTATGACAAATATTTTGAAAGCTCATTTCTTTAGCATGCGAGTTGAGACAGATACACAGATTCAGGTTATTTTCACAAAGCACTAAATGTAGTAACCACTAAAGGTAGTAAAACCTTGTTCACAATCAGACATGATTTACACATACATTTAAGAAGTATATATTAGACAGTTTGTTTTACAATAAATATTTTGCGAAAGACAGATACAATACAAGCAATACAAACAGGGAAACACACATTTTCTTAATTAACATTGAAAAGAGGACGTGAAAAGTGGAGCTTAAAAATGTTAAGAAACATTATACTTATACATTCAGAACCTTATTCAGATTGTAAAAGAACACATTCTGCATTGGTAACCTTAGATATTGTTCAATTTAGCTGTCAAATCCTTAGTTAGGATAGATGTTCCAGTATGAGTGGCTTCCTCAGCTAGTGTCCCAATGTTCACTAGGATATGGTACAGGTTAAATGAAAGGGGTAAAGCACTCAGTACTGTGTTTGGTATAGGGAGAGTGGGGGTAGGTATTAGAAGTGGTGTTATCAATAGTATTCAGATGACTGAGGTCCCAGTACATAGTTAGTAGTATATCCTTTTTATTTCTGGTGACTTGATTCTATCTCTTAGGGCTAAATTTACTAAGCTGCAGAAAAGGAAAAGTGGAGATGTAGCCCATAGCAACTAATCAAATTCTAGCCATTCCTTTCCTATTACATACAAGAAAATGTGTGCAACAATCTGATTTGTTGATATGGGCAACAGCTTCATTTTTCCTTTCCCACAGTTTAGTAAATCTGGCCCTTAGGGCCTGATCCAGAGTTCCGCCGATGCGCTGTTCATACTAACGCACCGCGTATCGCCATGCACTCCCCCTGACACTCCCCCGTGTGGCTGCCGTAAATACACACTGTTACGCCGGCTGAAGCCTACCCTAACTTTAGCCGGCGTAACAGTGTGTAAATACACCGGCCACAGGAGCGTAAGTGTCCTAACCCTTTATTCCCAAGACGGCACTGGCACACCTCCTTTTTCTTAAAGCGCTACGTGCGGATCTTTCTAAGAAATCTGTGTGTAAGAAGCCGGAGCAAATCAGATTCAGGCCCATTGTTGGTAATTGGAGTCCAATTATAACATGCCCTTATTGTAAATGGCAACATAAGACCAGATTATCTCTGCCATGTAAGGACCCACTGATTGAGGTAGTCGCAGTGCATATGTATACTTACACATGTTATGCTATGGGACTTGCGTCACACATTGGATTAGGCCCTCATACTTTGCTTATTATTAGGTTTTATTATTCAAATTATGAAGTAAATAAGTCACATTTTTAGATGAGGGGTTAATTTATATTTATAGATTTATGGCTTTGGGATTTGTAAAATTATATATGTTTTTATTGTTATATTGTAGTATTGTAGTATTTGTTAACCTAATGTAAGGAGACAGAGGAAGTTAAATAGAGGCAGCCTCCAAGGTGATGGTAAAATTATAGACACTTGGATGATGAAAGACTCTGCCATGCTTTCTGCTTTCACTTCTGCTATATTTCCACACCTTTAGTTTACAGTTTTTATGTTCTCAGTTTACCAACGTGTGTGTATATATATATATATATGCAAAAAGGTAAGTTATACAAGTGAGAATAACCTTTTCTTCTCACAGGCCATCTCGTAATTGGTAGGTAGTAGAGAAAAGAAGGCAAGCATCAGTTGCATAATATCACAAGGGACTGTACAGTACAATATTCTATATGCTTATGAGAATTTAGATCCAGCATTAGTCCCAGCATTACTTTTCATGGCACAATAACATATTCATTGGCACTCTTACCAAAATAGCTTAATTTTCATTTACAACAAGCAAGTCACAAATATATATCTTAAACATCATTATACATGTACTGAAAAATAATGGTATGGTATTTATGTGCTATATTAAAGCATATACTTTCAGGGGCCAATGGTGGATTTATAGAGGGGGTGCATGGTTCATTTGTAGTGGTCACAGCTATATGTATATATATATATTGTGCAGAAAGGTATCTGACTTTGTCTTTCCCACAGTTACAATCTCTTGACGGTATTCAGAATCTGCCCAAACTGTATGAACTCTATGTCAACAATAATGAGATCTCCAGTCTTCTCCCTCTCTCCTCCTCACTGACACTCAATGTACTTTATGCCTCCAATAACCATATCAGCTCCTTGACGGAGACACTAGATGTTCTGCAAGGACTTCGTCGCCTCACACAACTCAGTTTGAAAGTAAGTGGTGCTAGCACCTTATTTGCTGTATTGTTAGTGTATAAATTATTACAATTATTATTACATAGTAACAACAAAACAAAATTCTTATTATAAAAAAAGATTTGATTGATAACACAGAACAAAATGAAGCTATATTTCCAGTTTAGTATGGATTTTATTTGAGTAGCCTGTTATTTTTTTTGTTTAGTTAATGTAATTTAATAAGGACAGAAAAATCTGAATATATTATTAGTGTCAAAATAAATTTAAATCGGCCTTAACGTGAGCATGCGTCATGGGATCTTTACTTTGAATTATAATATCTATAAAACACCCCTTTTATTTTAAATATTAGGCAATTTAACAAGCCCTTTGTCCCAGCTGTGATCACACCTTGTTCATTGTAGCACATGTCTAATTTTACAATTGTCATGAAAAAATTACTGTGTATTTATGAATAACCGAGGATATTTTCTCTGCAATGCAGTACTCCTTTGCTTGTGGTTGTAGATATTTGGAGCATTGTATAATATTATGCTATTATACATAAAGCAGCCCTGTAGGACTAGTCCTGGCTGTTGCTAAGCAGCTAGGATGCTTGCCTCTTCAAGCCTCAGCATTTATTGGCAGCAGTTGTTCCTAAGTGGCACTTTTTCCATATATTTAGGTTTGTATGTCTCATACCAGCCAGGACACTAGCCAATCATAACAGGTGAATTTTGCCTGTTTTCTGGTTCCATTGGATGGGTGACCATTAAACTGCCCGCAGCTTCCAGAATTCCTGCTCCTGTATTGCAGCTCTTGTAGTCCTGCTTATCCTTGGGTGCCTGGTATCCATGCCTTGTTGTTAGTGATGTTTAGGTATTAATAAATATTTTTTCTATCATCTTCTTCCCCATCATTGTTATCCCCGGGAGGGGAAGGAGGAGCCTCACATCACCACCTACTCTTCATCCCATTTGGATTTATTTATGTCATTTTACCAGCCCTGACACTTCCCCTGTGGGTTTCATAGCGCTTTGAGGTTACTCTTCTCTTTTTTTCCATACCATGTGATATACCATCTGGCTCACCCCTTGAATCCTTGTTGTTGGTTGTCTGTGTCCTTTCTTAGTATTGTGGTATCTGGTACCGTGATACGTATTGTGCCATCCCGTTTAACAGAGCCGTAAGTAAAAATTTTAATGCTAGGGGCAAAAAGGAAAAATGTTGCCCCTTGAGCCTGAATTCCAAGTTAATTTAACCTTAAATATTAACTTACTAGTGCCCCCTTAAGCTTTGCGCCCTGTGTGGCCGCCCCTATCGCACACCCCTAGTAACGGCCCTGCAGTTTAATATGGTGTATCATTGTTTATTTGCCTGTGGCTGTCGGTTCCTGTTTTCTGCTACCTTTTAGTATACCACTGGATGTATTATTGACAGGGACTCCCTACTGTCTTGCTTTTCGGTGCAATAATAAACTTTTACTTTTTATAGGGCAAAACTCAAAGTTCATGATGGTGTAACAAGAACAAAAAAAATTTACTTTTGTTTTCAACAGGGAAACCCTTTGACTTTTAATAAAAATTACAGAGAAAGATTTAGGCAAAAGATGTCTGTACGTATCTTGGATAACTGTGCGCTGAGAGACCCTTTTGATGTTGAACTTTCACCAGTGTATAAATCAGTACTTAGACAATCACTGGACAACATACATGAAGAAGGCTTCTCAAGGGAAAGGCTAAACGATATAGTCAAGAAAAATCTAATGGAAAAACTGAAGTGTAAACAAGCTGAAGTAGAGAGTAGAATCCATTATTTTCACAGCAGAATTATGTAAGTATATATCAGACCTCAGGCCTTCATATGAAACAAGTGTCATCAAGTAAAACAAATTTGGAAATATCAAATATCATTAAAGTGAGATTAGAATGACAACCAAGGGCAAGCACTAAGTGGGACACTAAGTCCTTCTACTCCTTACCTTCCAGTATTTGCATGTCTGTAATACTGAACTCCCAGAGTATCACAGAAATGGAAAGTCATCAGCAGATCATTTAACAGGTAAGAAATGTTTGCCAACTGTCCCTCCATGTTTATGGCTATTGCTCTATGTGGGGAAACTCTGGGAACATTTTAAAACAATGACAGACATTCAGTGATTTCTGAACATGGATTTCCACGGTAATCCACTATGCTTATGTCATGGTACCCCAAGCAAGGACTGTAGAGATTGTCCCTGGATATTTTTTCAAATAAAATTAGAAGTGGCATCCACATTGTGATTGTAGATGCAGGTGTTTGTAAAATGATGTATAATTATCAGAGGAACATGGACAAGCTCTTGAAGATTATGGGCCTGATCCAGACCTAGTTAAGTGCTTGAACTTAGTTACTCCTGGGCTAAACCATGTTGATTGCAGGGGAGTCATATTTCATCTGTTGTAAGCAGTATTAGAGTTGAGAGGTGATGTTTCCTATCCCAAGTCTAAATAACAGTGTGATAGTAACGCTGGTCAGTATCTGTGTGCAGTAAGCAATTCAAAGATATAGCCCTGTATGCAAAGAATACAATTAACTTGACTCCCCCTGAAATCAACATGGTTTAGCCCAGGTGTAACTAAGTTAAAGCACTTAACTGGATCCAGCCCTATGTTATTTCTATTGTGTTGTGAAATGTTCCAGTGCATTCTATTCTATATCTATGCCTCACAAAGAATGATCATTGTACCAATCAGACACACTTTGGGGCTGATCTAGAATAACAGTTGTACGCAAATACTGAACACCTATCATTTTAAACTGTAATTAAGAGTTTGATCTTAGAAATGTCATATGACAAATCTAATTCTGTTTTCACTTTTCATATTTGCCTCCCCCAACAGTTCAACAGGGATTTACTGAGGTGCTGATTGGCTCATTTTTTTTTTTGCTGTTGACCCTAATGCTATATAAAGCACTTTGTGCAGAAATGCATTTAATAGAATGCATTTAAATTAACAAATATAATGCATATAATAAAGACAGTCTGTGCCCATTACTTTATAAAAGAGGTGAAAGAGACTCAAATAAATTGTAATTTATTTTGTCCAAGTACCAAAGCCAGAGTTTGAAAATAAGAGAAAATTAGGCAAAAAGTTACATTTTGACAAAAAAAATTTTATTTTGACAAAACAATTTTTCAATTCTTTTTTTTTTTTTTTTTGCTTATTATACACAGATGCTGACTATTTTTACTTTTAAACTGTTATTTAGACTTGGGCTATCACCGCTCAACTCTAATACTGGATTTCATCTTCCTACCAAGAGACTTTCCACCTTATTTCCTCTTTTTTTCAAACTTGATGCAGTCCCAAGTGTAGGAGACAAATGAAACTCATATGAGTGGCAAAACTTATTTTAGGTCGGAACTTGGGGTCATATTTTTAGTTTTTCACATTGCATTATTTCCATAGGGGTTTACACAATCATATTAACCAAAAAGCCCAAAAAGCCTTTATTTCTTTATTAAAGTTTATATGGTGCACAGGTCTATACAGATTACACAGTATAAACATAGGGGTAGATCCTGAGCTACGTACGCTAGCGTATTTACGCTAGATAGTGACGTAAAAACGCTGATTTGTATGTAGTGCGCATGTGCGCGGCAGATGTCACGCCACGTAAGGGGCGTGACATCCATACAACACCCGTAAGGCGGGGTGGCGGGGTGAGGCATTTAAATCGTACAGTATGGGCGTGCTTAGGCACTTATACATGAAGCCTTTACGTACGTCAGTTGTTACGCTTTGAAAAGTTAAGGTAGGGTTTGGCAAGCGGAAAAAAGCAAAAGTACGTACAGCCGAGGGGAGTGCATAGTAAATACGCTATAGTAAATATGCTACGCCTTGAAATGTAGGTCTGGGTCTAGTCTATAATGACTAACAAGGTGATAAGAGTTACGACTGATTGATTACAAACAAGACAGAGTGACACAATATAATTGAGATTCCGAAGAACCAGGGTCGTCACGGGGATGAGGCCAAGGGGGGTGGAGGACCCTATTTGTAAGAGCTTACAATCTAAGCAGGAGGGGGAACAGACAGGACAAACTGAGTGAGGAGACACAGAGAAGGAAAGATAATGGGAGAGAGTGATGATTGTGGGTGTAGAAATAGATCTCTTAAAAGCGCTTTCCTAAACCTTGCAAGCAGCTAAACCACCCTCAGAGTGTCCAAAACTCTAAAATGATCAATGAAAAAAATAAATAAACATTGGGTGAAAAGACAGCGCAAAGTTAAACAACCTAAAAATTACTACAAAGTTTTTAAGATTTAAACGTCATACAGGTAAAAGTAGAAAAAAGTGTCCTTTAAATCCCCAAAAAGTCAATAAAAACAAAACAAAACAAAAAGTCAATAAAAAAAACTCCAGAGGTGCAGTCCAGACAATGCTTTCCTTTAGGTAATCCCTCCAATTACTGCAGAAATCCACAGGTTATAAATGAGAGATAAATGATTCGTGTCATAAAGGAAACTGACAATGTAGTATATTCAAAATACCATAAATATTACTTTTAAAACAATCGATTTAATCAAAATAAACTGTAAAAACAATAAATATGCTGAGGACCAATAAAAAGCAGCAAAATAGGTCCACACATAACAACATAAATTAAAAAGACATGCAGAGACTAAAAAGGAGTCCCACACCGAAAGTGCACTTCGCTTCCCAACTGAGGGTAGATAAAAGGACATCCATCTACCGATGGATTACTCAAGCTGAGTCACAGGAACCTTGGAAAGAGAGTCCTCTGGATGCAGAAAACGGAAGATCCTTGACGCGTTTCGGACATGGCCCTTTTTCAAAAGTGATCTTCCTGATAGTGAGGTCCATATATTTATATAGGGAATCCAGCCGTACATTAGTGGAAGCCGCGGGTTGTCAGAGGGACGGTCCTATACTTCCGACTTATCGGTGTTCCCCGATATATACTTGCCCCGTCCCATTCATATTTGTGTGTATACCATTAGTCACCTCAATACCCACCAGGAGTTTTATNNAACTAAGTTAAAGCACTTAACTAGGTCTGGATCCAGCCCTATGTTATTTCTATTGTGTTGTGAAATATTCCAGTGCATTCTATTCTATATCATAATTGGGGATCCTATGCCTCACAAAGAATGATCATTGTACCAATCAGACACATCTTGGGGCTGATCTAGAATAACAGTTGTACGCAAATACTGAACACCTATCATTTTAAACTGTAATTAAGAGTTTGATCTTAGAAATGTCATATGACAAATCTAATTCTGTTTTCACTTTTCATATTTGCCTCCCCCAACAGTTCAACAGGGATTTACTGAGGTGCTGATTGGCTCATTTTTTTTTTTGCTGTTGACCCTAATGCTATATAAAGCACTTTGTGCAGAAATGCATTTAATAGAATGCATTTAAATTAACAAATATAATGCATATAATAAAGACAGTCTGTGCCCATTACTTTATAAAAGAGGTGAAAGAGACTCAAATAAATTGTAATTTATTTTGTCCAAGTACCAAAGCCAGAGTTTGAAAATAAGAGAAAATTAGGCAAAAAGTTACATTTTGACAAAACCATGATACAATTATGACTAGCTTTACTTTTAAACTGTTATTTAGACTTGGGCTATCACCGCTCAACTCTAATACTGGATTTCATCTTCCTACCAAGAGGTGTAACTTTCCACCTTATTTCCTCTTTTTTTCAAGCTTGATGCAGTCCCAAGTGTAGAAGACAAATCCATACAACACCTGTAATTACGATTTGGACGCATGGTGAGGCATTTAAATCGTACAGTATGGGCGTGCTTAGGCACTTATACATGAAGCCTTTACGTACGTCAGTAGTTACGCTTTGAAAAGTTAAGGTAGGGTTTGGCAAGCGTAAAAAAGCAAAAGTACGTACGGCCGAGGGGGTGCCTAGGGGAGTGCATAGTAACTACGCTATCGTAAATACGCTACGCCTTGAAATGTAGGTCTGGTTCTAGTCCATAATGACTAACAAGGTGATAAGAGTTACGACTGATTGATTACAAACAAGACAGAGGGACACAATATAATTGAGATTCCGAAGAACCAGGGTCGTCACGGGATGAGGCCAAGGGGGATGGAGGACCCTATTTGTAAGAGCTTACAATCTAAGCAGGAGGAGGAACAGACAGGAAAAACTAAGCAGGAGGGGGAACAGACAGGACAAACTGAGTGAGGAGACACAGAGAAGGAAAGATAATGGGAGAGAGTGATGATTGTGGGTGTAGAAATAGATCTCTTAAAAGCGCTTTCCTAAACCTTGCAAGCAGCTAAACCACCCTCAGACAGCGCAAAGTTAAACAACCTAAAAATTACTACAAAGTTTTTAAGATTTAAACGGCATACAGGTAAAAGTAGTCCAATAGATGGGGAAAAAAGTGTCCTTTAAATCCCCAAAAAGTAAATTAAAAAACTCCAGAGGTGCAGTCCAGACAATGCTTTCCTTTAGGTAATCCCTCCAATTACTGCAGAAATCCACAGGTTATAAATGAGAGATAAATGATTTGTGTCATTAAGGAAACTGACAATGTAGTATATTCAAAATACCATAAATATTACTGTTAAAACAATCAATTTAATCAAAATAAACTGTAAAGACAATAAATATGCTGAGGACCAATAAAAAGCAGCAATAGGTCCACACATAACAACATAAATTAAAAAGACATGCAGAGACTAAAAATGAGTCCCACACCGAAAGTGCACTGTGCTTCCCAACCGAGGGTAGAAAAAAGGACATCCAGCTACCGATGGATTACTCAAGCAGAGTCACAGGAACCTTGGAAAGAGAGTCCCCTGGATGCAGAAAACGGAAGATCCTTGACGCGTTTCGGGCATGGCCCTTTTTCAAAAGTGATCTTCCTGATAGTGCGGTCCATATATTTATACAGGGAATCCAGCTGTGAGTACATTAGTGGAAGCCGCGGGTTGTCAGAGGGACGGTCCTATACTTCCGACTTATACACTTGCCCCGTCCCATTCATATATGTGTGTATACCATTAGTCACCTCACTACACACCAGGAGTTTTATCCTGTATTGTCATTTATGTCTTTTTTTCCCTTTTTAATCTAGATTCACCCCTCCCGTACATTCATTTTCTAGAACACATTACGTACAGCCTCTTTTTATGTATTTCTTTCTAGCATGCTACTTGCCATTTCCTTCTCGTCTTTATTTCAGTCCCGATCTGTACATGACTTACCCCTTCTGTACATTTCCCTCAAGCTTATTATGTCCCCTCTTTTTTGCTCACCCTTTTGTATTAGATATCACCCTACTGTGCTGATTACCCTGTTATGCCATAAGATTTCTTCCTTGAACTGTTGAACTTGCATATGTGTGTGTGTGTG
>WWET01001397.1:3803-19306 GCA_011038615.1 Limnodynastes dumerilii | reverse complement strand
TGAAGCATTTGACTGAATATGAGTAGATAATATTGCCTGAAACACTTCAGAATTCATTCTGCTGCTTTTGTCAGCAGTCACATCATCAATAAATACAAGGGAACCAGTTCCATTGGCAGCCATACATGCCCACGCCATGACACTACCACCACCATGCTTCACTGATGAGGTGGTATGTTTTGGATCATGAGCAGTTCCTTTCCTTCTCCATACTCTTCTCTTCCCATCACTCTGGTACAAGTTGATCTTTGTCTCATCTGTCCATAGGATGTTGTTCCAGAACTGTAATGGCTTTTTTAGATGTTGTTTGGCAAACTCTAATCTGGTCTTCCTGTTTTTGTGGCTCACCAATGGTTTACATCTTGTTGTGAACCCTCTATATTCACTCTTGTGAAGTCTTCTCTTGATTGTTGACTTTGACACATATACACCTACCCCCTGGAGAGTGTTCTTGATTTGGCCAACTGTTGTGAAGGAGTTTTTCTTCACCATGGAAAAAATTATTCTGTCATCCACCACAGCTGTTTTCCGTGGTATTCCGGGTCTTTTGGTGTTGCTGAGCTCTCTGGTGCATTCTTTCTTTTTAAGAATGTTTCAAACAGTTGATTTGGCCACACCTAATGTTTTTGCTATCTCTCTGATGGGATTGTTTTGATTTTTCAGCCTAATGATGGCTTGCTTCACTGATAGTGACAGCTCTTTGGATCTCATAGTAAGAGTCGACAGCAACAGATTCCAAATGCAAATGTCACACCTAGAATCAATTCCAGACCTTTTACCTGCTTAATTGATGATGAAATAATGAGGGAATAGCCCACACCTGTCCATGAAATAGCTTTGGAGGGGAGCGTGGCCTGGACGCTGGAACGAAAGGACATGTTCTAGGAGAGCTTCGTGTCCTTTTACCCTAAAACTCACCCCACTCATCTACTTACCCTCTCCCTCCTTGCCAAACCATACCTGCTCCCCCTGGAAAATAAAGCAAGGGATCCGGTCTCCGTTTGCAGGCTTGCTCCCAGATCTGCAGGCCCAGACATCCAACACTACCCCCGGCGGGGTTGGTGCAGTGCCATCTTACTCTGCTCTTACTCTGCTCAATGCCTCCCCTCCCCACGACTGAAGGTGAGCACACAGAGCTGCCTACCATCCGGACACTGCTCCTCAGCCTCCGCCATTTGCTCAGACACTCTCCCCACACGGGAAGATCACAGCCGCCATTTTGGGACTCCTCAACCCTCCCCACTTCAGCAGAGTGCTTTCCATTATAGCCACTGGCTCCTCTGACCTCCACCTGAGCCATTCACCGGACTGTTTACCCCAGGATCTGCTCCTTATGACCCGTGGCATAGAGGGACACCTGCACTACCCCCATCTACCTCAACTGACACTCAGGTACATTCTTGTACTCAATATGTGACACAGACACTCTCAGCTCCCCTGCCCTCTCTTGTGCCCCATTTTTTCTACAAGATATATATACTCACAAAAGGCTTTACATCAGGAGGCCTAGAATCTGGATTGCTAACTTTTTTCCTCTATATAACCACTCCTTCCAAGCAATACTTTATAACAATATAGAGTCCAGAGGCAGATCCATAAGCATAACACTCATCGGACACTGACTGCAGGCAACAAGTGGTGTAATCCTCTCTCTAAAGGTTGCAATATTGCTTCAGCTGCTCATCACACCATCCTGCATCCCTAGACGGATAACATTACAACTACAGTGCGCTGATTCCTATCTGAGTTTCCAAGTGTGTGCCTATTTCCTTATCTGGAAGCTCTCTTTTATTGCTGGGCTTACCGCCAGAAAATGCTTCATCACCATTGCTAAACCCATGAGAGGCAGGTGGGACTAAATTGCATTTATAGTGAGAACCATTTGTTATTTTTCTCCTATACTCTTTTTTTGCTACCAACTTATTCTATTCTTACGTCATAATGTCTCAAAGGCAGAAAAAAGCACCACAAATTCCAAACATGTTTACCAGGCGTGAGAAGCATCCCCCTCCCTCACCTCCCTCCCCGCAAGAATCTCTGCTGCCAGAATCTGACAGTGAACCACAACACCCGATGATCTCAGAGATCACTTCTCAAGTCAAGCTCACAATCCAAACCGAGATCCGTGCCATGCTAACAGAACTTAGATCAGAAATTGCCTCAATTGGAGCCCGCATGGATTCTCTGGAGGAAAAAAACAGACGAGATCTCTGCACATCAAGAGCAAACAGAAGACCATCTGACCATGATCCGTACCGAACTGTAAACTTTAAAAGAGCAACTTGAGGACCAAGAAAACCTTTCCAGAAAGAACATTCCAGAAACAATTTCCAACACTGACCTACCAGCTAATCTTGAAGGTCTGTTTAAACATCTGGTTCCATCGGCTTCCAGTACTGACCTTCTCCTGGATCGTGCTCACCGAGCTCTCCGCACAAAACCCTCATCAAATCATCCCCCACGTGATATTATCACCCGTCCTCACTACTTTACCAGCAAAGAACGTATCTTACAAGCTTCACGAAACAACCCTGACATCGACTTTCAAGACACTTCTCCACAAATCTTACAGGACTTAGCCCCTTCCACTCTGAAACAGTGTAGAGACTTTGCGGATATTACTCAAATATTATGATCCAACAATATTCGGTACAGATGGGGATTTTCTTTCCAACTCATTGTCTCTCATTTGGGTAATACTCGCCTAGTAAAGTCTCTGGATCAAGGCCTCAACCTACTTCGCCTAATCAACCTGATCCTGGACTCCAGAGAAGCGGCCTCATCTTTTTCAATCCCTGCTAGACGGAAGCCTCCTCCGCCAAAATGGTCCACCTGTTACACGCTGCATATGGCAGCAGCGTGTAATCATGCCTCTGTAATTTTGCTGGGTACTCCAGTCCTGATTTCCCCTGCAGCATCTCTCCCTGCTAGGTAACCTACTTAATCATCCGGCAGCTGGGTTACCTTAGCCTTCTTGTCATGTGCATTTAGCAGCCAATGGGGATGTGGCTCTCCCTTTAATTAGCTGCCACCTGTTACATTCTCTGCTGGTCATAGATTCTAGTTCCTAGTGTCTCTGTGCCAGTTTTGTGTTTGTTACCTCTTGCCTTGTGCTATTTGCTTCTTGCTTTGTCCTTGCCCGGTACCTTGCCTCATACCTTGTGTCTCCATTCCCTCCATCTCCCTCCTTGCTGTTCCCTCACCTCCCTCCCCGCAAGAATCTCTGCTGCCAGAATCTGACAGTGAACCACAACACCCGATGATCTCAGAGATCACTTCTCAAGTCAAGCTCACAATCCAAACCGAGATCCGTGCCATGCTCACAGAACTTAGATCAGAAATTGCCTCAATTGGAGCCCGCACGGATTCTCTGGAGGAGAAAAACAGATGAGATCTGTGCACATCAAGAGCAAACAGAAGACCATGATCCGTACCGAACTGTAAACTTTAAAAGAGCAACTTGAGGACCAAGAAAACCGCTCCAGGAGAAATAATCTCCGTATTAAAAACATTCCAGAAACAATTTCCAACACTGACCTACCAGCTAATCTTGAAGGTCTGTTCAAACATCTGGTTCCATCGGCTTCCAGTACTGACCTTCTCCTGGATCATGCTCACCGAGCTCTCCGCACAAAACACTCATCAAATCACCCCCCACGTGATATTATCACCCGTCCTCACTACTTTACCAGCAAAGAACGTATCTTACAAGCTTCACGAAACATCCATGACATCGACTTTCAAGACACTTCTCCACAAATCTTTCAGGACTTAGCCCCTTCCACTCTGAAAAAGTGTAGAGACTTTGCGGATATTACTTAAATATTACGATCCAACAATATTCAGTACAGATGGGGATTTCCTTTCCAACAAATTTTCTCTCATTTGGGTAATACTCACCTAGTAAAGTCTCTGGATCAAGGCCTTAACCTACTTCGCTTCTCAACCTGATCCCGGACTCCAGAGAAGCCGCCTCATCTTCTTCAACCTCTGCTAGACGGAAGCCTCCTCCGCCAGAATGGTCCACTGCCTAATTCATGGACATACTCAGAGTTCAATCGGACTAATTATTCTGTTCCAGTTATATTGCATCCGAATTTCAAGTTTTCTTCCTTTGGGAGATGCGAGGACCGGACTCTTCCAATGCTGTTTATGACTCTTTTGATCCTCTGGTCCCATATCGCAGCCCATTTTCAATGGCGGCTTTTTTTTTCTGTAAAATTGTTCCTAATTTCCCCCCCTTCTCATTTCTTTTATTATTTTCTTTGGAATGTTAGTTGTATAGGCATATTCAGTGTACTACAATGACTACTAGGCTAATATGTAGCTCTACTTATTTTTTAGTATATTGACCTACTGCCTGTTTACATTTTATTGTGGTTCTCTTTCATACTATTATTTATTCTGCACAAGTGTTCGTTGTCATTAGCTCTCTCATTAGTCAAACCCCTCTCTCCCACTTACCTTGCATACCACTCTCATGGACTTTCTCCTCCCCTTCAGACAGCTTGCCACCCCCCACAAATTTCTGGTACTTCTCCAGTACCTTGGTCGTTTTTCCAGGACTTTTCTCCTCATAAGGAGTCTAGTCTCCCCTTTTTCCTTATTCCCGTACCTTGAAGGAGTCTATTACTCTCTGTCTGCATTTTTGACCTATCATCCGCCATGACGATTAATATCTTATCTTTAAATGCCAATGGGTTTAACTCCCCCTCTAAGCGTACCATAGTCTTACAGCAATTTAAACGTAACTCTGCTGATATTGTTCTATTTTAAGAGACCCATTTTAAATCTCCCCACCCTAGTCTCCATGGTAAATACTACTCTCAAGCTTTTTGTGCCTCCTCAGACTCCAAGCAAAAGGGCACAGCTATCTTATTCAATAACAAGACCCCATTCATGCTCTCTTCTTCGACTGCAGACCCACTCGGTTGTTATCTGATCCTTATTGGCTCAATAGGCCCGGTTAAGGTCACTATCGCCTCGATCTATGCTCCCAATGCTGGCCAGGGTTCCTATTCCTATCAGGGTTCCTATTCCTATCTGAATTTCTTGAGACACTTTCACAGCTGGCTCAAGGCTATATCATCATTGGCGGAGATTTCAACGCCTTTCGTGACCCTTCTCTTGATCGCTTGGCCCCCTCACCTGCCCAGTCGAGCTCCGTCCGTCTCTCCAAGACCTTCTCCTCACTGTTGAAGCGCTTTGACCTCTATGATTCCTGGCGTATCCTTTACCCTACTAGCAGACAATATACCCACTTCTCAGCTCTGCACAATACACATTCACGCATTGATATGATTCTTATAGATCGTAATCTCACCCTGCGTCTCTCTCAAGCCTCAATAATGCCGGTGGTCTGGTCTGATCACTCCTCAGTTTCTCTACTGATGGACCTATGTTAGATGGCGCCTAGATGAATCGCTTCTGCTCGTGCGGGCCCACACTGATTCTGTTGCGCAAGATATATCAGACTATATTTCCTTTAACTCCTCTCCTGAGGTCTCTCCAGCTGTCATATGGGAGGCGCATGAAGCGTCTATTATAGGTACTCTGATTGCTTTGTCAGCTAACAGCAATAAAATGGACAAAGCTTGTATCCTAGCTTTAGAGAATCAAATTACCTCTTTAACTTCCTGTTTCCAGAGATTCCCTAAACGAAAAACACGACTTAAATGATTAGCTCTGAAAGGCCAGCTTCATCAGCTTCTATCTAAGAAAGCTGCTAAAACCTTACAATGGCTCCGACAAAAATACTATGAAAAAGGGGAAAGGGCAGATCGCCTCTTAGCACAAAAACTAAGGGAATAACGCTCCTGGAACCATGTCTTGTCACTTAAATTACAAGATAGCTCCCTAATTTACGATCCCAAGCAGATCGCAGATTCATTTCAAGACTTTTATTTCTCCCTATATAATCTTGAACCCCATTTCTCTAACCCTCTTACCCTGACTACTAAAATCAACAATTTTTTAACTTCCATTCGCCTCCCCAAAGTTTCCCAAATGCAAAATTCCCTTCTCAATAAGGAAATAACCTCCCAGGAAATTTTAGATGTTATCAAAGATCTTAAAAATGCTTCAGCCCCCGGCCCTGATGGTCTGACTGCTATTTATTATAAGAAATTCGCCATACAACTCCTCCCCATGCTTCTCAGCTTATTTAACTCCATTCTTTCTGGGTCAAAATTTGATCCAGCAACCACGAGAGCAGAAATTGTCGTGATTCCTAAGCCAGAATGAGATCCCAACTCATGTAGCAACTACAGACCAATATCGCTTTTGAATGTAGATCTTAAGTTATTTGCTAAAATTTTAGCGAATCGCTTAAACCTGATTGTTTCTTCGCTGGTCCACCCAGACCAAGTGGGTTTTATCCCTGGCCGCCAAGCCTCTGATAATAGCAGGAGGTCTGTGGATCTCATTCATATAGCAAATACTATAAATATTCCTTCTCTCGTGGTTGCGTTGGATGTGGAGAAAGCGTTCGACGGTTGGTTGGACGTACATGCGCCAGGTTCTGTCCGGTATGGGCATGCAAGGCCCATCCTTGAATGTCATAGCTGCCCTTTATTTTAACCCCACTGTCTCCGTCCTTCTTAACGGATTTAAGTCTGCTCCTTTTGCTATTCATAATGGTACTAGACAGGGATGCCCCCTATCTCCCCTCATTTTTGCTCTAATGATTGAACCCTTAGCCATAAAACTTCGAGAAAACCCTGATATCATTGGTATTACTGTCGGTTCCACAGACCATAATTACTGTTGGTTCCACAGACCATAAAATATCCCTATATGCTGACGACATTTTAATAACAATCACCAACCCATCCATTTCCCTCCCTAACCTTCTCAAAGATCTGCACGCCTTTGGGACCCTTTCTAATTATAAGATCAATGCTAGTAAGTCTGAAATTCTATCGCTTAACCTTTCTCCTCTCCACTGTCGTCAGCTACAACAGGCCTTTAACTTTCGTTGGCAACCTAAAAAGATCAAATATCTAGGGATCTACTTAACCAAGTCTTATCATCAGCTTTTTAAAGTTAATTACCCACCCCTTTTCTCCACTATTAAAACGGATCTTGAAAAATGGGACAAAATGCTCATATCCTGGATAGGCAGGATTAACTCTCTTAAAATGAATATTCTGCCTCGCCTATTATATTTATTCCAAACCCTGCCCATTCGTGTCCCCGCCTCGTATTTTAAATCCTCCAGCAATTAGCTTCTAAATTTATCTGTGCGGCTCGTAGACTGCGCATCTAGCAGGAAACCTTGTTCAGGCCCATCGGAGAGGGTGGGTTGGGAGCCCCAAATTTTTTGGCATACTATCTCACTCAGTGTGTATCCCTACACTCATCCGCAGGTACTAGTGTATGGGTAGACATTGAAGCTAATAACTCTAACATTGTCTCTGCTTCCTTCCTACTGTGGCTTCAACCTCGTTTCAGATCTACCCTAACCTCCGCTTTCCACGCTAGCTTTCTCTATATCTATTTGGGACAAAATCACCCATGTGTATGAACTTTTAGCCCAGCCTTGGCGTATGAAGCCCCTATGGAATAATCCCCAATTTCCACCTGGTCTTGATCTAAATTCTTTTTACCCATGGGTGGCTAGTGGGATTCGTAATTTCTCAGATCTCACTCCCCTTCATCTCTTCCCTTCTTTCGAGGATCTTCAGACCAGACTTCACCTTCCACGTACATGCTTCTACCAGTACCTTCAACTGGAACACTTTTATAACTCCCTTGCCCCTCCGCAGTTCTCCACATCAGATTCCTCCACTCTCGAGTCCCTCTGCGCCTTGCGAACTTCCCCGTCCAAACTTATATCGACTTTTTACCGTTTAATCTTACAGCATAACCGTCCTCACAAAGACCCCCATGAGCTTCGGTGGGAACGAGATCTTGGAGAGACACTTGAGGAGGAAGATTGGACCTCCATTTGAGAAAATATATCTAAAACTGATGAACTAATGAAAACACGCACAAAATCTATTATCGTTGGTATTTAACCCCCAAGAGGCTAAGCATAATTTATCCATCTACCTCCTCAGCATGTTGGCGCCAGTGCGGAGAGGAAGGCACCTTGTCCCACATCTGGTGGTCTTGCCCTAAGATAGCTGCCCTTTGGAGTGAGGTACATTGCTTAATTGCTTCAATTACAGGTGTTTCCCTCCCTTCTTCCCCAACTTTCTCTTTGCTTCCCCAAAACACCCCTAATATATCTAAAAGTTCCCGGCTTTTAATAAAACATATTATGAACGCTACTAAATGCCAAATAGCGGCACATTGGGAAAATGTAAATCCTCCTTCCCTGTCATCCATTGTTACAGAAGTATGGCGTATATACAAACTGGAATATATTTCCAGTATTCTTCACAATTCTTCTAATCGTTTCTCTGGAGCTTGGATCCCATGGCTAACACATTATCAGGTGAATTCTACACTGTTTGATTAACTCTTAATAACCTCAATCAATTCTCTTTATAGTAACGTTGACTCCTTCACACTCACCATTGTCATCGTCCCCCCCCCCCGCGTCGCATCTCTCCGTCTCATCTCTAATACTGTTTGCAGCAGATGAAATATGACTCCCCTGAAATCAACATGGTTTAGCCCAGGTGTAACTAAGTTCATGCACTTAACAAGGTCTGGATCCAGCCCAATGTTAGTTAGGTTTACTATTTTTTTTTACATATGTAACACTTTATTAAATTATTGAAAGGGTTAATGTCTTTGTAGAATTTTTTTTTCATTTTACACACACTGTACACGCAGTTCTGCATGGCTACAAGTGTAGCCATGCTGTAAACAAAGAATTACAAGGATCACCTTTGCTGATCCTTGTAATTCAATGACTACAGCATGCCTACACATTGCAGACATGCAGAACTTTGGATTTTTTTAATACACGCGATATGTCGCCATTAGTTAGAGGGCTAATTAAGCCCTAAAAACATGGCGGCACATCGCCTGTGTTTGAAAAAATCGCATCGATATCGTGTGTTAGTGAATTTGGACAAAAATATAAAAAATTCGCGTGAAAGTCACCGCGATGCCCCGCGATGCGATTTTTCAGTAAAATATCGCCCTTAGTGAATAAGGCCCTAAGAGCCAGCTTTTATTCACTCTAGAACAATGGAGCTATGACATCACAGTGGCTCTTTGTTCATTGGTAGATCTCATATCCGTGGGATCCCATTGGTGGGATCCCACAGTCCAATGAACGGAAAGTAAACAAATCTGATCCCTTTACAGTGACAGAAATATTTAACAATTTTATAAATGCTCATATTTTGCAAACGCATTTAGCGACAATTTTACAACTAACACTAAAATGCGCACCTTATCACAAGGATTCTAGCAAGTACAAACATTACATATTAAATATTGATATCGCTTGATTGGTAAAAAATCTTAAAATAATGCAACATACATATGTGAAAAAGTTAATTAAATAAGTTTAAGCAGATGCGAAAATTAGAGTTTACATATACAATTAATCACACAATTTGAATATTCGCGAAAAGTACATTTAAAAATATAAACGCAAAAGGGCGTGAAAATATACTCGCTCGTGCGTTAGCATGAATGGGCACGCTCCAGTGTGCTCGCACACATGCGTTAGCATGAAAAGGAGCGTTGGCATTTTCGCGCTCTTTGCAACGTGGCATCCCCTCGTCATCGTTTCCAGGCAATACATAAATTTTCTCATCTTTACATAACTATACGCAAATGCGAATATATTACGTTCGCATTTGCGAATATATCTGCAAGAGAAGCGTACCTTATTTTATGCTCTTACACTTATATTTTTATTTTGACAGACCACCCTTTGACAGACCAGAACTGTCACAACACACTCTCTAAAGTGGGATCATAAAATAAGGTATCATGATTTATTTCAGCAAGTTCCCTTACCTCCATAATCATTTCCCTTTTTGTCCTACTTCGTTCAAGTACCCATAGAACGCTCTTGACACCAAATACAATAACTAGGGCTACTAGGATGAGTAATACTACCAATTTTAAGATACCTGTCACTAAAGCCTTGGCCCAAGTGCCTATACCTGAAAACCAATTTACAGGGTTTAACCAGGACACCCATCCTGTTACTTCCTCGCCTATGGAAGTCAGGGACACGTTATGGGATTTCCTAAATTCCCATTTGAACTGCAGAATTTCGTCCATTTTCCGATCTATGACTTCCTTTGGGTCATCAGTGTTATTTGTTATATAGGTACAGCACTTAACTCCAAACTAGTTGGCCAAAGTGACACAATATCCACCAGAGACAGCTGTTAAATAATTTAGAACCATCCTATGCTAGACCAATCTTTTCGGTAAACTTGCAATACTAGACCTGTATAACGAAATGTATCATCATACATGTCAGTTATATTATCTATTAGCATTGTCAATGAATGGATATACTTATAATTGAGAGTGCCTCGGGTGGTCCTAGTAAAATCCATTGCCACTAACACTTCAAACCCCGTGGACTCACTGATTAAATCATTGGCATGCACTCTACTTTCAGTGGCTATACTTCTTTTGTATTTGTGTTCATAGTGTACATGAACATAAGGAGGAGGACTTGTTTTATGTACATTCAGCATTATTTCATGTGACAGAGTTAACACCTCAGGTACAACCCTGGCTAAAAAAACATAGTCCTTCGGAATTAGGTGCCAACCATTTGTATGCTCTTCTTCCACACACATAATAGACATTACCTGGAAGTATGAAAGGTATATTATGCTGCAAAATATTAACACACAAATCTTCAATACATTTTCCTTTTCCTAAAGATCTCAGTTGTACCATACATGTCTCCGTCTGAATGACTTGTTCACAGTACTTAACATGCACGGTCCCTACTGGAATTTTAGTATCTCTATCCCACCACCTGAGTGACTGGTACCCTGTACTATTCCGTTGCTTCGGTACTTTCTCGTGGGTGTGGTTTCCTTGTCTGCCCTTTGCACGTTGATCAGTGTCTGATTTGCCCACTCTGTCTCCCAGTAGCCTGGTTCTAGGTGGCTAGTAACGTTCACACACAAGAGGGTCCTATCAAATGTATACTGGCGTAGGTTTAGACTAGGGGATGCTGATGAGTTGTAACGGTCCCCTAGTGGCTATTCGCCCCCTAGCAAGAGTACTTCCGTGTTGTCTAGGGGTACAGGGATTACACCTATGTTATCTTGCCTCTATGATAGTGGTCAAGTGGACGTCCCTTAAAGTTAGGATTGTGAGTTGTCTGGCATCGATAAACACAACCTTCCTCCATTTCTGGGAGACAGCACTTACAAACACAGAGTTTTTCAGACACTAACCCAGCACACCGTTCTGTCACCTCACCTTGACCGGTACCAGGAGCCCCGGAATTAGCCTTACTCCAACCCATTGGGTTATTTTTAACGGTTTGAACATAGTCCTGTCTCCTCGAACCATACCCCAGGTCCTTACTCTTCACCACCCTTTGATCCAGTGAGTCCATCATGCTGTAATAAGAGAAGAGAATAACAAGAAAGAAACGGTTCTCCATCTGGGCTATTGTCACTCTGCGTCCACATAGTTGTCCAAGAACAGACAATCGAGGCTGGGAGTGGTCGTTTCGATTTCCTTCTCGTCTGGCCTCTCTTCTGATTTTTCGACCTTCTTGCAGTGTGACAGATGTACCCAGGTATCTCTCTGCCACTTTGATGGAGGTGGAGCTAGTCAGCAACACTTGATAAGGACCTTCCCACCTGTCAATCAAACAACCAGAACGTAGGAAATTCCTGATCATTACAAATTCTCCTGGCTCAATGTGGCTGATCCAGACCTAGTTAAGTGCTTGAACTTGGTTACTCCTGGGCTTAACCATGTTGATTGCAGGGAAGTCATATTTCATCTGTTACAAACAGTATTAGAGTTGAGAGGTGATGTTTCCTATCCCAAGTCTAAATAGCAGTGTGATAGTAATGCTGGTCAGTATCTGCGTGCAGTAAGCAATTCAAAGATATATCCCTGCATGCAAAGAATACAATTAACTTGACTCCCCCCTGAAATCAACATGGTTTAGCCCAGGTGTAACTAAGTTCAAGTACTTAACTAGGTCTGGATCAGCCCCAATGTCATGACAGTTACTCAGAGGCATGTCCGGCGCAAGCAATTTAATACATTTCTGATGTTTTTTTTTAACTGTTTACTCATTTATATAAGATACCGAACAGTCACATCAGTATTGTACTTCAAGTCCTCCTGAGGATCTATCATAACATGAGGTTGTCGACCAAATAAGATCTCGTATGGTGACAGATTGAGTGGGGAACTGGGGGTTGTCCTAAGGCTATGCAAAACTAGAGGTAAGGCTTCTGGCCAAGCTAGATTGGTCTCAGCCATGACTTTACTAAGTTTGTTCTTGATAGTGCCATTGAACCTCTCAACCTTTCCACTGGCTTGTGGGTGGTATGGGGTATGTAGTTTACTCGTTATCCCCATCAAATGACACATAGTTTTTAACACTTAACCTGTAAAGTGGGTACCTTGGTCACTCTCTATTATTCTGGGTATCCCGTATCTACAAACAAATTCCTGGACTAGTATTTTAGCAGTAAAAGCAGCTGTATTGGATGCTGCTGGATACGCTTCTACCCAATGCGAAAAGACATCCACACAAACCAACACATACTTCAAGTTGGTGGGTGGTAGCTGTATGAAATCAATCTGTATTGCCTGGAAAGGACCTTCAGTTGGAGGGATATGAGATGGTTCTACTGGTATAATCTTTCCTGGATTCTTCTTCAGACATATGAGGCAAGACTTAACTTTCCTCCCTGTCATCTTGTAGAATCCAGGTGTACCCCAATATGAGCTTACCAGTCTGATCATACCTCCCCTCCCTAAGTGAGTCAAACCGTGTGCTACTTCAGCTAGGGCTGGAAGATATGATTTGGGTTCCACAGGCCTCCCTTTCCCATCAGTCCAGAGTCCATCAGAGCCCTGGTCACATCCTTTTGCCCGCCAACTTGCTTTCAGCTAGGGCTAGAAGATATGATTTTGCTGCCACAGGCCACTCTTTACCATCAGTCCAGAGTCCTTCAGTGCCCTGGTCACATCCCTTCGCCCGCCAACTTGCTTTTTCCTGTGGGGAACATAGAGATTGCATGTTAATCAATTTTTCCATTGATACGGTTTCAAATACAAAAAGGTTACATCTTCCCTCAGTCGCCCCCGAAGCTGCAGCTTTCTTTGCAGCCTTATCTGCCCACTGGTTTCCCAGGGAAACTCTGTCTATCTCGTAGGTGTGGGCTTTGCACTTTATGACTGCTACCTGTAAAGGTAACTGAATAGCAGTCAAAAGTGCGCTGATTTGTTGGGAGTGTGCCACTGGTGTTCCAGCAGTTGTCATAAACCCCCTTAGTTTCCACAAAGCCCCGAAATCGTGTACTACTCCAAATGCATATCTTGAATCAGTATAGATATTGGCAATCTTTCCCTCTGCCAACTCACATGCCCTTCTCAGAGCTATAAGCTCCGCTACTTGGGCTGAGTGAGGCAGGCCAAGGGGTTCTGCCTTTACTGTACCTTCATCGTCGACAACTGCATAGCCAGTACACAATTCCCCAGTCTCTGTCTGCCTGTGACAACTCCCATTGGTGTAAAATGTCACCTTAGCATTAGCCCACGCTACGTCCAGAATGTCTGGTCTCGCCGTAAAGTTCTGTTTTAGGTAGTCTGCACAGTCATGTTTGTCCGTCTGCCCTGTGTCAAAATCAAAATTCCAGTAATTTTCTGCCATATCACCCTCCCCAGCGTCAGTTCTTCTATCCACCCTTTGTGCATCACTGGGCAAATGTTGCTGGGTTCAACGTGTTGCACCTCTTGATTGTAATATTTGCGTTTTCCAACAGCGCTAATTTCCACCTTGTAAATCTGGCAGATGACACGTGTCTGGTTTGAGCAGTGTTCAGTAGTGCAGACACAGCATGGGGTACATGAACTGTCAGGTCATGTCCTAAAACAACATCCTCACTTTTGTTAACCAGGAGTGCGGCAGCCGTCACTGCTCTCAGGCACGTCGGAAGTTACTTAGCTACTGTGTCTAGTTGTGCACTGTAGTAAGCCACCGGTCGGTTAGCGTCACCATGTTGTTGAGTTAAGACTCCTGCCGCACAACCAACAAATTCCGTGCAGAACAAATGGAATGGCTTTTTGTAGTCAGGGATTCCTAAGGCTTGTGCTGACATTAGCTTCTCTTTTAACTCTTTGAACGCTAGCCTTGTCTCGTCCGAGTGTTCTGCTCTATCTGGCTTGGAGGTTGACACTAGCTCTTGTAATGGTAAGGCTGCTATGGCAAACCCAGGGATCCAATTCCTACAGTACCCACATGCCCCAAGAAATGCACGGACTTGTTGTTGGTTCTGCGGCAGTGCTATATCCTGTATTGCCTTAACCCCCGTCAGATGTCTCAATCCCTTAGTTAAACAGTGTCCCAGATACTTGACCCTGGTCTGGCATGGTTGTAGCTTCTCTTTGGATACCTTGTGTCCTGTATGCACCAGATGAGACAACAGTTCTTTAGTATCCTGTAAGGAAGCTTTGAATGATTCTGAACACAATAACAAATCGTCGACATATTGAATCAGAACCGACCCAAAAGACTGTAGACAATCATGCAAGGCCTGGGAGAAGATACTGGGACTATCCACAAAACCTTGGGGTAATCTGGTCCATGTGTACTGTACCCCCTTGAAGGTAAAAGCAAAAAGGTACTGACAGTTGGGGTGTAAGGGAATAGAGAAAAATGCAGAGCAGAGATCAACAACAGTAAAGTAGGTGGAGTTTGCAGGTATTTTCATCAGAATGACAGCTGGATTGGGCACCAGGGGAAATTGGCTCTCAACAACCTTATTGATACCCCTAAATTTTGTACCAACCTGTAACCTCTTCCTCCACTTTTCTTTACAGGGAAGATGGGACTGTTGGCTATACTAGCAGTCCTATTTAGAATTTCTTGTTGTGACAACTGCTCGATTACAGGTTGTACACCAAACTCCACTTCTGGTTTTAAAGGGTACTGAGGTATCCTGGGAGCCTGTCTCCCATTCTTCAGGTGTATTAGTACTGGGTCTACATTTGCCATCAATCCAGTATCCTGTCCATTCTTTGTCCACAGAGGCGTGGGCAATTGTGCTTACATTCCCTCTATTTCTTTGGAGAATTACAACCCCCCCCCCCCATCGAGGTAAGTACCATCAGCCTAGCTGGTGTTTCCAATAGGTCCTTTGCCTCCTGAACGTGTGTACCAGCAATATCCAGGAACACACCATCAGGAGTACAGTAAATCATAACCCCCATCCTGCACAACAAGTCCCTCCCAAGCAGGTTAGTCGGTGTTGATGCTGCAAGAAGGAAAGAGTGTTTAGTACTGAGAGGACCTATGGTGATTTCCGTAGGTGCAGTCAGTGGGTACTGCTGCACTTCTCCCGAAACTCCAACCGCTCGGATGG
>WWET01001396.1:376035-390952 GCA_011038615.1 Limnodynastes dumerilii | reverse complement strand
CCGATAATCGCCTAGTGTATGGCCAGCTTAAGTCCTATCATGCTCTGGCAGCTATCAGCTAGGGTTACAATGTTGTAGCATGCAGGGAAATGTAGCTTCACAGTCCCTGTAGTGCTGCAGGTGGCCTATGGCTTGTTTAGATAACTACATGCAACAATAATGCCTGAGAAGTCTGTCATGCATGGCACAATGCAATGTTTCTATGTACTAAGGAGAGAGTTCCACTTTAGTAATAATAATAATACTACTCTCTGGTAGAGTACTCACCGTTTCAGGCTTGTGATTGGCTATGATATCCACTGCTCTTTCTGTGAATAAGTGAGTGGAGTATTTCTTCTCATATCCTCTGGCCGACACTTCACCATCCCGAAAGTCAAGGGCGCACATTGTCTTATTGACAGAGGAGCTTTTGTAACATCTCTGATGAGTATAATAATCCTCGCTGCCCAAGTAATATCCTGTCATATAAACAGGGAGAGACACAGAATGTAAGAATAACACAGGTCGCATTTACGCAATCTACATAAGAAAAAGATACGTAGATTACGTAAAAAAATTACCACGCATGCGCAGTAGTAAAAATCGCTAAGCACTGGACGTATATGTTATACGTCCAGTACTCTGAATGCAGGCAACAGAGCCTATTGCAATGTTTATAAATGTTATTCCTGTAATAGATTTGCTGTGGTTTCGGTGACATGTCACACAGTCCATAAGATAAGATAAGGCAAGTTTCACTTTATTTACACAACAAAAACCATAAAAATGATGTAACGTAAACTGAATATAATTTTAAATACACAGCATTGCAACAGGTTAATAGACACAAAACAATACTATCATACAAGTGGCCCAAAACCCATCCCATACTACTGCCCCCTTCTGGCTGTGTCTATCCTTCACCTATAACCATTGGCCTAGCTGGATGCATCTGTCCACCACATGATAATCTGGACATATGTATAAAGAGCTGCTGAAAACAATGTGCAAACCGAGAGGTTCCAGGCAGAGCCATAGTGAAGGGAAAAAACAGAAATCAGAGGCCCCCCTAGACCTGAACCAGTAATGAAGTAAATCTTAATGAGTAATTACAGATGCCCCCATTCATATTTGCTCCTGTCACACAGACCTAGACGTGGCCCTGGCGCCTCATCTCTTAGCCCACAAACTGAATTAAGAGTTTAAACCACTGGTGAGTCCTTGGGCAGTTGGTAAATGAAACTGTGCAAATAGAGTGGAGATTGTGGACCGGACTCACACCTACGTGTACACGTGTCCGCACCTACTTCTCCGTCCACTCCCCTGCCCCGCCCCAGTTTTTAGGTGCCTAATGGCACTTATGAGTGCCATAGGCAAACCTTAAGTCACAGCGTGTATTTTCCCTATTAAGATGGGAAATATGCATGGACAATCCCCAGCCCTCCCTCCCAGCCTAATTTACATCCCTCCCCCCACCCACTTTACCTAATTATCCCCTTAGGCTGCCACGGCACGCCTCCTCTTACCTAATAAACTACGTGCAGTCTTTAAAGGTGTGCATAGTTCATCTACGTGCCTGAGGGCTACATAGATTGTGTAGTCACAATGACTACACATGCCCAGTGGCCAAAATCGGCCACTTACGCACCTTAGAAGCCTCTGCTTCTTAGGAGTAAATCAGTTCCTGTGTGATTACCTCTAAATGACCGTGACAAAATAATGCCCTCCACTATCTGTGTGTTACAAATATAACAAATATATACAAGTATAACAAATAAAGACAGTCATTTTAATTAGGAATTACCTTTTTTTTTATTTGAAGGCATGAATGAAAAGTCATGACCCTTATTATCCTAGGATACACTAATCACTTTGGAGTCACACAAGTGGCCATGGGTCTGTTAAGAAATGTTGACAGTCAAAATATCGACAGTTGGGTATTATGGGCTGGATCCAGCCTTTAGAAGGAGTTTATATTAAGAGAGGAAAGTTACTCCAGAGCTAAACCATGTTGATTGCAAACCGTATTAAAATTGAGAGGTGATGTTTCCTATCCAAAGTCTAAATAACAGTGTGACAGTAAAGCTGGTCAGTATCTGTGTGCAGTAAGCAATTCAAAGATATATCCCTGCATGCACAGAATACAATTAACTTGACTCCCCCTGAAATCAACATGGTTTTGCCCATGAGTATCTTTCCTCTCTAATTTCAAGCTCCTTCTTAAGTCTGGATCCAGCCCTATGTTAATATTTTTTTGCAAGATCTGTAAACTTAATGTAATGCAGACAGCTAGTAAAAATGTATATGTAATATATATGCAATACTGACATAATACTCTACTGTTGACAATTTGATCTGTCAACATTTTGACTATAACAGTAAGGAAAACGAATACCCTTCCCACCAAATTAACTTTTAAACTGTTATTTAGACTTGGCCTAGGAAACATCACCTCTTAACTCTAATACTGTTTACAACAGATGACATTTGCCTGCCGAGTTATTTAGTATAGTTTCTACCTGTTTTCCTCTTCTTTTCAAACTCTGGATCCAGTCCTTTGTTACAGTGGGCCTGATCCAGACCCCTGAAATCAACATGGTTTTGCCCATGAGTATCTTTCCTCTCTAATTTCAAGCTCCTTCTTAAGTCTGGATCCAGCCCTATGTTAGTATTTTTTTTGTAAGATCTGTAAACTTAATGTAATGCAGACAGCTAGTAAAAATGTATATGTAGTATATATGTAATACTCTACTGTTGACAATTTGATCTGTCAACATTTTGACTATAACGGTTAGGAAAACGAATACCATTCCCACCAAATTAACTTTTAAACTGTTATTTAGATTTGGCCTAGGAAACATCACCTCTTAACTACAATACTGTTTACAACAGATGACATTTGCCTGCCGAGTGATTTAGCATAGTTTCTACCTGTTTTCCTCTTCTTTTCAAACTCTGGATCCAGTCCTTACAGTGTTTCCCAAAATACACACCTGTGCTCCAGCAAGGAGACCTAGAAATCATGCACTGTTGGAGGTCCCTGAGGACCAGGGTTGGGAAACTGCTTTATTACACAGAATACGCTCTGGATCAGGCCCAGTGTTTCCCAAAATACACACCTGTGCTCCAGCAAGGAGACCTAGAAATCATGCACTGTTGGAGGTCCCTGAGGACCAGGGTTGGGAAACTGCTTTATTACACAGGATACAGTAAATCTCGATTAATAGAATGAATGGCCTCACCAAAGTAAGTGTCAAAGCCTCTTCGGGTTGGCAGGCAGTCTTTTTTGTACATGCCAAGGTGCCATTTTCCCACCATGTGGGTGGCATAACCAGCGTCCTTCAGTAATTCAGGCAGAAGCTTTTCATCAAGGGGTAGGCAATAGGGCTGACATGGCCATATTATTTCATGTTGTAGACCTGTGTGAATCTATCAAACAAAACAAAGGTGACAAGGTGGAGAGTTACTGCAGTTATATCACCTCATATTTTAGGAAAACATACAAAGATATCTTCATAAAGAGATGAGTAAAAGACAGCCCACACTGGAGCGGGTCTCAGGATGACCAGTAATATAAGTCAGTGTTAGTAATATATGTCAGTGTCTGGTAATACAAATGCGTTAACATCAGCAGTGAGGTGTCACATCAAATGCATTGGGATCTTATATATAGATATTCCCATCACAACATATTATGGACTGGAAATCAATGTATTATATTCAGTTTCTTTGACTCTGTGGTGAGGCGCCATTAGAAGTTTCATTACATTCTCTCAAATGTCAATGTATTGACCCATTAGCTTTCATGTAAATGGTGTTCTGACGACAGGACAGGAAGCATATGTCATACATGCAAGGTGGGAGCATGGAGGTATTTAAATAGCACAGTAATGGCCGGTGTCAGCCCTTGAGCACAATTCTGATTTCTGTAAACCTTAAGGTAAAGTTCTGCTGGGTGTTTTGTTCTCTCCTACCCAGTTTCAAACAGGCTGGAATATCGATTGCTTATGCTTCGATGAGGCATAGCAATCCATCCCCAGAGCACTGAACACGGTGCTTCAAAGGTGAGTGTTAAAACTAAACCCAACCCTTTCCCTAATTCTGACCCTAACCCTCCCCTTCTATTACCCTAACCCTCCCTTACCCGCAGCCTGACCCTAACCCTCCCTTCCACACAGCCTGACCCTAACCCTCCCTTCCCCGCAGCCTGACCCTAACCCACCATTTCCCGCAGCCTGACCCTTACTGGAGAGGATACTCTCCTTTCTGTTAGTCCGGTCCTGCGGCAGTGGCGTTTCCAAAAACGAATGGGTATTCAAAATAGGGACGGCCGAAAAGGAATTTCACAAAACCACCATTCTATGAGGGGACTCCCACCAAGTCCTGCTAATCCCTTGTGAGCAAGAGGAGGAACACGATCTGGTTACAGCAGGGATCTGGTCTCAGCATTGCTCTGGTCTCTTGTATAAAAACGTGTGCCAGCAAATATCCCCACTCCATAACATCCCAGACAGCAACATAAGGCCAGCATAAAGTTTCAACCATGCAACTTTTAAATAGTTAAAATTTTACTTTTAAATTGGAATCAGTATGGTTAACGTGTTACAGATTTTTACACTTCCATTAGTAGTTCCCTTTGGGTTCCATGTCTGTGTTGTACCTTTCCTCTTTGTATTGAATAAAGTGTGTGAACTATTAAGTGGGACCTCCCATTTGGCATGAAATTATATTACAGCTGGTGCAGTCTATTATTATTATTAATTATTATTATTATTATTATTAAAAATATAGACAAAACAAAGTGCCAGCGCTTTCACTAGTTACATACAGTGCAGCTGTCAACTGTAGGACCTGACCTACTAATTAAGCGCTGGAGTATAAACAATAAAAAAATATATAAATTAAAGCTTGTGATAGTTGGAGACCAACACTGGTATAAAAAACATTAACATTTATTGTAATTAAAAAAAGATATAAAATATGAAATACATTTCTATTGCAGACACAAGTAGTAATCATAAATCTATCTGACTGTTACGCTCCATGTACCATAGCACCTTATAAATACTCCTTGGATGTGCAATAGAAATTATTTCATATTTTATGTTTTTTAATTAAAATAAATATTAATGTGTTTTACACCAGTGTTAGTCTTCAACTATCACAAGCTTTAATTTATATATTTTTATTGTTTATACTCCAGTGCTGTCTTTTGTCTTTTTATTTGATTTATTATTATTGTTAACACTTATTTATATAGCACCACAAATTGTCCGCAGTGCATTCACATTAGTCGCTGCCCCTATTGGAGCTACATACTAAGGTCCAGGGCCGTTTCTAGGGTGGGCACGGGGCGCGTTCCTAGATAACTTAAATGGGGGTGCGTCCCGCAGCCCTCCCCGTGCCACGGTCACAAAGGCCGCGGCTCTCACAGGCGCCTGTAGGAGCCCTGTATTCCCAGTATTACGTATACTAGAAGTGACTGCGCCGCAGAGGAAGGAACAAGAGGGAGAAGAAGGTAAGTTTATTTATAGGTATTTAATAAAAAAAAGGTTCTTTAAGGGAGCACAAAAGGAGTCCATATATGTGGGGGCACAAAGGGAGGATAAATATATATGAAGGAACACAAAGGTAGGATAAATATATATGAGGGGGCACAAAGGGAGGCTGAATATTTATAAAGGGGGCACAAATAGAGGCTGAATTTATATAAAGGGGCACAAAAGGAGGCTATTAAATTTAAGGCGGTACAAAAGGAGGCCAATGCATTTAAGGGGGAACAAAAGGAGTCTGAATATATATAGGGGGACAGAAAAGGAGGCTGACACATATAAGGGGCACAATTAGAGGCTGGACACAAAGCAATTGACAGAAGTGGATAACTAGGCACATGCAGACATTTTTTTTTTATTAATTAGAATTTTTTCCGCCCTGGGCCCTGCTATGTCTAGAAACAGCAATGCTAAGGTCCCTTACATTCATAAATACACACATATACACACGCGCACACACACTTACATATCCTCAAATGTTACCCTTGTATTGAATTAAGTGTGTGAACTATTAAGTGGGACCTCCCAATTGGGATGAAATTACATTATATTACAGCTGGGGCAGTCTATTATTATTATTAATTATTATTATTATTATTATTAAAAATATAGACAAAACAAAGTGCCAGCGCTTTCACTAGTTACATACAGTGCAGCTGTCAACTGTAGGACCTGACCTACTAATTAAGCGCTGGAGTATAAACAATAAAAAAATATATAAATTAAAGCTTGTGATAGTTGGAGACCAACACTGGTATAAAAAACATTAACATTTATTGTAATTAAAAAAAGATATAAAATATGAAATACATTTCTATTGCAGACACAAGTAGTAATCATAAATCTATCTGACTGTTACGCTCCATGTACCATAGCACCTTATAAATACTCCTTGGATGTGCAATAGAAATTATTTCATATTTTATGTTTTTTAATTAAAATAAATATTAATGTGTTTTACACCAGTGTTAGTCTTCAACTATCACAAGCTTTAATTTATATATTTTTTATTGTTTATACTCCAGTGCTGTCTTTTGTCTTTTTATTTGCTTTATTATTATTGTTAACACTTATTTATATAGCACCACAAATTGTCCGCAGTGCATTCACATTAGTCGCTGCCCCTATTGGAGCTACATACTAAGGTCCAGGGCCGTTTCTAGGGTGGGCACGGGGCGCGTTCCTAGATAACTTAAATGGGGGTGCGTCCCGCAGCCCTCCCCGTGCCACGGTCACAAAGGCCGCGGCTCTCACAGGCGCCTGTAGGAGCCCTGTATTCCCAGTATTACGTATACTAGAAGTGACTGCGCCGCAGAGGAAGGAACAACTTAAATGGGGGTGCGTCCCGCAGCCCTCCCCGTGCCACGGTCACAAAGGCCGCGGCTCTCACAGGCGCCTGTAGGAGCCCTGTATTCCCAGTATTACGCATACTAGAAGTGACTGTGCCGAAGGGGAAGGAGCAAGAGGGAGAAGAAGGTTAGTTTATTTATAGGTTTTTAATAAAAAAAGGTTCTTTAAGGGAGCACAAAAGGAGTCTGTACATATATGAGGGGGCACAAAGGGAGGATAAATATATATGAGGGAACACAAAGGTAGGATAAATATATATGAGGGGGCACAAAGGGAGGCTGAATATTTATAAGGGGGCACAAATGGAGGCTGAATATATATAAAGAGGCACAAAAGGAGGCTATTAAATTTAAGGGGGTACAAAACGAGGCCAATGCATTTAAGGGGGAACAAAAGGAGTCTGAATATATATAGGGGGACAGAAAAGGAGGCTGACACATATAAGGGGCACAATTAGAGGCTGGGCACACAGCAATTGACAGAAGTGGATAACTAGGCACATGGCGGATGCAGACATTTTTTTTTTTTATTAATTAGAATTTTTTCCGCCCTGGGCCCTGCTAGGTCTAGAAACGGCACTGCTAAGGTCCCTTACACCAGAGGTGGCCAAGCTCGGGCCTCGTGAGCTACCAACGGTTCATGTTTTCCAGGTCTCCTCAGAGGTGAGATAATCACTACCAACTGTAGATTTATCAGTCAAATGTAGAATGTATCAGTCAGTAATGAACACACCTGTGCTCTAATAAGGAGACCTGGAAGACATGGACCGTTGGTAGCTCACGAGGCCTGAGCTTGGCCACCCATGCCTTAAGGGATCCATGAACTGAGAAAGTTTGGGAACCACTGAAGTAAACCATTGGGAGGCTATTAAATTTAAGGCGGTACAAAAGGAGGCCAATGCATTTAAGGGGGAACAAAAGGAGTCTGAATATATATAGGGGGACAGAAAAGGAGGCTGACACATATAAGGGGCACAATTAGAGGCTGGACACAAAGCAATTGACAGAAGTGGATAACTAGGCACATGCAGACATTTTTTTTTTATTAATTAGAATTTTTTCCGCCCTGGGCCCTGCTATGTCTAGAAACAGCAATGCTAAGGTCCCTTACATTCATAAATACACACATATACACACGCGCACACACACTTACATATCCTCAAATGTTACCCATTCCATTACAAAATACTCTCCTCCTCAGTTTTCAACTATCTGTTACTATGGTAACCTCTTTTTTGAAGAGACAAATAGTTTTTTAAGTATCAGTTAATTAATTTAAACCAGGTGAGTGACAGTCGGAAGCCTAGGAGCTAGTACCTAATGGAATGGGTCATGTTGGAGGGTCTGTGCTTGGTTAATTTAAGTCAGCAGTCAATTAACCTACCAGCATGTTTTTTGTTGTGTGGGAGGAAACCGGAGCGGAGAGAAAACTCACGCAGACAGAGGGAGAACATACAAACCCCACACAGATATGGCCCAGCACAGTAATTGAACTCATGACCTAAGCACAATGAGGCACAAGTGCTAATCACTGAGGCACCATCTTGTCTTTGGTACATGAATAAGAGTAGTCCAAAATATTATACAAACTCTCACACATTTGCTGTTCATATGTATAAACTTTTAAGGCATAATCCTAGAAGAAAACTTAACAAGATCATGAAGTGCAGAGCAGCCTGGCAATCAGGTGACCTGTCTGAGTCATGTGACCTGTCTGAATCATGTGATACAAGTCCGAAACTACTACATGGGATGTAGGATAATGTGTGTGTTACCCTGCCTCTCCCTGTATAAATAGGTGGCTGGCATGTGCCAGTATAGCGCTGACCTGGTATCTGCCGCTCAGCAGCTGGCTCCGGGATGGGGTGCACAGGGGCTGCACGTAGTACCCGCCCAGCGTTACCCCCTGACTGGAGATACGGTCCAGGTTTGGGGTCCGGATTTCGGAGCCGTGGAATCCCACATCGTTCCAGCCCAGGTCGTCTGCCAGAACAAACACTATGTTGGGCGGACTTGGAGCTGAAGTGGCACTAAGGGCAGCCTGGCATAGTGCCAAAGCAACCCAGATAAAGGGCACCCCAGTGCCAGGTCCAGGCATAGTGACTGGAAGGATGCCACAGGGTAAACTCTACCTCTCCCGCCTGGGGGAATTTCTGAAAGAACTGCCCACCGATCAGGAACCGCCCTGCACCCTCCTCCTGTATCTTCCGTGTCTGATGTATGCAGTGTATATACTGTAATGCTTTCCTGTTATTTCTATGTACAGGCTGTAATGCATGACCTGTGCGAGGCCATACATTCATCTACTTTATACCGCTTCATCTATTTACTAGTTCATCACAAGTACCTGGAGCACAGATTCATGCATTTAAGCTCAGCACTTTGTTTACAATGTTGTCTTTTTCAGTCAGTTATGATTTTATTTAAGATGTATACTATTGTAGAACTTTCCATGCTGCACAGTGTATGCCATATTTCCTATACATGGCACATTAGTTTCCATATTGTGATTTACTGTATTAAACAATCATTCATATCAGTCCCAGCTCCATCAGACCTTACAGTCTTCACACACACAAAGTAGGGTTAAATATTAGTCAGCATGTGGGAGGAAACCCACATAGACATAGATTAAACTAATGATCTCTAAGTTTTGAGGCAGAAGTGTTAATCACTTGAGCCATCGTGCTGCTTTTATGCATTAAGCTAAATATAATGCACACTAACCCAAAAACAGAGAACATTATATATAACTATACATTATTATAACATATATGTTGTTTTCATATACATAGCTTACTTTTGGGCTATTACCCAGTGCCTGAAGTCTCGTGAGAACGTGATTTCAGGCACTGGGTAATAGTCTGTCAGTAGCGCCGGTCACCTCCTGCTAGCAGGAGGTGATTTGCGGCGTTAACTGAGAGATTTTTTTTTTTTCTATGGTTATTTTTTTACCGCTGCCTGCTGTTTTAGCGCAGCGGTAAAAAAATAATTGAATGGGCGAATTTTTAGCGCTCAATTGCCGGCGAAGGCGTCGTATTTTTACCGACGCAAAGTTTTTGAAAACTTCGCCGGCAATTGAATCGGAGAGGTGCGTGTTTTTTTTATGTACGGTAGAAGTGAAAGTGAGTGGGGGGGGCATTTAAATGGCTATTTTAGGGTGTGGTTAGATAAATACGCACGTCCATAAGTAACATACGCTCATAAGTACACACTTAGAGATAAGGGTGCCCTATGGAGGCGTAAGTCGCCGAAAACCCGTCCGGCCGAGGTGTTGCCTTGCTACGTGCACGATTAAATACAGATCTGTGACTATGGTCCTACACGAGCAAGGTGTGTGGCAGCCCCGGGTCAATGAACTTGTGGGAGTTTATGCTATTAAAATTGTTTTAAAAAAATGGACTCCTGGGAAAGAGGAACAGGCAGAAGAGGGTGTAGTGAACTGAGACAATGGAGACACAGGTTGAGGGAGAAAAGGGTCACACAGGAAGAGTGAAGCCAAGAGAACAGAGGGGCTGTAAAGGGAGGCATGCATAAGGAGAGTGATGGAGAGGGCATACTAATCTCTACCCCTTAGTGTATCTTTAGTTCTCCAAGTTCTTGCTTCCTCCTCGCTTTTTCAAATTACTTCTCATTTCTTTTTTGTTTTGCTATGGCAATCTAGCTCTCCTTGTCGTTCCCTCAAACCACCCTGATATTTATCTAATAGTGGTCTACAGGTCTACCCCTGTGTTTCCACCACCCAAAGTAGGTTACATGAACTTCATTAGGCCTTTATTTTCCTAAATCTATTTTGTTTTTCTTTTTTAATGATATTTTTATTTTTATGGAGGCTAAATTACATATAAAACATACATTACAATGTGGATCAGGTGTCAGGCAGGAGTGAGGAACATTGAACAGGTGGTGGTACATCGTGAGTTGAATTCATTTGAGAATAAGAAAGTGCAGGACAATTCAGTCAGACAGCCTCACATTTGGTGCGATACATTGGCCTCTTTCTTGTTATTAGGAATAGAACAAAAACAACATAACTAATCTTGCTTTCCGGTGTGCCGGTCCAGATACCTGATAAGGGTGAAGGAGTGTGTATGAAGTGAGTGCGGGTCATAATATGCATTGCTTTGTGGTGCCACAAGAGACATGAACGGTGGTTATCTTGAGAAAGAGTGGAGTGCTGGTTGAAAGGCGTTGCTTGGTTGCTATAACACTGCTGTTACTATTCACAATCCCTGTTGTTACCGCTACGACCCGAGACATCGGGATATCGGACTGTGTGACTGTTGATTTTTTATAAAAACGCATTTCTATATAAGTGTCCCACTTTTCATGCACATAAAAAGAACACTGGGTGATGGATGCACTGAAGACAAATGTATAATCAAGCATTTTCTTCAGAGACCTAAAGGACACTAAGGGCCAGATTTACTAAGCTGTGGGTTTGGAAAAGGGGAGATGTTGCCCATAGCAACCATTCAGATTCTAGCTGACATTCTCTAGTATCTAATGTTAATTTGAGAAAGGATGGATCGAGCCCGAAATGCGTCAGTCGGCAGCACTTTACGGCAGTTTCCTGTGAGAGAGGAGACCGAACGGAGAGGACGGCGAGTTTGAGCCTTAGTGATCCCGGGACTTGTTTATAACAGGCACATCTTGTCCATCTGCCTTCTTTTGGGACTCTCATCTCTGGGGTATTGAATTTGTTTTTATTATTTACATTTTACATGCTTTAAATGTTTTACTCATGTTGGAATAAACTTGTATATGTGTTTTCACTTACTGGATGTTTTTCTCTGTTGTAATACCCACAGGTGCATTCCCCTGGAGGGGACCTTCAATGAAGAAAGAGACCACATAGCCATCATTGAATAGTGGATTTTGGATTTTATTGAGTAATATTGGACTTTTCTTGGACTGTTTTAATATACAGCAATCAGTTTTATGCTACATTGGATTGTTTTATTACCAACACCCTTAGGAGTCCTTGCAGCACTTATCTTTCTAACCTTTCTATATAAATGATATCCTCTAGTATGTAATAGGAAAGTGAGAGCTAGAATCTGATTGGTTGCTATGGGCAACATCTCCACTTTTCCAAACCTGCAGCTTAGTAAATCTGGCTCTTATTCTGGATTCAGTTTTTTAATGTCATTATATTTATTGAAAAGATTTCACTATTTCATTACTGCTCCGTGGTTTTAATCAGATATTCCCAGCATTTTATTCAAAGCGCTTTTTATCCACCTACTCATTTGTTCTTATTTCTGGATTCAGTGTCTCACAAGAATCTAAGACCTGCATATCAGCTTGGAATTCTGTGTGACTTTGGTGTATTAACATAATCTATTTGTGGCTGGAAGATGCTTTTTATATAATGGGACCAGCTATTATTTTAATATGGGATTTCATGTTTTACTGCTATGTACATTAGAGCTGGGTACCACTGATTTATTGTCATGTCTGGTTAGAGAATCCTATAGATATAATGGTTCTACTGTTATACTGCATTAGCTAGTTGTGTAAATTAATGGGTGTAGTATGTTACGCAAACAGTCTGAGTGTTAACTGTTAACCTGCTGTCACTAAAATACTGACACTGGACCTGATTCATGCTTAAGCAAGCATTAGGTTCTTATATATAATATACGCAACTAGTAGCAAGGCAACTCCCCCGGAACGCCCCCAGTTTAAGGTTCTTAAACGACTTAGGAATTCCATAGGGCTACCTTATCTTTAGGTTCTTAGTTGTGTGTGTAGGACTGCTAATTAAGAATGTTTCTGCATAACCGCGCCAAGATTTGCTCTTAAATGTCTACCTCCACCCAATTTTCTTATCTTCGTACTTAAGTTTTCCTGGCACACCACTTCCTTCTTAAGTCAATATGAACCGTGCGGCACTAGGCTCATAGTGGTGATTCACAGCAGTCCCGTTCTAAGTCCAACGTAGATTGCGTATATAAGTTACTGTGCATGCTCAGTATATCCCTTCCTAAATATACGCCCCTAAAAACCCGCAGATTCTTGAGTGTGAATCAGGTCCATTGTTACTTGATCCACATTGCTTCGCTATTCTATCTAACTCAACATCTGTCAGATAGAATATTGTAATGCCAACCAGTGGTTTAACTAGGCTTGTTAGAACCCAGGACAAATTTCAGATTTTTCACTCTGACACCCACCAATACAGAAATAACACTTGTTACAACTGCACAATAGATATATATATTTAATATATTGTTTACAAATGGAGAAAACGATGTGCATATGTTAAATAAACTTTCATTTTGTTAAAAAGTACAACACAATTACATATTTAAAATGAAAACCAGATGCAATGTAAACTTCTTATATAAAGATAATTAAGAATAATGGAGAAACCTTAAAGTGTAGTATCATAAATATTGTTCTGGGAGGGCCTTGAGTGTTACTTAAATACCAGGGGCCAGATTTACTAAGCTGCGGGTTTGGAAAAGTGGAGATGTTGCCCATAGCAACCAATCAGTATCTAGCTCTCAATTTCTTTTTACATGCTAGAGAATGTCAGCTAAAATCTGATTGGTTGCTATGGGCAACATCTCCACTTTTCCAAACCCGCAGCTTAGTAAATCTGGCCCTGGGAGTTAAAGGAGACAACACAAGACAATTCTTAATCAACTATAGTATTTAATAAAAAATGAAGCACAATGCATGAATAACACTTAGTAGTTATTCCTTGATAATGATCAACAGGTTTCCAGGAGCCCCTATCTTGATTGTTGTCAAGCTGGTAAAATCAGCACAGTTCCATGGACGAGGCTGGGGGGCTGACCTTGTGGCAAATCTTTTATACCCCAACAACAACAGAGCTGGAACTAACTACCTATTAGGTTATAAGTATGCACAGTATAAGCTAGCATTGTAGAATGTATTATCACATACCCTCCACCTGTTCCACTCCAAAAAACAATTGGTTGGATTTAACCATCCAAATAGTCTTTGTCCTTGATTATTATGAGCATCTGTAAATGTTCTCTTTACATTTTCAAATTTTAATATATGCTTGTAATATTATCCCACTTCTGACACCACTTATGTTCCCGGTGGAACTTGAAGGTTAGTTAAATACAGAGCTACTTATCTAACTAATTACTACATCCCACATATGCACAGTTTAAGCTAGCATTGAATAACGTTAGTATCACGTACCATCTGCTCCTACAAAGCTACCTTATCAGCATGTCTTGGCATTGCATGTCTGGTTCTACACAGTATTAATAACACGTTCACATAAGAACACATTAAAAATGGCAGTTATCTTAGGCTGCCAGGACACAAATGTATATGATTATTTTATCTATTATTTTAGAGATTTCCTTTGCAATTTAGCAGAGAATATTCGCACACAGACACCAACATTTTCACTATACATAATAGTGGGCTAATCTTTCACTTGCTTTTGGATGACTGGGCAAGAGAATGTAACTTTAACCCGATCGACTGTTATGTGACCACAGCAAACAACTACACTCAGGTTTCCATCTAGATCGTTTTTGTTTTTTTTCCAAATGCAGGATGTGTTGGTGTTGCAATTCATTCTGACTTTACTCCATGATGGCCAACCACTCCTAGGTCTGTTAGCACCATTGTTGAACTTCCTAGACCAGGGGTTCTCAACCCTGTCCCCAAGTACCACTAACGGTCCAAAGTTTTTAGATCTCCTTGCTGGAGGTGAGCTCATAACTGACAGTTACATTTTGAAAGCTCCACAGGTTTTGCAGGGAGACCTACAAAACATGGACCATTAGTGGTACTTGAGAATGGGGTTGAGAACCACTGTCCTAGACAGATCGTGCCTGCCCGAAAATACGTGACCTGCTTGTGTATTTTTTTGATGTTCTCAAGCTTATGAAACAAGCACCTTCATCAGGTAATTATCGGTCACAAAGACCTTGACATGTACAAACTGAACAGGAAAGGAAATCCCTGACAAAATATCAAATGTTTGTATTTCGGCTTTAAATATTGTGTCTATAACAAAAAGTGTTAATGAACTTTCAT
>WWET01001396.1:347565-357660 GCA_011038615.1 Limnodynastes dumerilii | reverse complement strand
AACTCATCAATAATGGGAAATCCTATGTTTTTCTAAGTGTATTGACAGTAAACGAAACGGTTTCTATTTTATTGCATAATGAAACCTGGTAAGTCTCAAAATGATGCTGGAAACAAAACCAGCGAATGATCAAGACTTTTGCAATTTATTTAACTGAATAGCACACACTACACATTTTGTTGTGATTTTTGCCATTGTAGACTGTGTAAACAAAACATTATTTTATTTTAATGCGATATTGTTTGATGGGGCCCCCCTTCAAAATTTTTGCCTAGGGCCCCGCAAAACCTAGGGCCACCCCTGCTCATCTCAAGATATATCCCAGCTCACTCTCTCAGATCTTCACAGGACATACAGCTCTCCTCTACATTAAACAAATGCTCTGATTCCTGGTTACAGGACTTCTCCTGGGCTGCACCCACTCTCTGGAATAACCTTCCTCGACCAATAAGACTATACTGTACTCTCCAAACTTTCAACCACCCATTTAAAACTCAGCTCTTCAGACAAGCATATCAGCTTGCACAACATACATGCTTAATAATTGTCAACCCCATTTACAACCACTGTGCTCTCTAATTTTCCTTTCCAGTAAATGATTAACACAACTTGAAAACTTTCCTTTCCATACTAAAATTCCCCTCAGTCCTGCTACTAACAAGTCTGTGTGACTGGATCACACAAAGCACGGAGCACCTTTACTTAACACGCTGGCTGGCCCATTGTGTGATATATATGTGTGTCCTTATGTATCAATCCCCAATGTCCTATAGAGTGTAAGCTTGTGTTGTGAGCAGGGACCTCAGACCCACCCAGTCTGTCTGTTACCACCCAGTCTTGTTAAAATGATTGTTAAAATTGTAAAGCGCTACGTAATCTGGATGACATAAATTTATAGGGATCCTAAATTCCATTCATGTGAGGAGAGACCCCCCCCCCTCTCCTCGCACAAATGGGACCTCCGACTGCAAAATTCTACCTTTATTGAGGATTGTTAGTAGGGGCTTAGCCAAACCCTTGCTATACGATACAAATATCTACCACCACCCCTCCCACCATGAGGTCATGCCGTCTGCATGGCGGATTATATCCCCAGTCATTAGAAAGGCTGGAAGCCCTATTCCCACGCTCGCTCACTCACCTTTTGTAGAAAAGATTGAAAAAGGTGAACCTGGATCAGGTCCTTAGTTATGCGACCATATGCACACTATACACCACACTCGCACACCACATCTAGCCTTACAGCACCAGGTGCAATCTTTGTGTGCATCAGTCTGGATCAGGCCCATAGCTGCAGACTAACATCCCGAATAAGAGTTTGGAGTAATCACAGATCGTCTGGAAATCTATGTGGAACACACTTAGAGATGTTGTGTTTCTTTCTTAAGCTCTAATTTGCAGTAAACATAAATACAGCTTATAAGCAACACAAAATATTTCCCTGAATGCAGACATCTTGTTATTATTTGTACCCCTGGCATTGCAACATGGTTTGTCCTTTTGTGTTGCGGCTCTAGCTCAGCATTAGAGTGCAGTATAGCTTTGCTGTCCTGGAAAGACCAGGTTAAGTATTTGTTCTGGGTTCCCAGGGGCGTGCTGGGTATACAGGCAAATAGCAGAAGCTGGGAGGCCTAATGTATGGTCTGCTCATGGACTGGATAGTGTACGATAGGAACTTGACAGGACTGGACTGGACTTGGAATCAGACTGAACTGGAAGCAAATGGAATTGCTGGCAGATTTCAGAGCAGTTGTAGCAAAAGTAAAAGGTATTGCATACAGCAGATATTGCAGGCTGGAGACTAGAGACAGTTGCACAATAGATTTCATGGTCTCTGCAGACAGCAGGTGTTGCAAGCTGATGAGTGTAGCAATTGCACAATGGATTCAATGGTCTCCGCAGACAGCAGGTGTTGCAGGCTGATGACTGTAGCAATAGCAAACTGGAGACAAGGTGATTGCAAACTTCATTTATCACTCACTGAAGAAGATCTACAGTGGACTGCTGGAGCCAGGATACATGAAAGGTATGCAAGTGTTGTTCTGGCAGTGTTTGAACAGTGCACAGGGTCTAAATAGTGCACCCCAGACAGGGATTGGTAACTCATATCATGTGACCGCTGGAAGCAGAATACGATTGGCTGACTCAGATCATGTGTGGTTTCCAAGATGGCGGCTCTCTTGTACTGGGGAACACTGCTGGCTGGTGCCAGAACATGACTACCTCTGATGCAGTAAGTGACATTTGTACTGTTATACAGGAGTATGAATGGGCAATTCTGATGCTTAGAAAAGACTATGGACCAAATTCATAACTACGTGCTTTGGTAAGTTACGTGCCGATTTCTAAGTGTTGCGCTAATGCGCATGTGTAGTAAATATTTTATGCCATCTACGTAGTGTTTCGTTACGTAGATTGTGTACATGCGGTCTTTTAAGACCCAGCATGGGACCCAGTGCCATTGCACCTGTTGCACAAATGGTAGTTCCGCCACTGGTCCCCCCTACACTAAGGGACTGGTTCAATCGGATCGACTGATGTTCTTATGTCTACATTAGAGAGATATAAAGAATATAACCTGGTGTCACTCGTTTGAATTTAAGTATACCCCGAATATATACATACATACACACACACACACACATACATACATATACACACACACACACACACACACACACACACACACACATACATACACACACATATACAGATGATAGACCCCTCAACCCAATAATGCTTACCAGATTCTAGTGTACTGTGTTCAGCAATGTCCAGGATCACTATTTAGTGATCTAAAATGGTCACTAAATATTAACCTAAACTTATCTAGCCATTCAGATCCATATCCCTATGACTTTGTTTCTCTCCAACCCAACCTCCCCCCACTTCCCATACCCTTAAACATGGCAGTTATACTGAAAAATGGTCACATGCTTCAAAACCCCTTCCACACAGAGGCGGAAGGAAGGGATTTACACTCTCAACTGTGTATTTTCAATGGATAGCTTTGTTATAAAAAAGAAATATTGTTAAATAAAACCACACTCCCACTACAAGAAAATAAGCTTTTAATTCTAAAGATTATCACAAGACTATGAATCTCAATTAATATTTACCCATAATTAGATATAATGTATTTAATAAATCTGCTATATAATCCCAGTGCCCTCTCACACTCGCTTTTATGCACAAATTCACAACACAGACCAAGAACCGGTGCTTAATGGGAATCCCTCCAGAGATCAACAAAGATAAAGTATTAAAATATGATATTTCTTGTACTTTCATTAAAACCCCTTTTATTAATAAGTACTTTTCAAATATAGTGTTGTATCAGGAAACTAATGGCAAAAAATGCCAGCGATATATTAAAAACTACATATAGTGAACAAAAAGGACAAGAGTGATCATTATAAAAGTCAGGGGACACTTTAAACCAGCATCTAATGTTATTGTAATGTGAAAAATAACACCTATAATCTTATTGTATTCAACTGCGGCGTATACAGTATATACATGTGTAATATATAACAGGATAGGGGAGAGTGGGATCCATTTTTACTAATCCCCACTCAGATGCCTTATGATTCCCTGAGGGCCTAACATATTCCAATCAGTAACTAATTGAACCATATGTGGCTATATCAAGTATTGGTGCGTTGTTTAACAGTCCATAATCACAAGTAATAGCACTAAGTCTAAGTATATATCCCTAATAGCCCTTTGCTTACCTCTGCTCCCCAGGCTCGGAAAGCTTTCTCCAGCCTTAATGTGTTCATGGCATAAGTCCCAAAGTTATCAATTCCTTCCTCCTGACCAGCCTGCATGATCACACGGTACAGTGCTGCTGTGTCTTGCCTCCTGTGGTAGAGCTCCCAGCCCAGCTCCCCTAGTGGCAGATAACATGCACCATAACGTGTTATCATTCAATCTGGATGCATCTGCAAGCTAGCACTGTATGTCTGGCACCTGTCCTCACCTGTGTACGATATTCTTATCGCTGTTACTGGGATGTCAGCAATGTCCATTCTTCTGCCATGTAAGAATTTAAAGGCATCTTCCCCAAGGTCATCGGAGGTCAGCTTCTGGAGAACTCTTCTGGAAAGTGGTCCTGCTACACCTAGAACTCCAACCTCATCCGTCACATTCATTATCTCCACGTTGTGCTTCCCCTGCACTGCGCTCTCTTCAATCCATCTGTACGTATAATACACACACCACAGGGGCATAAGGTCTGTTTGTAATCGAAATATGGTTATTTAAGTTGCCTAATAGAGAGTTCTGGAACATATCATTATCAACACAGCTCTGTGACACAAAATCCTAATATGGGGCAGTGTTCAGAGATCCGTTTTTTTATGTACACAATTATACGCACGGCTGGAGTAAGGAAACACCCACCAACAACCCTGACACTCCCCTCTCCCGGACGTGCTGAATCCCTAGATCACTCTGTTCTTCCTGTGTGTACGTGCGTATATGTGCTCCGTCCGTGCGATTCTTTATAACCGCGCCTCCATGTGTTCATTTAAATGTCTCCCTCCGTCCACTTTTATGTAAATTTCCAAGCACGGATTTCTACACCGCTCATCCGCTCATGTCCCAAGTGCGATTCACACGCCTGTTCCTACAGCACTTAGAAGTGTATATTCAACGTAACTTACCTAAATAAAGTTACTACGCATGCACAGTTGATCCGATCTTAAAAATACGCACGCAACTCCCCGCTAATACGGATCTCTGAATACAGCCCATGATCAGGATCATCATTCGTCATGTTGGTGCTGTGACTCTCCTTGGTATTATTCAGTAAATAGTGTGATATCATCTCTGTTGACACTTATGGTTTTCTACACAATCAGACTTTGGTTGATCATTTGGGAAATTCAGGAAATGGTTATGTCATTCGCCCTCATTCCACACAGTCCGCATCTAAGCTGAATAAGACGGAGGAGCATGTCACATCAGAATGGCTGGTGACAGCAGAGATAAAGATTGTCGTAGGGTAGAATGTACATTCAGTTTCCATTGTTCCTGGAAACAATCAGATGAATAATGCTACTGTGCCCTCTACAGGCAAAAATCGCTGTTTAATTTTACCACAAATAAGAGTTCCACATGGTATAAGGGTCTCTATCATCAGTGCTAGGAAGAATACCAAACATCCATATTCTAATATTGTTCTAAGACTCACAACATGTGTATGTGGTCACATTACTGGCCAGTGTAAGATGATGGTAAATTGTATTGTATTAAATTATGATGACCCCCCCCCCCTAGACTCAGGGCTGAGGGCCTGATTCATAACTACGTAAGAACAGGATTTCATTGTGTATATTTAAGAATGGTTAAACTGAGCATGGCCAGAACTCAAAACTATGCACTAAAACCATGTAAGAATGATTCACAGATAAGAACGGCTACTTAGGAATGATTCATGTTTAGGAATGTAATGACTTCTGCATGCGAGGCTATAGAGACATAATGCAAAGGAGCAGCTCTCAAGCTCCTATGAGCGTTTATAGAGACATAGGAATAATTCACAGTTAAGACCTTGCAGAAACTAACATACGCATGAACAAAGATAAGAATGCCCCCTACCGTTCTTAAATTGACATCAGTGTGGTTAACAGAGAGCCAAAGCCTCATGCTTTTCTGTTTGTTCAGTACAGAGCTGCTGTGTGATTATAATGAATACATGTGTTCGCTTTGATTGAAACAATTAAAGTCTTATCTTTTAAAACTGCTGTTGTCACCATTTTGTGTTTGACTTTAAATTTGAAAGGTTCTCAATATTTACATTTATTTGCAGTTTGTGCAGGATTTGTTGTAAACATTTAAAAAAAATGTTTTATTCATTTGTATCATTGTTTGTGTGAGACCAGGGGCCTGATCCAGACCTACGCCGGCAACCGTATTTACGGCCGGCGTATGCGTAAGATTGGCTGTTTTGCCGATCGGCGCTTGCACAAGGCCGATGTTTGCCGGCGTAACTAGGGATTTCCTTTACTGAGGATCGTCCCTAACTGTAGCTTAGTTACGGTTGAAGGGGCGTTCTAAAGTTAAGATTGCCGGAAATATGATACAGTTAGGCGGGGGGGGAGGCAGAGAAATTAGGCTAGAGGGGCAGGGTTAGGATCTTCCGCTCCGGTCCTGCCTTAGTTACGCCGGCTAAAGTTAGGATAGCCTTTAGCCGGCGTAACAGAGTCTAACCATGCCAGGACAGGGGGAGTGTCAGGGGGAGTGCATAGATGTTACGCTGTGCGTTAGTACGCACAGCGCAACATCGTAGTTCTGGATCAGGCCCCATGATACAAATTTAGTTTAGGTCTAACTTACGTAGATATATATTAATTTGATATTTAGGTTATAACAGCTTTGTAAGCTGAATGGTTCTTTCTTAATCCTTCAATAAGTATCTATGATTTTAATCATTTTGTACATTTTAGAATATTGCAATTTTTTACAAATATTTTGGTTACTTTTGTTAATTATAAAAGAAAGAAAGCCTAAGAAAATCAATCCGCTTCTTAATTGAATCCACTAATGTGTTTCTTTGCTTAGCCGTGAATCACGAGGATATTAAATATCCTAAATATATGCGCAATTCTCAGTTGGGAAACAAAGCCACTCCTAAATATACGCATATGGAGAAAAGAACGTTCCTAGCTCCTAAGAAGCTAGGGGTGTGGTTGGCATTTTCCTTTAGTATTTGGGAAACATTCTTACGGATCTGGACTGTGCGTATATTTAGGAACATTCCTATATTCTCTTTCTTAAGTGTGAATCAGGTTCAGAGTCACAAACAGTGAAATTTGCCCTCTCATCTGTTTCCTATACACAACTATCTCATTATACATTTATTGTAACTACTGAATGAAGGGCTGCGCACAAACCTCAAATCATGCAGTTCTGACCCAGATCCTGTAATCAGCAAAAACTCCCCTGGAGACAAGTGAGACACTGTGAGCTCAGCATACACTCGGCCTCTAGGAGTCAGCATGTGACTTATATTTGTGAAACCGACCTGTGCACAACAAATCATCATTTATTTACTTACAAAGGCAGTAAAAACATATCAATATTACTATAATGCAATAAAGAGCGGGGTAGTCATTCTCATCAATGCTCTTTGAAAATAAATGGCTTAGAGTGAAAAAAAATTGACCCTAAACATGGAGAAAAATACTTTTGATAAAGGGCACAGCCCGAAACGCGTCAAGGATTTTCCTGTAGTACTTCCCATGAGCCAATCTCCAGCTTGCAGTATCTTCAGTTGTCTCCAGGTTTTGTCCATCCTGCACGTCCGGACTTTTGCAGCTACTCCTGAGGACTGTCTGCTACTTTGCATCGGTATGAATTTGACTTTTTGGGTCAGTTAAGGCATATGTGTAGTGAGCAATAACACACAGGGCTGCCTATTAACATTGTTGCTGTTTAAGGTGTATGTTTTATATAGTATGGTTTTAAGAGGTGTTATTTGTTGAAGTAAAATCTAAATTTTTTTATTTATTTGGTCTTAACACTCATTTCTTCTCTTAATTTTATACCATCGGTGAGAATAGAAACTTAAGAAGAAAGAAAGTGAGCACTTGGATTTTACAGTGGCTCATTTGGATTGTTTTAAGATTGACTTTATAGAAACATAGAAAGTGACGGCAGATAAGAGCCACATGGCCCATCTAGTCTGCCCATTTGTTTATTGAAAACTATACTGACCCTAGACCCTATTTACCCTCAATTTGGGTTTCAATTTAGGATACCCTTATATTCATCCCAAGCATGTTTAAATTGTTCTACTGTATTGGCCTCAGCCACCTCAGATGGGAGAGGACGCCTGATATGGTTTTTCACATAGATGCCTGTATGCCTATATGTTACTCGTGATTTTTTTTAGATATCTTTGTGGCTTCTTTCCCTCAACGCTTAATTCAGCCCAGTTATTTTCTCTTTGATATTTATTTGTGGAGGCGCAGCAGAGGTTTGTAGTGCAATAGAGTGATATCTATCTCTATAAAGATGGAGAAAAGTATCCAATGTCCATCTTACAGGTATCTTGAAGTATTACTAAACTGTCTTTTGTGTATTCATCCTGTGGACAGTAAGGCACCAGCAGGTGGTCAAGGTGACTTAAACCTACTTAATTACTCACCTTTGGAATGGCATTTGCCAAGAGATGGTCCAGAAACCTGATGGCATCCTTGCCTTTTACAGTAAACTTGCCAAATGGTGTTAGGTCAATGACGCCCACTTTTTCCATCACCTGTTTGTATTCTCGCCTCACTGGCTCAAACCAGTTTGTTCTGCAGAAGCTTGGTCTACAAAAAGTAACAGTAACATTATATCCACAAAAACGGACTAAAATAATGTAATTTTACTTCTTTAAAGGTAGACTTATTTATTTTATTTATTAACAGGTTTTTATGTAGAACTATCAGATTACGTAGCAATTTAATTATAACTATCATTATAACAAGACTGGGTAGTAACAGACTGGGTGTGTAAGAGGGACCTTTTCACAAGCTTACACTCTATAGGACATTAGTGATTGATACATAAGGGCAAGTGCTATATATATCACACAATGGACCAGCCAGGTTGTATGGTAAAAGTGCTCAGTGCTCTGTATGATCCAGTCACACAGCAGTGTTATTAGCAGGACTGGGGGGAATTTTAGTATAGAAAGAAAAAGTGTTTCCATCAATCACGACTGTTCAGGAGTCTGCATTAAGGGACAAAACTTTTTGAATTAAAGACTCAGGAAACTTTAGAAGGAAGACTTTAGGAAACCAGATTCAGTCACTACTTGTGACGTCACTTACTTGTATCCAATATCATCCTCTGGCTTGTAGAACCAGTGAGGCTGCTCCCATCCCGCATGGAAACCCATGGAGCATTTTGTCTTAAGATCTTCATATATTTCACTAGTTCTTTCTGTTGGTCTACCTGCAAACCTTTCTTCTTTAGGATAACCCACTAAGTAATAATGAAAGCAAAAAGATATATTTATTTAAAACAATGTATTAAGATTTTCTGGAACCAATGGGTACATTTTAAGGTCCATGGGTTTGCGCATTAAATGCAAAACATGATTGGACAGATGCAGATGTTGCGTTTCTCTTTTAGTGATTCTGGCCCGTATTCAACATATACGTCCGGTGTTTAGCGATTTTTACTACTGCGCATGCATAGTAATTTAACATAATCTTTCAGACCGCATTTACACAATCTAAGTAAGAAAGAAATACATAGATTACGTAAAAAAATTACTACGCATGCGCAGTAGTAAAAATCACTAAACATAGGATGTATATGTTATACGTCCGGTACTCTGAATATGGGCCTCAGTTCTCCAAATGCTAAAGCTGCATAAATAATAGGCCTGTTTAAGTATCTGAAAGGGTTGCTGTGTGTTAAAAATGTGCTCACAAAGCCTCTTCTAGGCTTATATGTTATACGTCCGGTACTCTGAATATGGGCCTCTGTTCTTCAAATGCTAAAGCTGCATAAATAATAGGCCTGTTTAAGTATCTGAAAGGGTTGCTGTGTGTTAAAAATGTGCTCACAAAGCCTCTTCTAGGCTTTAAATGGTATTTTGTTTTACCAACTTAAACCCAATAAGTTTCTAGAAGTATAGAAATGTCCATAATTCTTGAGACTTCCTTATCATCAATAGAAGAACCAGGGCTTACCAATGTTGTTAAGTCCATATGACTCTCTTGCTTTTACTGCTGTGTATTTTGTTGTGGTCCATTTGCCATATCTGTTGGGGTCTAATTCAATGAGGTCAAAAGGAGGTTCCCCAGCAATCATCCAGTCACTCAGAAACTTGCCAATACCACCAGCATGGATTATGCCGTATCTATAAAGACAGGATTGGGAGAAGTGCAGAGAAGGCATGTAACTTGTACCTATATATATTTCATATGTGTATTCTACCAATGAACAGCCAATCTTTTCACAAACCTTAAATTACATTTTCATACAATTTGTTGCAAAATTACGTACCGTATTCACACCTAACTCACCCGTCCTGCCCCTAACCCATCTCCTGTTTTTAGGTACCACTTGAGTGCCATAGGGCTACCTTAT
>WWET01001396.1:316571-340985 GCA_011038615.1 Limnodynastes dumerilii | reverse complement strand
CAGATGAAATATGACTCCCCTGCAATCACCATGGTTTAGCCCAGGAGTGACTTTAAGTTCTTATTTTAAGAAGACTCTTAAGTGTGAATCAGGTCCTTAATTTCAAACTCCTTCTTAGTCTGGATCCAGCCCAATGTGCTTTTTTTTGTGGCATGAATGCCTAAGATCAATACTTTACTATTTATCATCTACCTGCGATATAAAGTATAAGTCATCAGTGGATGATTTAAACTTTTCTATATGGAATAGAAACTTCGGGATGCAGCCTGCAAAAGACAGAATGGTCTCCTGCAGTAAAGGACTAGCGTCTGGAGTCACAGTTCCGCAGACCCTCCAACACGACCCATTCCATTAGGTACAATATAATCCACTCCTAAGCTTCCAACTGTTACTCACTTGGTTTAAATGAACTAACTGATATGTAAAAAAAAAACTCTCAACAAAGGTGGTTACCATAGTAACTGACAGTTGGAAACTGAGGAGCAGACTGACAGTTGGAAACTGAGGAGCAGAGTATTTTGTACATAATGGAATGGGTCATGTTAGAGGGTATGAGTTCCTTAGTTTTCGTCTTGCGTATATTGTTTTAAGAATTGAGCGATTACGCATGCATAGTATCTTATTTACGCTATCTACATACCATTTATGTACATAGATTGCATAAACGCGGTCTAAAGACTGCACTTACGCAATCTACATACAGAAATGGTACGTAGATCGCATAAATATGCTACTACGCATGCGTAGTAGCTCAATACTTAAAACAACGTACGTACGACGAAAACTACATCACTGTGAATCCGGAACGAAGTGTTCCCATGCGATTACCTGCCTACACACTGTGCTGAACTGATGGGCAAAATTCACAGAATATATGGAATGAATGAGAATAGTAAAACTAGTGGTAATAAACTGTTAGCATTTCTGAATAACTCAATACAGATACAACTAAATACTGTTGATTGAATGGCTGTACAATGCTGCAGATTCTCTGTGGTGCCTTATAAATAATTGATCATTATTATAATTTAGATTCATTTATTTCTATTTTGGAGTGTATGGGTCCTTTCTGTGTGTGGTCACCATACTGGCCTATATGTAGTTATCAAATAAATTCACTTAAATCATGTAAAATGAATGTTTATTTCATCATTAATGTTGAAGTGGTTAAACTAAATCTCAGAAAGCGATCCTTAATGAGTGAAATGAGAAAAATATATCAATCAGCAAAGATCATACAGAGGATCCTGGCTGTGGTGACAGCGTATTGCAGGGTCTGCAGCTAATTACACATTTGGATTTCTAAAAAGCAGCTAAAAGCAGAGAGGGAGCGAGGAAGCAGCCGGATCTAGCTCATTCTGGTTCTGCAGCTCGCCTTGGCTCTGCATAGACAGTTCAGCTGTCCCAAGCCAAGAAATCTGAAGCCAGCATTGGCTCTGCTTCCATGCACAAGAATCTGAGTGGGGGAGGAAAGTAGGAGCATAGTGAAATATATACACACACATATGCCATTACTATGTAATCCTGTAATGCATCAGTCATAATGTGCAGGTATGTATGGGATCTTGTATTGTTGCACATTGCATATTGCTAGAACACGTGTTTTCAGGAGAAGTGTGCTTTGGGTTACAGGGCACTTTCCATTACCTGCTTACCTCCAATACCCTGCAATCATCAGGATGCTGCTGCTTAGATTACACCTTACCTCTCACAAGGGACCAGATTCAGAGACTGAAAATAAGATAGTAAAGGTACTCCTGGGCTAAACCATGTTGATTTCAGGGTAGTCATATTTCATTAGCTGCAAACAGTATTAGAGTATTAGAGTTGAGAGATCACGTTTCCTATCACAAGTCTAAATAACAGTGTAACAGTATCTGGTCAGTATCTGTGTGCAGTAAGCAATTCAAGATATATCCCTGCATGCAAAGAATACAATTAACTTGACTCCCCCTGCAATCAACATGGTTTTGCCCAGGAGTAACTTTACTCTTTTATTTCAAGTCTGAATCTGGTCCTAGATCAGCACATCTATCTCCAGAAATACTTTGGGCTCTATTTACTAACTTCATTTTTTTCATGTGGCGATGCCCATTTTTATGTGAAAATGGGATTATCGCATGAAAATGAAGTTAAATGTATTAACAAACCAGTTTTACTCTCCACTTGCAACGTGAAAATAACGCCACCTCAGACTGGCATTACTGGAATAATTCCAGCAATCTCCCCATATTCCCAACTTTCCCTCCCCGTAATAGCCGTTATTAGCAGAAGGAAAAGGAAGTATGTGTAGGTAGGCCGCTGAAATACACACACATGTATGTAAAATTAAATGTAAAAATGTTTTTATTATTATTGTGGACCACACCATATAATTTATGTATGAACCTATTTAATATTAGTGATGCAATTCACTGCTGTATATAATTGGAAATGTATTTATTTGGTTTTGGGAAGTCTATTAATTACTAGCACATTGGGCTGGATCCAGGCTTAAGTAAGTGCTTGAAATTATTTACTCCTGGGCTAAACCATGTTGATTGCAGGGGAGTCATATTTCATCTGTTACAAACAGTATTAATGTTGAGAGGTGATGTTTGCTATCCCAATTATAAATAACAGTGTGATAGTAAAGCTGGTCTGTATCTGTGTGCAGTAAGCAATTCCAAGATATATCCCTGCATGCAAAGAATACAATTAACTTGACTCCCCCTGCAATCAACATGGTTTAGCCCAGGAGTAACTAATTTCAAGCACTTACTTAAGCCTGGATCCAGGCCATTGTGACAAATTGTTTGCAAAGGAAGCCCCATGCTAATGAGTCTTGTACAGACATAGAATCCTGACCTGGAGGCAAAGGAGCGGGTCATTAACTTTTCATTCTATAAATATTCCTGTGACCTACAGATTTGCTGAAATGTAATCCATTTCCCTGCTGACCAGCGTCCTGTCAACTCTGCCAAGCTACCCAACAGAAACTAAACCATAGCAAGTGGTTCAGGGAGACAACAGCCAGACAAAGGATGCGCAACCGCCATATCAGTGGATACCCGGAAGGAAGAGGTTCTAGGTGCGGTAGCAGCCTAGTGGTTACAGCATAAAACCCCTCCTACAATGCAGTGGGAGAAGCCAGTGACAGTTGGTTACTGGCGGTAAGAAGGTAACCCTATACCCCCTGGTGTGGGAACCACATTGGGATAAGCTGTATCCCATGGCAACATAGCAGGACAATGGTTATTAGCCTGTTACAGACAGTAGAGGGATCGGTGGGTCCTGTCACAATAATTTTTTTTCTTAGTTAGTAGAACTACAATAATTAGAACTAAAATAAGAAAGAGAAAAAAAATAGCTCAAACTTACCTTTCTGTACAATGCGTCTGACTGAAGTTTTCAAAGTCCCGATATGAACACTCTCTGCATGCACAGTGTTTTTCGTGTCGGGATTTGACATTTTCAAAGTCTTGCAAAAGAGTCACTGCACATGCGCAGAATTCATTCATACTTCATATGAATGAAAGGTCCTGGAATGACCTCGCAGATCATCGCAGGACCTCGCTGCAGGGGCGAGTAATAGTAAATTCTGTGAACAAAGCCGCCAGGCTCAATGTGAATATACGCGAGCCTGGTTCAGCTTCATTTACAGAAAAAGTTATTCTAAGTCAAAGAGCCCTTTGTGCTGGTGTGTACTTTCCCATGATGCATATAGCTAAGGTCTGTTTTGTGCACATCCACTTCTTAACTTGGGAGTCACAACAAACCAGTTTATTTCAAGTCGATTGGACTCTTTAAATAGAAGTTTATACAACGGATCCCAAAAATGTTTTTTTTTTTCATCAATGGTTCATAACTAGTTTGTATTATTCTACCAATACAGATTCTTTATCATAAAACTATTTAGCTTCTAGACTTTGGAGTAACTGTCCTGGTACGGACCCATACAAGGGCGGAAGTGGACCAACTCGGGTCCTATAGAAAAGAGATGGAGGTCTGGATTTGCAGTTACGTAGTTTTCGTCTTACGTAGGTTGTTTTAAGAATTGAGCTACTACGCATGCATAGTAGCTTATTTATGCTATCTACGTACCATTTCTGTACATAGATTGCATAAGTGCGGTCTCTCCTGGGGGGGAATTGGAGTTGTGCATGCACAATATGTGCATGCAGCTGTCAGCTTAAGACAGAGTCCTGAGAGCTGTCTTAAGATGCCAGCCTCGGACAGCATATTATACTCAGCAAACATAGTTTAAATTAATTTACTAATTCCACTAGTACAACCCATGGGACAACTACATTATTTAATAATTAGTAATAATTTCACGCTAGCCCTTTACAGAACTTTGAACGCATTTTATTTTTTTTAAATGACAAATAAAATAACCAAGAGAAATTTGGTAATTATTTTCAGCCAGGGTCGTGGCTTAATAAGTAATAAAGGCAAATGTGCTTGCTGTCAGTAACTGCTGTTACCTAATCTGCTCTCGGTATTGGGTTCATGTCAGTGCACAATCCCAGGGTCTGCTTCTTAGAAGTGTAATCTGAAAACATAAGCACATTTTTGGAGCCGTCCCATATATAACATTTACTTGGCAGGGAGAAGTACATTTTGCATACGAAGGACAATGCATCAGAATTGCTATTTGTCCAGAAAGTTTCACTTATGAGAGGCCATCTCCTCATGCACTGCTCCTTACCTCTCTTCCCTCATCTCCATGCACACCCCTTCCCTCCCTCTCCATTCTGCTAACCACCGGTCTGACCTCCCTATTGATCACCACATCTTATGCTCATGTCCAGGACTTCTCCTGTGCTGCACTTCTGAACTGGAATGATCTCCCTTCTTCAGTCAGACTCTCCCCTACATTGCAGGTCTTCAAGCGCTCACTCAAAATGTACCTGTTCAGACTAGCCTACCCGTCCTCCACTTAAAATCCTCACTGCAGCGTACATCTATCCCTTCTTCTCCCTTTCCTCCACGCACACCAGCAGTCCACTTCCTTCCCCCCCTTATGTCTTCTGTAAGTTCATCCCTCCCACTTAGTGTTTTAGCTCACGTGAGCAAGGCCCTCCATCCTAGTGTTGTTTCCTCTTCCACCACTCCCCCCTCACTTCATACCCTCTTGTCCCCCTCTATTACTCTTTTACCCCGTCCCCACCAGGTGGCTCCCTCCCAACCTCTCACAGCACTCATTACCCTATTCGCTGATCTGCGAAGCTTGACACCTCGCATTTTGCCTTGCTGTCTGTGCCCACTTCACTTTATTGTATTTTTGTGATATTTTGATATTTATATTGTATTTTATTATGTACTATGCTGTCCATCCCTGCCCTGTATGTGTCTACTGTATCTTGTTGTGTGCAAATGCTAGGAGTTTAGGAAATATAATCCCTGAACTTATTGCAATAATGTCAAGGGATAATCTGGATATTGTGGGAATCATGGTGTAATTAAAATCATGACTGTGACCTAGCTATACCAGGTTATAATTTAGTTAGGGATGATAGAGTAGAAAAATTTGGAGGAGGCGTATTGATGTATGTTAAGGAAGGGTTAAATTCAGCTTTAATAGAGAGTATTAGAGAAAAAAACTGAGGCACTTTGGGTAACCATAGAAACCTAGGGGTTATTCTTCGTACTGTAGTGATATATAGGCCACCAGGGCAAGAGGAGGAAATGGACAATGTCCTATTGCAAGACATTGCTAAATAGCATTAAATGGTGAGGTAATAATCATGGGAGATTTTAATCTACCTGATGTAAACTGGGGTGAGTCTTCAGCAAGCTCCACTAGAAGTGGGGACATTTTAAATTCATTACAGGGAGTGTCCCTTAAGCAACTGGTGAGAGAGCCCACTCGCAAAGAGGTCATCTTAGATTTGGTACTTATAAATAGTGATACAATATCAGAAGTAAGTGTGGGTGAGAACCTAGGATCCAGTGACCATCAAGCAGTATGGTTTAGAATAATGACTGAGAAAGACCAAGGTGCTAGACTTTAGGAAGGTAGATTTTGTGGAAATGGGTAAATGTGTAAGTGATTCTTTGACGGAGTGGAGGCACATGAAAGGGGTACAGGAACAGTGGGGAAATTTTAAAAATGCCTTATAAACAGCAACAGACCTTTGTATAAGATAGGTATTGTAAGGCCCAAAACAGAGAGTGGGATTCTTGTTGAGGGTAAAAGGGCTGTGGCAGATCATCTTAACAAGTATTTCTGTTCAATATTCACAAAAGAAAGAGGGTAAGGGACCACTTTTAAATGCCAAGGCTATTAATACAATGGGTGGCATTACTACTACTTTCACTGAGGAGCAGGTATAAAAAGAACTTTCAAAGCCGAAAGTGGACAAATCAACGGGACCAGATGGGATACATTCAAGGATGCTAAAAGAGCTTACAGGGGTGCTGACAAAACCATTAACTGAATTATTCATTAATCAGTCACTAATAATCGGGGTAATTCCAGGGGACTGGAAAATAGCAAATGTCGTCCCTCTGCATAAAAGTGGAAGCAGGGAAGAAGCATCATACTACCGACTAGTGAGTCTAACATCAGTAGTATGGAAATTGATGGAAACACTGTTAAAGGAACAAATTGTACAGTATCTTAAATCTAGTAACTTACAGGATCCCAATCAGCATGGATTCACTGGGGGAAGATCATGTCAAACAAATCTTATTGAATTTTTTGACTGTGTCAGTAAAGTATTAGATAAAGGGGGAGTTGTAGACATAGCTTATCTAGATTTTAGTAAGGCTTTTGACACTGTGCCACATCGCAGACTGTTAAATAAGCTGGAAACTCTGGGATTGGACATAAAGATTGTTGCATGGATACGATCTTGGTTACAGGATAGACAACAGAGGGTTGTAGTAAATGGAATTCCTTCTGGGGATGGAAATGTAACCAGTGGAGTACCCCAGGGTTCTGTACTTGGATCAGTGTTATTTAATATCTTTATAGGCGATATTGCCTATGGTATCAAGGGGAAAATATGACTCTTTGCAGATGACACAAAGATATGTAACAAGTTAGACACACAAGGAGGGATGATCTAGGTAGGCTGGAGGAATAGTCAAGAGTGTGGCAACTGCATTTTAATGCCAAAAAGTGCAAAATCAAAAAACCCAAAAGCTCAATATATCATTAATGGCACTACATTAGAAACTACTGAGGAGGAAAGATATTTAGGAGTCATTATTTCCAGTGACGTAAAAGTAGCCAAGCAATGTAACAAAGCAATGAGAAAAGCAAGTCAGATGCTTGGTTGCATAGGGAGAGGAATTATTAGCAGAAAGAGAGAAAGAGAGAAGTAGTGATGCCCCTTTATAGATGGTTGGTACGACCTCACCTAGAATACAGTGTTCGATTCTGAAGGCCATATCTCCAAAAAGACATAAATAAATTAGAGACTGTGCAAAGAAGAGCACCTAAAATGGTCCATGGCTTGTATCACACAGCATACCAAGAAAGGCTAGAGGAACTAAACATGTATAGCTCGGAGCAGAGAAGGGAGAGGGGGGACACGATAGCAGCTTTCAAATATATCAAGGGTTGTGACCGGCTAGAGAAGGGTGGAATTTTTTGAAGGAAGAGATGTACACGAGGGCATGGATATAAACTGGAGGGTGGTAGATTCAGAGGAATGTGCTGAAAAATTACTTCACTGAAAGGGTGATAGATAAGTGGAATAGCCTCCCATCTGAGTTGGTTGAGGCTAACACAGTAGAATAGTTTAAACATGCTTGGGATAAATATAAGGATATCCTAAATCTCAAACTAAATTAAGGGTAAATAGGGTCTAGGGTCAGTATAGTTTTAAATAAACAACTGGGCAAAATGGATGGGCCATGTGGCTCTTTTCTGCCATCACTTTCTATGTTTCATTGGGATTGAGGGTGCTTCCCAACACTTACATGTCAGTGTGCTAACCAATGAGAATGCTCTGTCACCCCTCCAGACATGATGTTTCCTCTGAGTCAGATTTCAGTATAGACACCCGGGGCTCTTGTCAATGTACAATGGACATGCCCAAGTAAAGAGACGTAAATGGAAATAATCACGGTTTACGTCAAAGCATTGGCCCCTGCCACAAGTCATGTCTAAGTCCATGGGCTGACACTCTATGACCTATTTTGAACCCTTGCACTAGAATTTATTAACTCAAATATAATACTAAGTTTATGAAATCACTGCTGGAGCATTGGGCAGGTTTCTTTCCATAAGCACATCATTTTGCAATCTTGTGGTTGAAGTGTTCACACTGGTCCAGATGCACAGTTACGTAGTTTTCGTCTTACGTGCGTTGTTTTAAGAATTGGGCTACTACACATGCGTAGTAGCTTATTTACACTATCTAAGTACCATTTTTCTACATAGATTGCGTAAGCGCGGTCTTTAGTAAGGATTTCTGAATAGGAATCCGATCACATGTAAATCAGAAGGATTGACCCTGGATAGAGGGTTCAAAATTTGTGCAGAAACAGTTCTTTGTTGATCATATATCTCTTAATACCACAGCTACCCAGCTGCTTGTTCCTTGTATGAATGATATTTCCCTGATGTGTAAGTTCTTTGCTGGCGCTATTAAGACTCCTTCATAAAGATGAAAACGGATCAAACGGAGACCACAAACACGTGGCCACACCACTTAAACATGAACCATACCAAAATGGCGACTTAAAGATGCCAAACTTTGCACAAAAGCGCTTATAAATATAAATACATAACACAACCTCTAAGCAAAAAAAAAACAATGATTCAATTGATTCAATAAAGTGTTGCAAAATACAGATGGACTTTCATTTAGAGCAAGAAAATAAATTTGACACCACATGTACAAGCCTGGCATGCACTCAAATATTTGCTGAGTGGAAATTAAACATTTTTCTGGAAGGGAACAATGAATTTCTGCATTTAATAATTGCAGCAAGAAACACAGAATGAGTTATGTTGGACTATATAATATTACAAGTCAGATACGTGTTAATAAGTGGTGATGTATCCTACCGGCCGCATTCACAATCCTCTTTGCTTGAATCGTTCCTTGAGGAGTTTCCACATTCCATGTCCCATCAGGCCGAGGGGTTAATGCTGTCACCTGTGCTGGAAAATACAACTGAGCACCATATTTTCGGGCCCCTGCTGCAAGGGCCATGGTCAGTGAATAAGGGTCAATATGACCATCCCCTGGGTTATGTAATCCGGCTAAAACCTAGAGAAAAAAAAAGAACACAGCTATTGGTGGCCTATTAAGTGAATGAAAATATAATCAGAAAAAAATGTCAAATGAAAATGTGTCAAATATATTTCTATTACTCTCTGAGTAGCTCATCATTTCATCAGATAGATGCACTGGGAGCCTGTGGAAATGCTGTATTGGGAGTACTAAGAGGCTCTATGTATTGGTGAGCAGTCACTAGGATTCTCTCTGTATTGGTAAGCAGTCACTAGGAATCTCTCTGTATTGTTAAGCAGTCACTAGGATGCTCTCTATATTAGTAAGCAGTCACTAGGATGCTCTCTATATTGGTGAGCAGCCACTAGGATGCTCTCTGTATTGGTAAGCAATCACTAAGATGTTCTTTATATTGTTGAATGGTCATTAGCATGGGCTCTGTATTTCAGAAGCACATTTGTTACCTTCATGCTTCATGCTAATCCTTCAACTGAAATTATAATAAAGCTATCATTCTGCCACAAAGCTGCCCTTAAACACCCTCCTTCCTCAGGCCAGTCGCCCTAGTGTGGTGGTCTTGTTATGTTTTCTGCTCATGTGGAAACAAAATAAAATGTAGATTGTTAGGACGAGGGTGGTAAGGCTGACAAAAAAACTGGGGTTGTGCTAAGAATTTGGATAAAAAAAAAAATTCAGCTGTAAAGGCACAGATGTCTCCACGGCTAAAACAGTGAAAATAAAAAAGACAACCCCGCGCTTTACTAATATAAACATACATGAGAAAAACCATTAATAAAATATTGAATTTTAATGTTGATATAACGGATAAAAATAACTGCTGCAAGGTAGTCCCAAAAAAGTCTCAATAGTAATAAATTAGGTACTCACAAAAGTTTATAATTGCAATTCTCAATAGATTGAAGATATACCAAGGGCCAGATTTACTAAGCTGCTGGTTTGAAAAAGTGGAGCTGCTGCCCATAGCAACCAATCACATTCTAGTGTTCTTGTTTAACTATTGCATGCTAGAGAATGTCAGCTAGAATCTGATTGGTTGCTGTGCGCAACATCTCCACTTTTCCAAACCCGCAGCTTAGTAAATCTAGCCCCAAGTCCGGTAATAATAAATCTTAATGTAACAATGGAATCCGTTTATAGTTATACTTGAATAAACTTAATCCACATGCTCCAAAATTGACTGATTTGTTGGTGGTCATATATAGTTAGCACACTATGGGCCGGATTCAGTTAGCTTTGGACCTACGTTATTTGCGGTGCAAAGCTAATTTTTTCTTTGGGGATTTTTATGCATGTCCCATAGAGGTGTGCAAAAAATTGAATTTTTGCTACAATAAATGACGGGAAAAAGCGCACTGCAAGCTTCCCCCCCCCCACACTCACCTCAGCATGCAGAGTGGAAGCACTGCCCATTTTTTCTTAATTACCATCGTACAGAACTAAGTTCTGTAAGATGATAGTTATGTTTGCCCATTTACTTTGCATGTGTATGTAGGTAAATGTACGGACCTGTGGTTTTGGTCCATTATCTCTGGTGCTGGAGATTGAACTGTACTTATAATGACTTTTGTTATTACCTTATCCATGTTCAGTAGAGGAAACAGCTCTTGCACTTTTTCTGGTCCTACCAAATACTGGGGGTTGGGATGCCACCGAGCCCGCGTCATCTGGTATTTGAGTTCATCTACTCGTGTTGGGGTTGACGCAATTCTGATACTTCCTGGCTGATGAAACCCAACAGCCTGAAACAATACGGAGGTACATTTTTAAGCACACTCATTGTGTTCTGGTGTTGCACCAAAAATAGACAACAAAGCAGATTACAAGCTGCATGCCTACTCTCTATGCTAAGGCTGCATAAAAATATGACTAGGGACATGGTGCAAAAGTGTAACTGTCAGATCAAAGTCCAGCCTCCCACCAAGTTATACAACCCCTTCGCTACCAATTTATCTGTCTATATTCTCTATCACAGGGTATCTTAAACCGACCACACACTATGCGATAATTACTACTAATGCAACTGTATAAATGATAGTAACAATAGAAGTGCATGAAATGGACAAAATGGTAAAAAAAAAAAAATGCTGGACAACCCTATTAGAAGCGGTGTTTGGAGACATATAAATGTCCTTTCCAGTACATCTGTAATTTCTTAGTACAGTGAGGAGATAATTACTACTGCAGATTTTAAACGGCTTCAGATAGGTAGGAGGGTAAATTGATTACATACAGTATATTTGCATAAGAAATGACATTCTTTATTACCATTAGATTGCACTTTTGTATCTGCTTATATAGCATGGAAATGTGATGATCTGAGATTTTGCCATCACAGATAACATTAGGTGAGGTTCTCTGTATGTACCTGTCCAGTCTCTTCTTCCAACTCTTCATAAAGCTTGATACTATTATAATGGATTTTCTTTAGATTAATTCCAGGGTGGAAATAAGTTGTTAACCCAGCCTGCCAAAGAAAAACACAATTGTTTAGCATAGTCATGGACAAAATTGCATCACTTTCTAAATAAAAGGATTCTTGGCTGGGCACAACTTGGCACTAGGTAACATGAAGGTGCTTCCAGGCCTCATCCTTGAAAATATTTGTCATTGACTAGCACTGAGCTTGGATAAGCCATTCAAGATATGGTAAAACCAATGGAGAAGGGTAATGTTACATTAATGTGAGCTATGTTACATTACTATGGACAAGTGCACACAAGAAATACAGGGCCAGATTCAATTGCCTGCAAAGACGAGAAAAAGCGCTTAGTGCACGTATTCCCGTCTATTTTGGAAAGTAAAAATCACGAATTTTAATGCACACCTCTAGGGTCCTAATTCAATTAGCCGCGATGACAGGAAAATGTTTGCACTGCGCTTTATCTGTTATATACGGCAATAAAAAAATGTGACAATTTTTATGCACATCTCTATGGGGCGCGCACAAAAATCACCCCGGAATTAGCTTAAAATACGTGGCCCTAGGAGGTACGCATAAAAATCTGCGATGAAAAATTATGAAAAAAGCACCGCAGTCAGGAATTGAATCAGACCCACATGTATTAATAGCAATATTTGCTAATATACACTTACTGCATGCCACGTAGATCCTGCTGTGAGCTCCGATTTCTCCAGGAGTACGACATCTTTCATGCCAGCCTTGGCCAGGTGATATGCCAAGCTCACCCCGACACATCCTCCACCAATAATCACTGTCTCCGCAGTGTCCTTCCATCTCTTTCCCAAGACTGAAGATTGGCTATGCACAACACAAGCATAAACAAGAATACAGAGGTGTATTATGGTGTAATTCAGGCCAGACCTTTCCCAAAATGTATTACATTAAAGCACATTCCATATGTCTCAACTACTCATTGTATAGCCATGAGCAGCCATCAGACAGTGTTATATAATATGCCCCATAATAAAGCTCTGAAAATAATAATTTCTTAACTATTTTTATATAGTGCCATCATATTTACACCATTATCATCATGTCTAAATTGCCTAATGCACACACACACACTAGAGCTGTTTTTTTAATTACTTTTCAGTGACTAGCCAATTAACCTACTAGCATGTTTCTGGATGTGGGAGAAAACCAGGGCCAGTGCGAGGCACTCTGCGGGGGGATGCTGGAGAGGTGCTCATTCCCCCCCGCTCACCATCGCTTCTCAGTACCGACATAGTGCTTGCAGATCGTGACTGTCACCATGTCACTGTAACCCCCATATGGCTATGCCTGTGTGCTGTACCTGTCACATTTCCTGTATCTGTGACAGACTGCAGGCTGGGCCAATCAAATGTCTGCCTCTCCCCTCCCTTCCTCTCCATTACAGCCTCCAATGCCCACATTACAGCTCCTCCCCCTCGCTCTGCAGCCTCTGCACAGTCCTCCTGCAGCAGGTGAATACATTATAGGAGCCAAAAGGGGAATATTGGGACCTGGAGAAACATGATGGGGAATACTGGGGAAGCTGGAGACACATGATGGGGAATACTGGGGAGGCTGGAGACTACAGACACATGATGGGGAATACTGGGGGCTGGAGACATGATTGATATTGGGGGGAATGGAGACATGATGGGTGACACTGGGGGAGGGCTGGATAAATATGATGGGGATACTGGGGGGACTGGAGACATTATGGGGGATACTAGGGGAGGGGGACTGAAGAAACATGATGGGGATACTGGGAGAAGGGAGACTTGATAAGGGATCCTGGGAGCTGGCAAACATAATGGGGGATACTGGGAGACATGATGGGGGAATATTGGAGAGCTGCAGAGACATGAATGATAAGATATAAAGTCTGTATTGTGTGGTGGTTTTTAGTATGAAGTGGGAATTGCAATAACCCAATAATTATTAACTCAACATCCAAATGTAAGTATTAACAGGTAGTATAAAAAAAACCCTATTAAACATATACCGGTATATAAGATGTATCCATAAGTTACCTTTTAGTTTTACTTTTTTCCTACATGCTTTTCCTCCTTCACTGCCTATAATTATGTAATGTAATTATACCCGGCAGTCATTACAGTCAGTGTCTTGCCGATGGATGGTTGCTAAGAAACTGGGACGCACTCCCCCCTCCTCTCTTCTGCTAGGATTATCGGTCCCAGCAGAGGAGGTGTATGGTGCCGATAACAGGACATTTCCCTTGCGGGAAATCGTCCCGTTTGTCGGCCCACCCCCTGCTGGGACCGATAATCGTTGTAGTGTATGGCCAGCTTTTTACCTGTTCTGTATTCTCCTATCAGGTTTTGATGGCTGGTTTACTAGCGAGGCAAGTGATTACTGTTACTTTATTGTTTGTCATTACTATTGCCCTTACACTAAATAATAGGAAATATCGTTTACAAGTAACACTACAAATAGTGGACCGGATCCAGAGTTAGGTACGTTAGGCCACTTAAGCATGCAAGGTGCGTGAGTGGCCAGATTTGACTGGAGGGTGCATGCGCCAGTTAGTAACAGTAGCGTACCTAGTATCATACAGAACTTAGTTCCGTACAATGACATTTCTGAAGACATGGGTTATGCTTCCGCTCTGCCCGCTAAGGTCGGTGGTGGGGGGGGTCATGGTAATGGTACAGTGTGGGAGGGGTATCCCAGACACTCGTGCAGTTCAGTGGTCATATGGACCGCTGATCCGCACGCTATAGTTAAAGCAGGCTTATTCAGTGTAAGCTGACATAAAGCACCGACGAGATAGGGGAGTGACAGGGAAAGTACACTCCCCTCTTTCTGTCAGGCAGACAGACTCCCACACGTATGGAAAGTGTGCGGGAGTTTGGATTCGGTCCAACATTACTAAGTTGTTGTATGGAAGGAGGTCCATGGGGTGACACCATGAATTTCCGTACCGGGTAACACCAACCCTAGTGACGCCACTGGGTCCGCTCTGTATATTACAAGTCAAGATAAATGAGTTGATTTAAAGTTATATAAATGCAATTAGCAGAGCAATCTGTAATGCACAATACAAGACACAGTAACTGGGAGGTGACTTTTCATACTGAAGTTCTCCATTATAGAAATTGCTATTAGCTGGCAGATTATTTCTGCTCACATTTTACATTCTGGTATTTGGCATGACATTTGTTATATAGATTGTCGATAGGATCGTTATTTCCCTAAACAAATAGTTCCCAAACTTTCTCTTTTCTTGGCACCCTTTATGTTTTAATAATTCTGAGATTTTCAATTTGCAATTTTTTCCACATAGTTAGAATCAAAAAATGGCCAACACATACAAAGATAAAAAAAATATAGTTTAGCCTTGGTCTGAACAAACAACTTTGTTTCCATTACTGTATTTTGTGTATGCCACTTCCCCTCCCTTTCTTTTTGTTTTCTGTACCCCCCCTAAATCTTTTTGGAAAATGTAATCAAAACTTAATGTTTAAAAAAAAATGATATATATATTTTAGCTTTTTTTCCCCAATGACTTTTCTTTTCAAAAGTTGGCCACACTTTAGGAATAGTATCCTACAGCATTGTATTAGGTATATGACAGGCCTGGCCAACCTGTGGCTCTCCAGATGTTGTGAAACTACAAATCCCAGCATGCTTTAACTGAAGTTACCTGATAACAGTAGCTGATACCTGGCAAAGCATGGTGAGACTTGTAGTTTCAGAACACCTGGAGAGCCACAGGTTACCCAGTACTGTTATATGGAATTAAGCATTTATTTTGGTTACTCCTCCTGGTGCAGTACTGCCACCTTTTCCTCTCCAATGGGACATATATGGACTGGGGCAATATAGTGAGGTATGTAAGGAACTAAGGGCAATACAGTGGAATAGTTGGAACACTATATTGTTGCATTAAAAGGACTGGGATAATGCAGTGGAGCATATGAAGAACAGAGGCACATAAATGACAGGTTGCATATCTTATATATGTAACGTCCACTATAGATATGACGTTCTCCATGCATGAAAATGTTTGTTTAAATTAAATATTGAATTATATTGCACATGCACTCACTCCCTCATTATGATGGCCAATAAGCCAGCACTGTCACCTACCTCTGTGATTTATGGTCTGTGCTGACACTTCTCCTGAGCTCCCACACACAGGGAACTCCAGCAGCAGCAGCCCGGTCCCAGGCAGGCAGCAGAAGGAACCTGTGCTGTCGCAGGAGTCTCACACTGCGCTTCATCATCCAGGAGACTGAACGGGGCACCCACTGCCCCTACACCCGACACAACACACTGGCCAAATATAACATAGAAAGCATAGAGCAGCCAGGACCCGCCCTCCTATTTCACAAATCAGCTTCCACCAGCATCTCCCTGCAGCAGCTGTCAAAGATAAGACCCCAAAACACGGTCAGGATCAGTTAAACATTGATGTCAGGACATACTGATTTACTTACTCTAACCAACTGCAGCAGACTTTACTGCACCAAATATTATGTTGAGGAAAGTGACGGAGTCCAGGATGCCAAAGTTAATTGGAGTCCATCCAGGTAAGTTTAACCCTCTGGCTGTGATGGGCGTTTTATTGTCTATTTATTTTATTTGTGTTACTGTACTGTCTCTATTATATCTATTTTTTTGTTATTACAAGTCTGTTGCTTCTAGCAATACTTTTTTTTTTTAAATGGCACTGGATAAGTTTTATTGTGTACTTTTCCCTCTTATCTCTTGCAAAAAAACAAACAAACCATAGAGTAACATTTAATAAAGAACAAATCTGTTTGTATTAGAATGTGATCTTTGTATCTAGTCTGTAAACATTGGGGGTATGGAATAAGGTGGGCACAAAACCACCAATCACAGAGAAGAAAACATTTTGCCTCAGCCACGCCCTTCTGACCATTTATATAAAACTTAGAAGAGTGATTAACACAGACACACAACTCTCACATTACAGCAATGGCACCAACTGGAGCTAAGAGTGGCCAAGCCAAAAAAGTAAGTAGCCTTATTACTTTATAATATATATAAGCATCATAGAAAAGAAACATATCTACAGTTTTATAAGTGTAGTTTTCACTATTTCAGAACTTCTTTTGCTGAAGAGAGCACTTAATGCTTTTCTGAATTGTGACATGTATAACCGGGCACATGATATCTGGTAGCATACCCTCCAACATGACCCCCTCCATTTGGTACAAAATACTCTGCTCCTGCTCTTCCTTCCTAATCTCTGATTGCAGTCACCTGTGTTATACTAGTTATTTGAATAGAAAACATCTTTCTATTCAAATAACTAGTATAACACAGGTGACTGCAATCAGAGATTAGGAAGGAAGAGCAGGAGCAGAGTATTTTGTACCGAATGGAGGGGATCATGTTGGAGGGTCTGTGGTAGTGCGAATTGTCTCTTGTATGTTAGATAAAACTCAGTCATGGTCCAGTTGTTCCTGAAAGAATCTTTCTATTGTAGGCTTAATCACTGCTCAGAGAACACTGACAATCATATAACGCTCGCTCGGAGCACTGATAAAACAATCTTTTGCTGCTTACTTAATACCAGAACATTCAGAGATAAATATTTTGGTCAATGCACTAAAACCAAACTCTGTTCTGTGTAGTATTTTTCACATTCAGTCACAGATAAGGGAAAACATATGTGGTACTTTGTGAGTCTTGTCTCAGGTAATCTCTTGCCTGGCACTGGAGTACCGTGTTACCCACAAAAATCTATCTCTCTACTATGCTAGGAATGCCATTAGTGACTGGCTTGTAGTTGCCCTTTTGGTCTCTCTATGAGTTACAGCCATTCTATATATACCCATGGTAAATATTTAGAAACTAGTCCCTACACTAAAGGATAATCTTACAAATCAACAGGTCTACAGACCAATCTAAACAATGATTTATTTATGTATATTTTAACAATTATTACTTGACATGACTGGGTGGTAACAAACAAATGGGGTGGGAAAAGGGGCCTTGCCCACAAGCTTACAGTCTATAGGACATAGGGGATTGATCAAGTGTAAAGCTGGCCATATGCTAGAGCGATTATCGGCCCAAGCGCACAATTATCGTAGATTGGGCCAAATATCGCTCTAGTGTATGGTGCAATAAAACCTTGCAAAAACGCTAGGGTCCGATTATCTCATCTTTTGGAATTCCTGATTGATAATCGGACCCTAGCTGCGATTTTTGGAGGTACCTAATGCTCTGCCCTCTCTCCCTCTGTGTAAGATGACTGTTGGACAGACATTTAACACAGAAGGGGAGAGGGCAGAGCGCTGCAGAGCCCCACACACTGACAGGCTGCCTCTCTCCCTCTGTCTGGATATACAGCGCTGTGTACCCAGACAGAGGGAGAGGGGACACAGCGCAGCAGCCAGTCATTGTGATTTTTTTCCATTGATAATTTTTTATTTTGCATACAACCAATAAACTGGCTGCATGGGTCTCCTGTCAATGAGAGAGAGAATAGGCTGGCTGCAGGCTCTCCAGCAGGGATTATCGTCCCCAGCCTCTTATAGTGTATGGTGCCGATAACGGGACCTTTCCCCAGGGGAAAATCGTCCCGTTTATCGGCAGCCACACGCTGGGAGCGATAATCGCTCTAGTGTATGCCCAGCTTTAGTGCTATAACACAATGGAGCAGCCGGGTTGTATGGTAAAAGTGCTCAGTACTGTGTTAGTAGCAGGGCTGATGGGAATTTTGGTCTTGCAAGGAAAATCAGTCCAGCTGCTGCATGCAATATAGTCTATATGGGGTAATTTTATATTGGGGAGGGTGCGATAAGGAGAACATTACAATAATCCATGTGGGAGATGATTAGTGTATTATTGAGGGTTTTTTGCAGTGTGAGATATTTGCATATTCTGCTAATTTTCTTTAGATAAGTAAGGATTTTTACAGTTTTGTGTAAAGAGACTGGGTTTCACAGCACCTGGAGTGCCACAGGTTTCCTGTACTAAGATTAGATGATGCATTTGGGGTTCATTTAGATGTCCGGTATCCTTGTTCCACATATCATTCCGGATTGTTAAGCATTGTGACAATCCGAAGATAATTTGCACTAAAGTTTCTGAGAATATAACTGTGTGGTGATCTTCTTTCATACCACAATCTGTACAAAGTCTTATTCACTCTGTGAAGATGATAAACTCCAGAGATAATTAATACCGGATCGATTTTGTGGTGATAACGTTTTATCATGTCCAACTGATAAATAAAACGGATATATATATATAATACTATAGAAAAAACACTAGGAAGCAAATAACTACTCTTGTTACACATTTAACAAAGCTAAACATTTTTACTGAATTTGCTGCACAAATACAAAAAAAAAAGAGTATTATTTTGGCAAGATTTCTGGGGTCTGTTGTGTACAGAAACCTTAGGCTTTAATTGTATTAGCCCCCATTCTCCACACGTTTGGGCTGATCTAGAACTGGGAATGACAAAAAAGGAGCAAATGTTCACCGGTATCAAAACCACTTTAAATTTTAAACCTGCAATCAAAATAATCTGAGAGTAGATGTTTTCTGGCTCAACATTAAATTAGAAATTAAAAGTAAAGCAGTATAGTATTTTCCCTGTATGATATAGATATACTATGTATGTATATGTCTGAAAGAATATGTGAAGGTACTGCTCATTGCAACCAATCAGATTCTAGTTATTTTCTGTTTTGTACAAGGTTAACTATAGTTAAATATGATTGGTTACTTGAAACACACCTCCTCCCCTTTTTCAAGGAGTTACTACAGCTTTGCGCAATCCAGAACACTTCAGATGAAGCTTGTGCAATGCATTTCTATTGCTCATCGCTTAGTATTTATCACTATGTATAATTTCCATCACCATCTCAGGGCCTGCTGGAACGCCTGGATGCTGGAGAGGTTGTTATTGGAGATGGGGGTTTTGTGTTTGCACTGGAGAAAAGAGGTTATGTCAAAGCTGGACCATGGACGCCTGAAGCTGCTGTAGAACACCCAGAGGCAGGTATGGCTTTCTCAGTGGATGTTTATGCACAGTGTGGCACATTGCTCTAATGTGTTACTGGAATACTTTATAAAGAAAAAGAAATCTGAGACTCTGAGATAAACACCTACTGGAATTTATTACTAATATAGAGAAATGTCCTGTATTATGCACACGTTTGCCCATTCTCCCAGAATGTCTGGGAGACTCCTGAATTTCAAGCCTGGAAGAGCAGATAAATTGGACTTCATGGGGCCAGATTTACTAAGCTGCGGGGATGTTGCCCATAGCAACCAATCAAATTCTAGCTGACATTCTCTATTATGTAATAGTTAAATGAGATCTAGAATCTGATTGGTTGCTATGGGCAGCATCTCCACTTTTCCAAATCCGCAGCTTAGTAAATCTGGCCCCATGAATGCAAATCATGACTGAAGTACCAACCTCTGCCTATCAGTGCTGTGGTCCATAGCATTATTAAGGATGAGCGGGGCTTGATGTAATTTGTGCCAACTAGACCCGTCCCATCCTTAGTAACGCTATGAAACACAGCACTGATGGGCAGGAGGGGGGAATTCAGGCTTGATTTGCATTAAATCAAATCATCATACCCCATTCCCATACTGCCGTATCTTTCTCCCCACCGAGATCTGGAAAAAAGAAATAAAAAGTGGATAACTGATTAAATATAATAAAAGTAATAATAATAATATTAAATCAAATAATTAGGAACTGCAAGAAGCTGCAATGTTCCATTTATTTATTGATTCCTGTACACAGCATTTATATACACTCAGGGACACACACACACACACACACACCATAAATAACATAGGACCGGATCTGGTCTGTACGTTCACGAGAGGGCAGTGCACACCCCCTGTAACTCCCCTCTCTCATGCGGGCTTTATGCCAGCTTACACTGCCATAAGCCTGCATTAAGTCTGTCGTGCGGATCAGCGGTCCATACGACCACTGATCCGCTGCATTGTGGGAGCCCCCTTCCACACTGTACACTTTGCATGCTTCCTCCCGCCTGCTTTAGTGGGCGGAAGGAAAGCACAGCCCATTTCTTCTGAAATAGGCTCGGATGGAACAAAGTTCCAACCCATTGTTTATACGCTAGGGCTACTATAGTAACCCTAGCGTAACATCTGGAGGGCGCGTGCGCCGACCAGTGAAGGAAGGTCACTTATGCACCTTGCGTAAGAATTTGCACAAATCTTCTAATATGTAGAACAATTTCTTTGTCTTCATTCTCATTTTTATTCAGAGGCAAATAAATGTATTTTTAATATGGAAATTTAATGTATTTGTATCTGAACACACACCATTTTTGTATTGTGTTAGTCTCATTTCCCCCTCTAATAAACTCTCCATAATAAAGCAGCTAAACATTGTGAACACTAAAGTTGTGACATCAGAAGTCACTATTTACTGTATGTACGTTATTTACAGGAGTTTATACATTCATGAATGATTGATTGCACTATTAAAATCAAGACTTACTGTAATTCTGTTTATTTTGTAACCCAGGAACCTTTCTTAAAAGATGGTAGAACAGAATTACTATTGTGATGAACTCCAGTTACAACTCCAATATGCTTTGAAAACCAATGCTTAGAAATCCAGGCTATAAAATTCAGGCAGGTTAGACCTTGGCAGGTTCAAACTACACCACCTTTATATAACACCCAATGACCTAATCAATTACCACAGCCCAAGCAATTACCACAGCTGGCTAATTAACTACAAGAATAAAAAAAATAAAAAACTACCTTTTAAACCTTACCCTATCTACTATTATAGATAATTAAATAAATAAATTCATCAGCATATATAAAAAAATTAAAACATTCTTTAAAAAAGTTCTTTAAATGTCCAATATCTAGGCTGGTGTATAGATAAATGAATATATTTTCTTCTTTTACCCTTTAACCCCATTGTGTATTCACATGTAGGAAGAAGAGAAAAGGTATATGTAAATAAAAATGTATTTAACAACACGGACAACGTAAATCAATCTTTAAAAAAAAAAACAACAGAGCGTTCCTGCCAAAGTCTGAATGAATCAAGAGTGTGTAGTGAAGATCAAGGCTGGAACGTAAGTCCCGGGCAGCGTAGCTGGAATCAGCACTGAACCAACAAGACACCTCTGGAGGGCAGCAGACTCAATCGCCCTGTAGCGTACTGGTCAGCTACACCCTATGCACCCTATGCAAACTACAAGTTCCAGCATGCTCTAACTGAATTGCCAAAGGTCATACTTGAGAAATCTTGCTGGAACTCAAAGTTTCACAACAACTGTAGAGCCACAAGTTGACCAGGCCAGGGCTATGGTATCTGGTAATGGGTACTCCTGACATATATTTGGCCTGTAACCTCTCCAACGTCTACATCTGGCACACAGAGAGAATAGTGTGTCCTTGACATACAACATATGGGGCCGTATGCAGAGCTCCGGCCACATTGCATTTGCGGTCGGAGTCTTCAGAAAAGTCCTACTGCGCATGCGCAGTAATTTTGTAACATAATCTACGTTACTTCTTGCAATGTAGATTGCACATATGCGGTCTTAATATACGCAATCTATGTTACAAGAAGTAACGTAGATTACGTTCCAAAATTACTGCGCATGCGCAGTAGCACTTTTCGCAGAACTCCGGCCTCAATTGCATTGCGGCCGGAGCTCTGAATCCGGCCCTATATCCTCTGTATATAGAATGTTAATGGAAGCCCATTTAGATACGGGAGCTAGACACAAGCGAGAATGGGAGAGAGATCTGGGCCCTCCCCCAGAGGCGGAAGGTTGGGAAACTATACGGGAGCAGATTGCCACTTGCTCTATCTCCACACGCATCAAAGAAAATGCCTATAAGGTCTACTTTAGGTGTTACTGCACTCCGGCTAGACTGGCCCAAATGTATGCAGATGTTTCCCCCATGTGCTGGAGAGGCTGTGGACAAAGAGGAACATTTGTGCATATCTGGTGGACATGCCAAAAATTTCAGTCTTCTGAGATAGAGTGGCATCCCTCATATCATCTCTTTTGACAACCCAGATTACTAAAGACCCTTGGGTTTTTCTGTTGTGCTATCCTAGGGAAGACCTGGATAAACCATCCCAAAAATTAACTAGCCAGGTGCTGGAAGCATCTAGATGCTTAGTAGCCAAATGTTGGAAACAAACAGAGCCCCCCTCAATGGCTGCTCTATGTAAGAAAATCTGGTATATGGCCCACATGGAGAGTATTACTCATTACTTGCATGAGAAGGAAGACAAATTTCTGGTTATCTTGGCCCTTTGGCTATCGCAACAGCGGCAATCGTAAGATGTTCTATCCTGGATCTGCCCCCTTCTGCCTATGGTACCTGTGCTTTTTAACATCTCCCCTCCTTTGCCCCTATCAGGCGATGACCCTTCTCCCTCCTCTTATCTTTTTATATTTTTTCAGGACTTATGGGTCTGACAACTATACTTGGATTTTTAAACTGTAGTAGTTTTATTTAGATCTCAGACAAACTGATAGAAAGAGGGTAAAGAAAAATGGAAAAAAATACAGTTTTTAGTCTTGGCTGACTTAAAGAATATTTACTGTTACGCTGCCATTGTAATACGTTTAACTCCTTTTGTATTGTAATTTTTGTACGACAGTTAAACTTCTAATGTCTGTATTTTGAACTTGACATTTAATAAAACTGAGTTAATAAGAGATAATGTTTCCTAGGCCTAGTCTCTGGGTCGGATTAAAGTCTTTGGGGGCCCCTGGGCAACTAACTTGTGGGGGGGGCCCTGCTTCACATTAACATACACTAAATATACACCCACACACATAAAATGATAGTCAGAGAGGACACTTAATACAATTTTTAAATATATACACAATAGTTATTATATATTATACTGTATATCTTGCATAAATGTGCTATTTGTTAATTTACCCATATAGGGACAGAAAGTGAATGAAGCGGCATGTGACATTGCCAGGGAGGTGGCCAGTGAAGGTGATGCGCTGGTTGCAGGAGGTGTCAGCCAAACTCCATCCTATCTCAGTTGTAAGAGTGAATCAGATGTAAAATCTATTTTCAAAAAACAGCTGGAAGTCTTCATAAAGAAGAATGTGGACTTTCTCATTGCTGAGGTAAATAAGGCAGTAATACACTCTGGAGATGTTGGACTGGTCATATGACCTCCTCTTTGGCTTTTCATTGGCTGATTTCACTGCATGTTTATTTCCTTTGAATGATACCAGTAAGGACAGCTTTCACTTGATTGGTTTTTTTTTAAGTTAATGTGGTGAAATAAATGAATGTTGGTACTTATGGCAATTCAGTGAGAGCCCTAATCCCAAAAGTGTTCGCTAATAAACTACTACAAATTCACCTTTCTAAAGCTAAATGGTATAAGTAATGTTCTTAAGTAATTACAGAGGTGCCAAAGTATTGCTGTATCCCAGTGACCTTAACATTGTGCTTGCCATCAATGTCAGGATAATCCATCTCTGCTGCTTGGGCATCTCACTGATATATTTGTCCACATGGTTGATGTGTGGAACAGTGATTGTGAGCATTAGGGCTGGATTTATAGGTCAGGTTGACCCCCGGAACAAAATGAACAGCTGGCCAGTCACTCGCTTCATGAAAATCCCTGTTGGGACACAGATCACATGATAGAGATTGTGCTGTGTCAGGAAGCCTCTGAAACCCCAGATTGTAGGCCAGAACAAAAGTCCTTCCAAAGGTGGCACCTTGTACAGACGTATCTCTTGTGTCCCAACTGTTCCCGTTATTTAATTATTT
>WWET01001396.1:261668-279185 GCA_011038615.1 Limnodynastes dumerilii | reverse complement strand
GCAGTAAGCAATTCAAAGATATATCCCTGCATGCAAAGAATACAATTAACTTGACTCCCCCTGCAATCAACATGGTTTAGCCCAGGAGTAACTAATTTCAAGCATTTATTTAAGTCTGAATCCAGCACAATATTTCCAGACAAAAAAATATATATATAACTTATTTCAAGGGAAGATGAAAGTGCAACATTTCGAAGGGACATATAATTTAAAATAAAAATATTATTTATTGATCACACAGTGATTTTTTTCTTTACTTTATTTCCATTTGATACAGCGCCATTACCTTAATAAAGTATTTGCATGTAAAATGCCTTAGGCTGGCATTGCATAAAACAAAGGCCAGAACAGTAGAATGCATCTACAATGAGAATACAGTCAGTACCTGTTGTTCCAGCAGTGGAAGGTCAGCCAAGATTTCAGTGTTGGATGCAGGCCTAGAACAGCAGTGGCATAGCTGTGAATTCAGTTGAGGGATGCCACTAAAAAACACTGGTTTGTATCTGTGTGTATACTGTATTAATGCAATACATAAGAGACATTCATTTCCAAATGGCTTGGGGGGCTTTTCCACACTCCACTCACATTTCATCAATTAAGTCAGGCTTATATACATTCAGAAATGCTGTTTCTGACACTTTTCCTCCAGTCTGTATATTGAGGTCAGTTTGGCAGCGCTTTTTCACACTTTGCATGCTTGATATCTATTTAATACTCATTCTAACCGTCCAGACTTATGCATCAGCTGAGTTTGCAAGTGGGCACTCCAGCTTGGTCAATTTATAGAATAGGGGCCAAATTTACTAAGCTGCGGGTTTGGAAAAGTGGAGATGTTGCCCATAGCAACCAATCAGATTCTAGCTCTCAGTTTCCTATTACGTTCTAGAGAATGTCAGCTAGAATCTTATTGGTTGCTATGGGCAACATCTCCACTTTTCCAAACCCGCAGTTTAGTAAATCTGGCCCTAGGTGTTCTTTATTAATGCATGCTAAGCTAGACTTCCAGATTTCCATTCATTTCTGTGGGACTCACCTAGCAGGAGGATGCCTGTCCACAGAAATAGCATCAGTTAAAATCCAAACATCTGGATAGTGCAGCCCTGCACTTGCAGATTAATCTTTTAGCTATGAGATCCAGCAGCGTCAAAATGGGAAGTCTGGATCGAGTAATTGTTTTACCATACTCAAAGTGATAATCATGGAACAATATTTTTCTTTACTTGTGGTACGACTGTGTAAAATGACCACTGTCCTTCATTGTGTATGCTTTTATGTGTACAGTACGTGTTACTGACAGGGCCAGATTAACAATAGGGCTAATGGGTCTATAGTCCCAGGCCTCCATCTGAAAACAGGCCCATACACACTGCATATCTCCAGGGTTCCCACTGTAGTGCCTAAGGATGAATGATAACTAGAAAGAGAGCCGCACCATCTATCATATAAAGCTATATTGAATAATAATAGCCAAGAGACAAGGTTCTGCCACTAGCCTCATGAATAGTTAAATAGACCATAAGAGCATGATGAATAAGGATGAATGTCAGGGACTGACATTCTCCTCCAAAGCATACTATAGAGTGTAGGCCCTTGATCATTTTCAGTCCCAGGCCCAAATGGCCCTCAATCCAGCCCTGGTTACTGAAATAGGCCCAGATCCAGAGCTATGTCCGCTAGCGTATTTATGCTAGCCGGAGACGAAGGGGCGGGCCAGCCATACGACACTGGTAATTACGCTTCGTAGATGGGGTGAGGCATTTAAATCGTACAGGATGAGTGCGCTTAAGCGCGTAACTACGTGCGGCCATTACGGCTGACAGGAATTATGCTTTGAAAAGTTAAGGTAAGGTTTGGAAAGCGTAGACGGCAAAAGTACGTACGACCGACGGGAGTGCATAGTAATTACGATAGCGTAAATACGCTACGCGTTGAAATGTAAAGGGAACGTAGCTCTGGATCTACCCCATAGTGTAGAAGTAGATGGTCCAGGAATGTTGTTTACTGGACATTTTCCAGCATTCATCTTAAGTATACTGCACATGTAAAGAATCTAGAAAATAATGGTAACATAAAACACGTTTATAACCTAATAAGGTACGGTTCTGGCTCTGTTGTTGTTGGGGTATATGGGTCTGATCACAAGGTTAGCTACTCATCCTCACCCAAGGGACTGATTGCAGAAGTGCCCGTTTTAACCTGTCCAGCTCAACAACCATTGAAATAGGGGCTGCTCGAACCTAGCTGAACATTAACAATGAATATACAGTAATTATTATTCATGGATTCTTTTTTGTACTTCATAAATGTACATTTTTATTAAGAATTGTGTGTAGTCTCCTTTAATCCAAATAACCTTCAAGTTTCGCCACAAACAATAGTTTTTACATAGGTGTTAGAAGAAAGGTGAAAGTAATGAGAACGGTTACCAGGGCGCGGAGTCTTTGTTATCAGGTGGTGTTCACCAGGGCCCCTAATGGTGGGGATGGAATTGGCTGCGCCCCAACAACAGGTCGCGGCCCCCAAAACTGAACTTGTAGAAGAGAGAAAATACGTAAAGGATAACAAAGAAACAGGTAGAGCAGAAAGCGGGAATAGACTGAGTCAGAAGGGACTGACTCGTGACGGACTACACGGAACACAGAACCAAAACAATGGACTAAAGGGAAATCACTAGGACAGAAAGGACTCACTGGGAAACACACTCACGCAGTCACACAGCAGAACCCCCGAGGGGTGACAAATACAAGCACACAGGATAGAGGAAGGGTAACACACTAGGAGATAACACCAGGAAGAGAGGAAGAGAGTGAATGGCAAACAAAGGGTTAAAGGCGAGGAACAGGGCAGGACTTGAGGGGCACTCAAGAAAGGAACAGGCACAAGAGATAAACAAAAGAGCAAGGAGCAAGTGGATAAGAAGGCAGGAGATGAGGAGCAAGGAGACTGGAACTAAGGGCAAGAGCAGAGGCAGAAGAAACAGGCAGAAAGACTGGGGCACGTGAAGGACGAAATAACCAGCACAGAGGCACAGAAGCACTGGCTATTTACAGGAGGACTGGCCAATCAGGGCTGGAGGATTAGACCAGCCCTCTGCTATGATAAGCTGCAGTCCTAAGGAAGAACGTCAGCTGTTAATGTGAACAGCTGAGCGCCGCAGCGGACGCGAAGAAGAAAAAAGCGTTCCGGCTGCCTAGCAGACAGGACACGTGAGCCGCTGCCACCAATTATAGTGTGTAGCGCCAGGATCACACAGTGCAGCGGCTCGTAACAATAGGATTTGAAAAAGGACCGGACCGAAATGCGTCATATCACCAGCAGACTCATCCCCAAGATGGCTGTGGACACCAGGAGTTCTGAGACTCTGTACCTTTCCGGCTATATCAGCTGAGGCATGACTGTTCCCCTGCTGCTCCACTTACCTCCCTATAGCCATTATAGGCGAGTTGCCTAGGGCGGCAACTCACCTAAGGGCGACACAAACTCTGGGTTGCTGTCCAGATGATTCTTTAAACTTGTTATGCAGTCGGTGGTGGGCAGAAGAAAAAGGGTGCCAGGAGTTCTAACTGAGTTGCCAACATAATCTCTCTCCCCTGTGGTGTTTAATTCCATAATTCTGAGAGACAGAGAAAGACTGAACCTCCTGCTGATTGGTCTGAGTCACTGTCTGTCAAAGCAGTGAGTAAGTGTAAATGACATCACACACAGTGCAGCCTCAGAGGCGCAAGAACAGGACATCATTTCAGTGAGCCAGGATTCCTGTGTGGTGTGTGACTGACAGGACACAAGAAAGAAAATCAGCAGGTTTGTTTGACACATATTGTTATAATATGTATCTGCAATGCAATGGTTCTTTTATCACAATGTATCAAAAAATATATATTTCTGTATGCTATATTTTAAATCCAGGAATGTGTCTGTCTCTATGAATTGTGCTATAATTAGCGAGAGAAAGAGAGAGAGAGAGAGAAAAAAAAAGAGGTACACAAAGTAAGCCTAAAGCCAGCACTAAAAAGTATAGAAAAAACGAACAATAAACAGAATAATTAATGTTTGATATTTAATCCACTTAGATCCTACTGAATCAATCATAACGTTAGAGGATCAAATGATGATTAGAAAAAACCAAACAAATGTGCAAAAATCAATCCAAAAAGAAAATAATAAGAATAACAAAACCCAAATATAGGTGATTAGAATGTCCTTGGGTGGTAAATGGCATCCAAATAAAACAACAAAAAGTGATCAACACCACAAAAACAAGAAGTAGCGGTCCTGCTGCTGGGTTGTTGCCCTCCTACGGCCTCCTCCACGTCTCCTGATGTACTGGCCTGTCTCCTGGTAGCGCCTCCATGCTCTGGACACTATGCTGACAGACACAGCAAACCTTCTTGCCACAGCTCGCATTGATGTGCCATCCTGGATGAGCTGCACTACCTGAGCCACTTGTGTGGGTTGTAGACTCTGTCTCATGCTACCACTAGAGTGAAAGCACCGCCAGCATTCAAAAGTGACCAAAACATCAGCCAGAAAGCATAGGAACTGAGAAGTGATCTGTGGTCAACACCTGCAGAACCATTCCTTTATTGGGAGTGTCTTGCTAATTGCCTATAATTTCCAACTGTTGTCTATTCCATTTGCACAACAGCATGTGAAATTGATTGTCAATCAGTGTTGCTTCCTAAGTGGACAGTTTGATTACACAGAAGTGTGATTGACTTGTAGTTACATTGTGTTGTTTAAGTGTTCTTTTTATTTTTTTGAGCAGTGTACTTTAACTACCTCAGGAATTCAGGACTGATTTATATGGTTATCTACTGGTTCCTATTTAATAATGCAGATTACCTTTATTTTAATTAGTATAAAGTACACCAGCACCTATAACAATACCCACCCCCCACACTTTTGCTTGTGTGACTTGTCTGTGTGTGTATACAATAAAGTGCTATAAGCCAATATCTCACTAGCTAATGTGATCTGCAATGCTTTCCATATTGCTCGTCTTAATGTTAATAAGTGAGGTGACCTCAATTTATCACTTCATGCAATTGACATGTGTAAGCATAGAATTAATGGCTGAGAATCAGTCGTTTTACTAATATCTGCCAATGTAATTCCTAATTAGAACAATTAGCATGCTTCTTTTCACTTGGAAGTATATTTAAATAATTACTTTTACATGATTAAATATGAATACAGAATTGAAATAGCTAACTATTTAGCTATTATTATTTATATGTAACCGTTTACTAATAAGTCTGTACTCTCCCCCATATGATTTTATTTTCTGAATGGCAAGCTCAGTTATTGTGAGTTGAAATGATGTAACTATTGGCAAAAGTCAAAGTCCAACACTAATTCTTGCATCATAACTATTAAGGGGTTGATCCAGATCACCTTATGTTTGGTGTAGACCTGAGCAATACCATGTTTAACTCGCTTAACTTCACTGCGAATCTGGCAGCTTCATTCAAAGGGGTCTATTTCTAAAGATTATATTCCTGTGATAATGCCCGTTTTCAAGTGAAAACGGGCATTATCACAGGAAAATTAAGTGTTTGATCTTTAGAAACCATGCATCGCCATGGAAAACTACAGTTTCCATGGCGATGCATGTACATAACGCAAGTCTGGGAGCGGAGTTTTACACTCTGCTCCCGACGTAAAACTAGGGGTAAGTATTCCACCCCATATATCCCCATATACCCCTATTTTCCTCCCCCCTAATAGCTGTTATTAGGGGGAGGAAAAGGGGAGCATGTATGGGAAGACCACTAGAATAAACCAAAGTGTGGAAAGTAAAAAATAAAAAATAAAAGTGTTTTTTTTTTTCAAATAAATTTAAACTTAAAACATAAATAAATAAAAAAAAAAGCAAAACTTACCTCTCCAGGAGACATGTGCGTCTCTGATGATTTCAGAGTCCTGATAAGAAGACACTGGGCGTGCGCAGTGTTTTTCGTGCCAGGACTCTGAAATTTTCTAAGTCCTGTACGGGAGTCTCTGTGCATGCTCAGGTATGAATGAAGTTTCCTGCGATGAGCACAGAGATCATTGCAGGACTTTTCAGGGCTAGTAAGTTATAGTAAATGAAATGAATGAAGCTGCCAGGCTTGCTGCGAGGAGAAGCCAGCCTGGATCAGCTTCATTCATTTAAAAACGAACTGCTATATAAATAGACCCCAGAGTATTTACAAGTACTCACCCCTCCTGCCGGGTCATCGCAGGACTTCTCATTCATACGAATATGGAAAGAAGCCCTGCGCATGGGCAGAGACTCCATTGCGGGACATAGAAAATTTCAAGTCCCGGCATGAAAAACAGGGCGCATGCGCAGTGTGGTTGTGCCAGGACTTGGAAACCGGCAGTCAGCCGCTTCGCTCAGACAGGTAAGTCCTGTGTTCTCTTTTTTCTTAAATTAGTATTGTTTATGAAGCGTGGCTTCGGCTGATCCGTCTGTACTACTCCCTGCAATAGCCGCTGCTATATTTCTATGTACTATGTTGCTCTGACAGCTTTAAAGTATACCTTCAAAGCTGTCAGAGCAGCCTGGTACATAGATATGCAGTAGTAGCTTTGAAGAATAGGGAGCCTTTCAGATAGCTGATTGGCTCTTTTAAAATATAGGGAGCTTGCTTCCGATATAAATCAAAATGTTTAAAGACCAAATAATCATACCAGAGCGTTTCTGGTGCATTATTTGGTGTTTGAAAAATTGATCCTAGCCACTAACTACAGCGATTATTTGACGGATCACCCAATAATTGTAATTAGTGTATGTCCAGCTTTAGAGGTGAAGTTTCTCAGCCCAGATATATTTTATAGATTGGACATAAAGTCATGCAGTATTTGAGTGCAAAATTTAAGTATTTTCCAGGAATGCAAAATAAATAAAATTATTAGCACCAATTATTTTGCAAACTGGTTTAGCCGAGCTGTACACTTTAAAATATTCAGTCCTTGCTCTCAAACTCTGGATCAGCTTCTTTGTGTTTATGCAGGAGAGTGCAATCACATTTGGAAATGTGTTGATGCTAATGCATAAAAACATACAATGTGCAAATGTAAGGGAAGATAGAGGAGAAAATGGCCCGTCCTGGATGTAGTATTAATATAAGATCACGTTCCAAGCTAATTCTTCATGATAAGAAATGAACAAGTGTATGAGTGATTGTATGTATAAACTCCATATAAAGATTTAAATTAAGGTGTACAGTATAACATCTGCTTTTAAACATTGATGTCTGTAAAACTTATGATCCATACACGAGTATATTATTTTACTTAAGACAAAGCTTTTCATCACATAGCAAATGGTTCCCTGTGCAAGGTGCAAAACGGTTATTTTCTTTCAGGTGTAGAGTCAGGACCAAACGGAGTGCAACTACTAAGGCTACATAGAGCAGCCATAGTCGTACCCCCTGCACCCTTGCTAATGATACCACTGGAGCCAATAACTAAAAGCATGGGGCTTGAGTTAGTTTGAACTGTGGTCGCCAGCTCTGCTGCATTATGTATACCACACGAAAGTCTAGGATATGCAGGAATAATGAATGGTATATAAATCAATCCACAAAGAATCTGTACACACAAGACAGGGAGTAACAAAATGTGCTTAAGCAGAATTTTTCTGTGGCTGTACACATCAACATTACTAACTAGAGTGCAATAATTATATTTCATTATCAATATACATAAAATAACATTTAGGGGTATTCAATATTTTACAATGCACCACTAGAAAGCTTTCAGCCTGAGTGCACATCATCAAAAACCACTGAATCACCATTTACTATTCTTAACTAATTGCTTTTCTGCAAATTAAATGTCAGTTTTTTGTGGTTAAAATTGCCAATATTTAGCTGCAAAGCCTTTAGTCACATGACGCACTCCAACACTTGTGGAACTACAAATCCCAAAATACCCAACCCCAGTGATGGGAATTTCAGTTCAGGAGACGGACAGTGCAAATAGATTTATAAAATCAAGGTAGGGATCATCAAAGTAAATAACTACATTGTTTATTATGTATTATATAACCCAATGTGTGCATATCTCCGAGTCATACAGGTACTTGTGGTACCACAGCAACAGGTTGGGGTGGGGGACGCGCACGCCACAATAGCGGCTTCTGCGCACAGGCGCGCTCCTTTTGACACGTGCGCATGTTTACGTTCCTCTCACGGTCCTGACGTCACCGCCGGCCTGACAGCTTTGTTGTTCCCCATCATCGTCTGTAGAGGAGGCCGCTGCGGACAGAGGAGGAGTCGGGTGACGAGTCCGGTCAGAGTGTCCTGGAGCCGATGCGTTTGAGAAGCGAGGAGGAGGACATGTCGGTGACAGCAGGAGCGGGGGAAGAGGAGGGCAGCCGCCCGGTGACTGTCAACAAAGCGCGTCACGTGACCGCCGAGCGAGGTCGCTGATGACAACAACAACAATAGGGGCAAGTGGGAGAGATCCGGCCGCAGGCACCGAGCGCGCAGCCACAGTGACAGGGATCCCTCCGCCGCCACCGCTTACGTACACTGCTGCTAGCGAGGAGAAGAGGTGGACCGGGGGGCGCCTGTGGAAGAGTACGGCGTTATGTCGTTCACCCTGGAGGACACGCTGGAGTCGGACTGGGTCGCCGTGAGGCCCAACGTGTTCGAGGCGAAGGAGAGACACAAGTTCGTGTTCATCGTGGCGTGGAACGAAGTGGAAGGCAAGTTCGCCATCACCTGTCACAACCGGACTGCACAGCGCCAGCGCAGCGCAGACAAAGGGGCCAGCCCGGCCAAGCAGCAAGAGCCGGAGGAGGGCAGCCCCGCCAGGAGGGAGCCGGCCCGGGAGGAGCGGGAGGAGGACTGCAGCTGGGCCGGCCTCTTCTCCTTCCAGGACCTGCGGGCCGTGCACCAGCAGCTGTGCTCGGTGAGCGGAGAGCTGGAGCCCTTCCTGCCCGCCTTCCCCGAGGAGCCCACCGGGATGTGGTCCGTGCTATTTGGGGCCCCGGAGCTGAGTGAGGAGCAGGTGGAGGAGCTGTGTTGCCGGCTGCAGCTCTACCTGGGCCATGCCCTGGACTCCTGCGGATGGAAGATCCTCTCCCAGGTGCTGTTCACCGAAAGCGACGACCCCGAGGAGTACTACGAGAGTCTGAGCGAGCTGAGGCACAAGGGCTACGAGGAGGTGCTGCAGAGGGCCCGGCGGAGGCTGCAGGAGGTATGGTCTGGATAATGGGATGACCAGGCACTCATACAGTGACATTCATATGTAGGACACAGCCTGACCCCTAACTATACATAGGGCCCCATATTACCTTTACGTTTGGTAAAATCATTTAGTCAATGAAAGAGACCTATATGTCACATCACACCTGTAGAACTCTCCCAAAAGTGCTACAAGCTATAATAAACAAACCTGGCACAACCTAGGGCCACTCGCAGCCCATTACCGATGTGATATTTACTTTTACCATCTGGCTCTTTAAATTAGGGGCACTTCCCACTGCAGTATTCCAGAGCATGGTTTCCTACACCTCATCTTTATCCTTTCTACAATCAATTTATTAGGAGACCTATAGACATCCCCAGGTTTGTGGGTTATCAGCAGCAAGGGTGAAAGTGCCCTGCATTTGTGTTATTTTAGGGGTGTTCCATATGCCAAGGCTGTTGTGTAATAATTTTTCCTTATCCACACTTCCAACTTCAATTTTACTTATATGCCATAAGTTAAAAAGAAAGGAAAGAATTTACAGCTGTTATTTGCTTTTAGTGGGTGACAATGATCCAAAGTCCATTACAAGGGTTGTTTACCAAGAATGTATGTTTGGAGCTACTGTGGTATTAAAGCTGTTGCGTTATTTTGAAGCGCCTCATTTTGTTTGCAAGCTTTTATTATTATTATTATTATTACTATTATAATTTTTTTTACAACGTATATGTGTAGAACCAGCTTTCCATGTTCTATCTTGTGGCTTTATGTCCCGCTCATCAAAGTATAGTTTGTGTGTGTGGCAGTTGTCTCAGAACAGTGGAAGCTCTGTGATTAGTTATTGGACTCTGAAATGAATGAGCTGGAATTGTTCTGAATTTGCATTTTCTGTTGACAATTTGGTTTGAAGCTTGTTTCATATCAATGGCACATTGATAATGTCTAAACTTGCCTGCATGGATGGTGATCTCACAGACTAATCTGGTGCTATTACACTATCCATTTCTGTTTACTACATGTTTGATTTTAAATAGCCTTAATGTCCTATCACCAAATGTCTTTTCCAAAATAATTTTAATATGTTAGAATTATTTTAGCACATGTACTTCACAGCAAAAGAGCTAGTCTAGGTACTCTAGGCTTCAGCTTGTCCTTTCCTCCTAGCTCTGACTGTTTTACTACCAGACGATCTGTCAACAGATTCTTCTACTAAAAACATTGGTCTCATAAAGTAAGAAGTAATTATAGACTGTCTGTTTTTTTTATAGTGTAGGTCAGCAATATAGACTATGGATTGCATCCTAATTTAATAGTAAGTACCGCAGACCTTTGCAATGAAAGAGAGAACTCCCTGGCGCTTAAACTTTTTCCGCCAACAGGACCGTACTTTAAGATTTAAGCACTACTCCTACTGTTAATAGGCCGGTGTGTGAATGAGGTTTGTTAGCAAGGGCTTGGCCATGCCCTTACTGTACAATTTATAAATCTCCCACCATGCGGGCATGCTGTAAGCATGGCATTGTGCATTCAGAGGAACCTCCAGCAATGGAAATCTGGATTCACAGCACGTAGAAATGACTCACCTGAGAGGTGGAGAGAGGGAAGTTTCAATGACTAACTGGGCTCCCATGTTGCATATATTTAATGTAATAGTCAAAATATTTAAAGACCATCTTAAAGTGGATGCAATGATTTAAATTTGACTTTTGAATTGTACTGAATTCTGTAAATAACAGTTAGTGGAGAGGTTTCAGCACTGTGCATGCGTGCAATCCATGCTGGTTTCCTGCATGCGCTTGAGTAGGGAAATTTACGGCAGCTCTTGGATGCCTGTGTAGTGCGACTCTGCACTAGTGGGTCCCTTCAAATCTTTTGTTCTGAATGCTTCAGACTCGGAAGCCTGTATCTGGCCCACAGATAACAAAGTTAATTGGTCAAGCCAAAGACTCAGGTATTATGTCATTCTTTGGCTCACCACAAGCACTGCAAATAGAGAAACACTGTGAATAGAGGGGTTTACAGGGTAGTTTTTTCCAAGCCCTAAAGAAAAAAATAAGCTGCATAATCCCTACATGTGCTGCAGTGTTGCTGGTTGCCACTATGCTGCTTCAGCAGATGTAAGGAGAGTTCCTAGATGTCTGCCCTTATATTAGGATTCTCTCCTATCTCTTGCCAAGCTAAGCTTTTTTCATTCAGGCAGTGTGTTTCCAACAATAGCAAAGTCATTGCCAGGCAAGAAGAGTCATTCTTGGGACTCAGTGAGCAGCTTAACAATATTCTAAAACATATATCCTTCGTACAATAACAACACAGAACCTCAAAGGGGCATGGAGAAGACAAAATGAATCCGTATTAGCCACCAAAGTCAATATAGTTTACGAAGATTCTACAGTAAATGGAGTAAAACTTTCAAACAGGTAGAAATATAAAATCAGAATTCTCATAGCAACTATAATCTTCTGTAAGTAATGTAACATAAAACCTAAATTATACAGAGAAATATAATAGAGAAATCTATGAAACATCTGTAACACTGCTAGTATCATTTTTCCGTTTCTAGGCAGTATTGAGAAAAGGCCTCAGGCAGGTTGAAATCATTAAGCTTAAAGTTGTTGCAATTTTGCTAATTTTCATATGCCTGACTTCCTGGCATGCTCAGTGCTAAAAACAGCAAAATACAATAAAGACAGTGGGCTGGATCCAGATTTAAGTAAGTGCTTGAAATGAGTTACTCCTGGGCTAAACCATGTTGATTGCAGGGGGAGTCATATTTCATCTGTTGCAAACCGTATTAGAGTTGAGAGGTGATGTTTCCTATCCCAAGTCTAAATAACAGTGTGATAGTAAAGCTGGTCAGTATCTGTGTGCAGTAAACAATTCAAAGATATATCCCTGCATGCAAAGAATACAATTAACTTGACTCCCCCTGCAATCAACATGGTTTAGCCCAGGAGTAACTCATTTCAAGTACTTAAGTCTGGATCCAGCCCTGTGGCACTCAGCATGAGATTCTATATCGCCTAGTTCAGCCAACCAGAATTTGTCTTCACAGCTGCCAGAAATAAGTGAGATTAAGAAGTCTTCTTTAACTGTTCCATAAAATCCTACATTCAAATACGGTTTTCCATTGTTAGTAGAGGGTTTTCTTTACCAATACACATTTTTACACTGTTCATACACTGACTATGTAATGTAATTGGTCATGAACTGATAACTAATCTCCCTGATTATTTTGTAGTCAACTCTACAGTCATTGTCCAGGGACCTTTTCAGAGTCTTTCTTTGTGAGTGTTACCATGTCATAAGAGAGTCTCTCACTGCAGCGCTTTACAGTTAACGAGACAAAAACATGAATGCATTCCTTCTAGTCAGTAAGCTTTGTCAAAGTATAACAGCTGAATTACATTTAACTACACTTGCTAATGTGTCTAGAACCACCCTGCTACTCTTACTACAGATGTTTGTTCCAGAGACAGGAACTACCGTGGGCTGATAATGTAGACAAAGAAAATAAAGCAGCTAGAAGAAAAGTTTCTGTCTCCCCTTTACACATTACACAGATGTAGCAGCATGCTGCTTCCTACACTCTTGCACAGAGAGATTTTTTTGTTATTCTATTACATTTCTGCAACGCCCTTAAAGTACCAGATTTTCCCACATGCACATCACATGCATAGGATATTTGGCATGTGTGCAAAGTCTCCGCTGAGCTCGGTATAAAACACTCTCTTTAACTAGAGGCGTGCTTTAGACAGCAGCCTTATCAGCCTATTCCACCTGTTTATTGTCCGTTTTTGTCAGTGCTTGTTTTGTTTTCTGGTAGGTAAAGGTTTATTTAGAATAGGGATTTGGCTTTAATGCTGAATTGACATGAAAAAAACATGGACCAGTCTAAAGAACGCTTAGAAAATGAGTCTTGATTTGTACCTATAACCATTACATCAGTGTGTTACTACTTTACATATAGACCACATGTTACATTTTATCAGAGGACACTAGGTAATATGCTTGTACGTGCTGCATATGAAATAGTGCACACAATGACTTTATCAGGCAGTACAGAACAAAAGCCCAGGCACCATGACGACTAATATGTCCTTGCTGCCAGCCATGCGCCACACTTCCTGCCCTTCTTCCAGACTCCGCACCCTGTCCCATTAACACTGGCTCTATCTAGACAGGATGGTCATAAGAAATGTGACACATTGGCGTATTAATGTTTACAAACAACATGAACTAGCTTTTATTTTTGCATTCTTTTAAGCACAAGAATCAAAATGTTTGCACTTAATAACCGTTGCCTTATTGTCTATGGGCCGGATCCAGAACTACGTCCGTGATGGACGTAGTTCAATAAACAGTAGCTACTGCGCATGCGTAGTAGCTATTGTACGTAATCTGTGCATCGTTTTGATACGTAGATTGCGTATATGCGGTCTAAAAGACCGCACGCAGATTACGTACAATAGCTAAAACTTGTGCTGGGACATGGTTGTATCACAGTTCTCTCTGTGATCTAAAAATAAAACATGTAAAACACTCCTCAAATCTATGTTTTTTATATACTATGAATTAAGTTAAAATTAATTTGCACTCTTCACATTGCAACGTGGTATCTCCAGCTACATATTTGCTGTGGCAGTTACTTCTAACTCTGCATCAGCTCCACTCTCTTATGCACACACAGTATTATTTATGTGTGCATGGTGCTAAAACAATACTGAGCAATGCTGACTGCTTCTAAATTGTCTGCATAGTGCCTCTAGGTGTCCCTTAGAGAAGTATGATATCTGTTTGGCAAACCTTTTCATGGACTTATGCTAAGTTATGGAAATTTCTTGGGATATAATTGTACAGATCTTGTTTATATTAAACATTTTCTGTTTTATTGTAGTTGCTGGAAAAACATAAAGTTACTGAAAGCATGGTGGACTTACTGGAGCTGTATCAGATGGAGGATGAAGCGTACAGTGCTGTAGTAGAAGCCACTACTGAATTTTATCAATACCTTTTACAGCCATTCCGAGATATGAGGGAACTTGCTATGTTAAGGAGACAACAGATTAAGGTATTGTTTCAACTGCTACTATGTACAATATGCCAAACTTATCTTCTGTTTTCAATAGTTATGTTATAAGTAAAAGGTTGCTGTGTGCATCATCCTGGTGCATCCACATGCTACTAAAAACCCTTTTCACATCACCACCAAATACCTGGGTTTTTGGTGGTGGTCTGAAATGTACAGGGGTCCTGGTTATACTTGGACACGGGAAAAAAGAAGGGTTTTTTCCCGTCTGGTGGTGATGTCAACCAGGTCTCACCTAATACACCTGATTGGAGGGTTTTGTTTACTGTTGCTTTGCAATTGTAAACAAGTCTTTCCCCGGGAGCTGCATGCAGACCCTTCACAATGTCAGGGCAGACCCAGGACCCAGAATTTCTTGGGTCTACCCTGAGTGTTTTAAGCGACCCACTCGGGTTTAAAAAAAACGAAATAAATAAATAAAAAATTTCACCAAAAATCCCCAGCAATAAACCGGGTTGAAAAACAGAGTTATTGCCAGATTGTGATGTGAATGTGGCATAAGTTAGACATCAGGGACTGTATTCAGACTTCCGTTTTCAAACGTGACCGCAAATATACGCATGCACGTAGCAAGGAACGCCCACCAAAACCCTGGTCACTCCCCTTGCTAATCTGTGCTCACGTAGACTTACACCACCATAGACCACATCTAACTTTCCGTGTGCCGTCCTGTGCATCTGTGTCCTCCGTACGTGCGTATCATAATAATCACTCCCACTTTCCTTCATTTAAATGCATTGCTCCGCCCATTTTCACTTAAAATCTCCCACACGTGTATTTGCGTTGCATACCCAGACGTACGTTCACACGTGCCTATCATACGTCCGTCCGTAAGGCTCTTCTGTGCGAATAGTCTACGTCACCTACGTACATAAAGTTACTACGCATGCGCAGTTGAAATGTATCTAAAAATACGCACGGGAGTCAGCGTGAAAACAAAAGTCTGAATACGGTCCCATGTGACCAAAAATGGCGTGCAGTAACTATCTGGTGTGTCAAGTCATATCCCATTTATATATGTTGTAATATAATTAACCTACTTCAAAATTCCCTACAGTTTCCAAAACACCCACCATTTATTCTGCTGTATAATTTGCATCCTAACATGACATAATGAATCCGCATTCCAAAAAGTGATTCATTCAAGTAAGTATGAGGGACTCTTCTCTCCACCTGGTCTTTATCACACAGTCCTTTAATGAACTTTAAAGATGTATATATATTTATTATTATATGTGTGTGTATATATATATATATATATATATATATATGTGTGTGTGTGTGCATCCGAAAAGTATTCACTGCGCTTCACTTTTTCCACATTTTGTGATGTTACAGCCTTATTCTAAAATGGTGTAAGAAAAAAGTGTTAGTATTGGCGCTGGACAGCTGGGAGGGATGGGTTCAATATAATTAAAAAAGGGGAGGGGTATGGATGACCTATTAATCCTAGGGGAACAAATTTCTATAAAAAATGGATAGAACGAATGCACAGTGAATAAATAAACAAATAAATCCAACAATAAAAATGCCACTATATGAAAGCCTGAATCAAGAGGGTCATAAAGCAAAAATAATCACGTTTGCAAGCAATTTCCCTCAGGTGAATGAGTCATTTAGAATAATAAAGAGTTCAGTCCCACAGGGGTCAGAAAATGAAAAACCAAATAACTGTTTGATTGGGTCCCACAGCGGGGATCGTCCAAGGGGTTAAAAGGTAAACAAGTTAAGGGAGACCGCAGCTAAAAAGAATCTATTAGGGAAATCCTTCCTTGAGATCCTTAAACGGAGACAAAAGGTGAGAAAAACATCTTTAATACATGGATACAATTTAAAGCAAATCAAATAGGTTTAAAAGTTAAATAGTCCACTTCCCTCTGACAAATCCACGCGGCTGCTGATAAGGGTCCGGAGGCGATTCCCGGGAGGCGCCGGCGATGTCCACGGTAACGATAATCAGCAGGAGCAGACAGGAGAAGTGTTGCTGCCTGGATTCACTACGCGTTTCGGGCGGGGAGCCCTTTCTCAAGTGTCAAAATATATATTAGTGCATCCGAAAAGTATTCACAGTGCTTCACTTTTTACACATTTTGTGATGTTACAGCCTTATTCTAAAATGGAATAAATTAATTTTTTCCCTCAATATTCTACATACAATACCCCATAATGACATTAATAAATTTGCAAAAAATATCGCCAAAAAAAAAAAATCAAACTAAGAAATCACATGTACATAAGTATTCACAGCCTTTGCCATGAAGCTCAACATTGAGCTCAGGGGCATCCTGTTTCCACTGATCATCCTTGAGATGTTCTTACAGCTTAATTGGAGTCCACCTGTGGTAAATTCTGTTGCTTGGATATGATTAGGAAAGGCACAAACCTGTCTGTATAAGGTCCCACACTTGACAGCGCATGTCAGAGCACAAACCAAGCATGAAGTCAAAGGAATAGTCTGTAGACTGCCGAGACAGGATTAAATAAAAGTATGAACTGATCATCTAGCGCCCCATATGCCTGCAGCCAAGAATTACCACATGGGGAAAGTCTCAATATACCAGAGAGAAATAAGTAGCAAAGAATGTGGATAGTGGTAATTCTCAAGGCGCTGTGCAATCCACAGAGGATTGTCTCGAGGCACAAATCTGGAGAAGGGTACAGAAAATTATATGCTGCTTTGAAGGTTCCAATGAGCGTTAATGGAAACGGAAGAAGTTTGGAACCACCAGGACTCTTCCTAGAGCTGGCCGGCCATCTAAACTGAGCGATCAGGGGAGAAGGGCCCCAGTCAGAGAGGTGATCAAGATGGTCAGAGCTACAAAACTTCCAAAAGGACAACCATCTCTGCAGCAATCCACCAATCAGGCCTGTATGGTAGAGTGGCCAGATGGAAACCACTCCTTAGTAAAAAGCACATGGAAGCCCATCTGGAGTGTGTCATAATGCACCTGAAGGACTCTCTGACCATGAGAAAGAGTAATCTCTGGTCTGATGAGACAAAGATTGAACTCTTTGGCTTGAATGCCAAGCGTTATGTTTGGAGGAAACCAGGCACTGCTCATCACAAGGCCAATAAAATCCCTACAGTGAAGCATGGTGGTGGCAGCATCATGCTGTGGGGATGTTTTTCAGCGGCAGGAACTGGGAGACTAGAGGGAAAGATGAATGCAGCAATGTACAGGGACATCCTGGATGAAAACATGCTCCAGAGCGCTCTTGACCTCAGACTGGGGCGACGGTTCATCTTT
>WWET01001396.1:250149-261644 GCA_011038615.1 Limnodynastes dumerilii | reverse complement strand
CAGCAGGACGACGACCCTAAGCACACAGCCACTCAAAGGAGTGGCTTTAAGGCAACTCTGTGAATGTCCTTGAGTGGCCCAGCCAGAGCCCAGACTTGAATCCGATTAAACATCTGTGGAGAGACCTGAAAATGGCTGTGCACCGATGCTTCCCATCCAACCTGGTGGAGCTTGAGAGGTGTTGCAAAGAGGAATGGGCGAAACTGCCCGAAGATAGGTGTGCCAAGCTTGTGGCATTATATACAAAAAGACTTGAGGCTGTAATTTCTGCCAAAGGTGCATCAACGAAGTACTGAGCAAAGGCTGCGAATACTTATGTACCTGTGATTTCTTGTTTTTTTTATTTTTTTTATAAATTTGCAATAATTTCCCAAAAACTTTTTTACTTTGTCATTATGGGGTATCGTGTGTAGAATTTAAAAACAAAACCACTATTTTCCAAATTCCAATGTTTCACTTATTTAACTTTTGGGTTATAAATATGTATTCTCAGCACGTGTGTGTGTGTGTGTCAGGGTCTTCTTCCTTCCTGTCTGGCTCCAAGGAGGTGGATATAACCCAGGTGTTACGGCTGACATGGAGGAGTCGAGGAAAACATATTAACAGGTGATAATCTGTGCTTTTAAGTTCTAACATAAATGTTTTTGATATATGTTTGTGACATGGCCAGACAGCTTGTGAGATGCTAATTAAGCTGTGATGAGTTTGTCACTGATTCTATTATCTAGGAACAGGTCTAAGTCAGATTTTTTGTTTGCCCTATGATATGTGAATTTAATTGGACAGCAAGAGGTCTAAACCGTTTTCCTTTCTGTTATGAATGTGTGTGCAGTGCCATGTTAATTAGTTAGTTGAGGACTGAACCAGTTTGAATGGCTTCGAAGAATAGGACACTCCCTACTTTGTTGTGACATTTTACTGTATAAGAAGGTTTAAGAGGTTTGTGGGTTTCGTTTTGGGCCAAGTGTGCTTGAGGGTGGAGTTATATGTATGTAACCTGGTGTATTCTGCTGTAATATCATTAGTACCATTGTTCGTGTCCTACTCATTTGGGCTGCAAAGAAGCATTAAACCTCTACCTGCTTTCAAGAACTGTGCTTCCTTTATCCTGTGACCAACAGATGAGATCTACACTCTAATCCGTTCCCTGGCTGTCCTGGGTTAACCACATCGTCCTGTGACCTGCCAGCTACCTGCAACTCTGATCCAAAGGGAGTGGTTCAGGGGGACATTAGCCAGGGACAGGCAACACACACATCAGTCGATACCCAGCAAAGCAATTCCAGGTGTGGAAGGTGACTGAGCCTGGCCCTGATAGTGAGAATATTATAGCGTAATGGGAGAAGCCCTGACTGGTGGCAATCTAGTGACCTATGCAGCCTCAAGACCCATGCTTATTCTCTCTGTGTTTGCATACCAGCCACTTCACTTCTGAAGTTCTTTGTAATTAGTTTTTATACTGCTTCAGCATTTGTGGTCCAGTACTTTACATTTTGTTTAAGGATTTGTGTTCCAACTGTATTATTAAAATTTAGTCAGGTGATTCACCAGGTGTGAAACTACGGTTACTGGGGATGTGCGGGTAATAAATTGTATACAGTCTATTTGTATAAATTAATGTTTCTTGCAATTTTAAAAGTGTGTTTAATATAAACCTCCATGGTTGCTGGTAAAAAAAAAAGTGTGTAGTTAATCAATCCATAGATTTAAACAAATAAATAAGACCGTTTACAATAAGTCATGTGATTATGATGGTGAATCATGTAGTGAGAGGTTGGAGGGTTGGAACCTTCATAACATAAAGGTATTGTGCATCTTCCGTTTGCGAAATACTGAGTAACCTGGTGACTCAGACTCAAGCGACCGGTTATGTTTTTCTGTATATAAACAGCAAACAAACACTTCAAAGAGAGAGTTACTATTTTGTACTGGCACTGAGATCCTTCTTCTGGCCATTTAAATAAATGAATAAAGTATATCTCTGAGACTGCACTTTTTAGGCTGGTTTTCCATTGATGATCTGAAAATGGCATTGCCATCACGCAAGCAGAATTGTTTGCGGTTTTTTTAAATTTTCGCAGTGGACCGGATCCAGACTTCTTACAATGATAACTTTTCCATGGGATCAAAATTTCCAAATTTTGTTTGTGCAGGCATCCAATGTTTCCAGAATTTTTGTGCCTTTGAAGGCAATGGTTTGTTCTGGCAAGTGGGGCGGGTTTAGTATTAGAATACGCAGCTTAGGTGGGGACTCTTGGGGCCAAACCTATTCATCTTTCAGATTATTTTTATTTTTTTTAATAAACAGGCTGGAAAACTTGCAGTAAGGGTCCTGCTGTCAGAAGTCTGTGTGATTGATAGAAGGGGTTTGCTAAGCACCCGCACAGATACTGGATCAATGCTCCTGTGGTGTTTGCAGACCTTAATACAGCATTATCAGATCTTTGTTTCAGGGCCAATGTGTTTACCTGCATTGAACCCAGGACAATAGAACATTCAGCATCCAGGCAACACTATTGTGCAACTTCACCCAAGAAAATTTTTTTTGAGATGCTAATAAATGTTTACATTCTTTCTGTTTTTATCACAGTCCTGTTTTACAATTTATAAATACATCATAAACCCTTTTTAAGATTATAAAAACAAGATTAAAAATAATGAAATTATGTAACCCTTCACAGAATGATATTTGATAAGTGATATGATAAGAATTTGGAAAGTTTAATAAATGTACAGTGGTCATGATTTTTGAAAACTATAATTCAATTGAACATAAACAATCAGTGCAGTTTATAGGTGCTGATTATTATTAGTATAAATACATGCAAGCAGCTAAGAAAACAGGTTTTGATATGGACCCTTAGCAGATATGTCCTCTTCATGATGAGGCTTTAGGAAACTAGAGTTTTGGATAATGTAGAATTACTGGTTTCCTTTAGGCGTTAATTTGCATAAATACAGTATCACAAACGGCTATTGAAATACAGTTGGGAAAGAGGAAAGAAAAGGACAGACTTTGTGACAGGTGTGTATTTACATATACATACATCACATGTTACTGAGGTGTAGAAATTCCTTTCCTTTGCACAGGATTTCTGCTTCCTGTTATTTGTATATTACATGACTGTATTTTTATGTCCTGTTATTGCACTGTGTTAATGCAAAGGAGAGGAGTTGACATTATTAAGTAGAGTGCAATTCTATAGTCAGTGTTTAAATGCTAATAAAAATGTATTGTTTTTACCAGGATCAGCTTTGTTTAGATTTTTCTTATTGCAATCATGTAAGAAATATGGGCCTTACTTGGTTTGTCCCAGTTGTGTCAAGTAGTTATTTCCTTTGATGTCTTTTCTCTCATTTCCCTTTGATTCAAGTCGACAACATGGGCAAGACTAAGAATGGCGTATTGAATTAAAATTCTTTTCCATTTTGGGAGATGAAGCACAAAAAAGAAACTCCTCAGTGTAGGTGTGCGGATGTCAGAAGACGATACGTCCTCCCTAAGTACACTGACACATTACTGATATTTCCTGCAATTGCTACTCTTATCTTTTTTTTTACCTTAACGCATATGGTGTTTTAGTGTCAATCTTTTACAAGTTTGCCTTTTTTATGAAAATGATAAAATCCATACATATTTTATAAGACTAAACAAACGCTACTTATTTATATAATCTAACGTGTCCACCATTGTGTATGATAGACCCTGAAATAAGTGTATTCTGTACGTTCATAACTGATGTGATGTGGAACGTCGCTATCCTGACATCTGCACGTAGAAGAACTGCACTCCTACACGCAGAAGGGATTTACATGTTCAGAACCCTACTTTACATATTGGAATTCTGGATTGTATGTAAGGGCTTAGCCAAGCCTTTACTGTGCGACTACAATATGTTCCCACTCACCACATGTACCTTGTATGCAACTGAATTCTGCATGAAATGTGGCATCAGACGACTGTGTTCCAATATAGAATTCCTTGTACTGATATGTAGCGTTCATATGTCTTCTATCATTGGATCTGTCTATGTTACATACACTAGAGGGCACCTTCATTCTTCTTATAAACAGTTATATGCATGTTTCCAGTTTAGGAAATATAGAAGTCGAATGTTTTTTTTGTTTTTAATAAATGCCCCTTGACAGTCGTGTACAAGGATGAGGAAATGTGGGCTAGACAGTTCACAGGAGCAGACTATTATACATTAACAATCCATAATTGCTAGCGTTGTATTTGAGCTTTAATTTAGGACAAGCTCATTGACTAAATAAAGCTGTTATTTAGAAGCATCCTTACTGACTGTATTAGTAAGTGGTATAGGAAAATGACAATGTCGGCACGGGTCGCCAGAGGCCACGCTATCCTCCTTATTCAGTGTCACACAGGCAGAGTAATAGCAATGATACAACTCTATCTTTATTTTGCATGAAAAGTTAACAGTCCTTAGACAGCCAAGAGGAATAAAAACATAGAGAAGTCCCAAACATGCCAGCAAATCTTTCAAGTCCAATTTGTCATTGTCCACCGGCACAATGGCCTTGGTAACTGTAATCCTCTTGATTTACGGAGGTTTAGCTTACAGTTCTGGAAATAAATGGTGGCTCAGTGAGTAGCATTTGTGTCTCACAGCGCTGAGGTCATCAGTTTGATTCCCGGACTAGGCCTTATCTGTGTGGAGTTTGTTTGTTCTCCCTGTGTCTGCGTGGGTTTCCTCTGGGTGCTTTGGTTTCCTCCCCAACTCCAAAACATGCTGGTTAATTGGCTGCTGCTGAATAAATTAACCCTAATGTATGCATTTCTGTGTATTTGTGTTTTGACCTTAGTATGTAGCTCCAAAGGGGCAGGGACTGATGTGAAATATTCTCTGTAAATCGATACGTAATCTGATAGCGTTATATAAAAACCTGTTAATTAATAAAATATGTCCTGTTTTTGGGTTTCCATAGAATTGTGGCTACTAGTTGACATTAGTCCTCCATGTGAATTGTAAATTGATCATATAATCTTATCCTCTGCAGTTGCAACACACACACCCAGTATTGCAGAAAGTTACACCCACCTGTAACACATTGATATAGAATTTTAGAGGGGACTAAAAAGAATTAAAGATGACATGGTTTTTTAAATCAATTGTTATATACGTTAGTATTTAACGTAATTGATTGCTTTCTTGTACCCACATAATAGTGTTTTTTGTACAAGCTGAACTTTCCCTCTCTCTCATGTTTTGATCATAATGATATTTAGCCCATTCATCAGCCAATTACATGGTTACATGGATGAGTAGCTCCTTACCCTAAACATTTAAGACCAGTCCAAACACTCAGCCAAGTGCAGCCTGTCCAATCTAGTGTCCTTTTTCCATATTGCTGTGCAGTGATTGATGGACTGAATACAAGTTATTTTCTTTTCCATTTGCCTGTTATTCAAGGTAGAGATGGCATTAGAGATGCGTCTGTGTGTGTGTGTGTGTGTGTGTGTGTGTGTATATATATATATATATATATAACTATTGATTATTGGTAAATAATTTGTGGATGGTTAATTTTATATTGATGTATATGGCATGACACCGGTTTTGTACACGTTCCATATCTGCATATTCTGTTATGTAAACATGTTATTTATTGTACTGTGTGCTCATCTATTTTCTTTAACCACATAAAATGCCTAATTAAGCAGTTATCATCTGTAAAGCTTGTTTTTGCTTTCTGATCTCTCTTGCTTGGACTAGTTTTATGATGCTTTCTCCATGCTATTGCTGGCTTTATATAAATGATTAATACTCTTGCTTAGTGATGTCTTGTGAAAACTTACTTGATCATGTTTTATTGTGGGTTAGTTTTACAACCGTTTTTTTAAAGGAAGTTTTGTTTTTGTAGCTCAAAACTAAGCAAATTCATGGATGTGCAAATGAGCTATTGGATATCTTCAATAGTAAATGTTCTCTTAAAGTAAATACAGCTGCTGGCATCTGTTGCACAGAATGAACGTTGCTATAGTATATCTACTTGGTAGGGAAATGTTTCATACAATAGTGTAGGAAGTATATGGAACTATATTTAAAAAGTGCACACATGAAATATTTGTACATTGGTTTCATTGTTTTCTAATGCTGTGTGATTTTCATGTCTTTCTATTCCAGGTTAAACACATGTTGCAAGTGTCAAGTATTTTATAAATTTTCTGCAATATTTTTTCTGTGTTTACTGATCGTTATTGCTAAATCTGGACAGTTCTAATATTATTGCAACGATGTCCTTGTATTTTCTTCCTCATTTTACTAATTTGTCTTCTGGTAAATGTCTTTTCTTCATGCAGTATAAAATATTCTATATTGCTAAGCAAAGTTTTTGTTTAGAGTGTGAATGGATGAATCCGCATCAACACAACTACGCATCCCCTCCCCCTCCCCCATCCCAAGCCTGGGAAAGTATATTACAGTATGAATAGAAACCATTACAATAGATAAAAAAAAAAACAAAAAAAAAATCAGCCTTGTCATTTAATGGACTAGTTCTGTGATCACTGTTGAATGTACTTTGTAATTTATGAGGAGTACTAACGTTCCTCCCATTGTCCTGTTTGTTATAAAGTTGCTCTACCATTTGAACGGTGTCCAATTCTGAGGCTGACTACATTTCAATTTTTGTAATAAAACAATTTGGTTCTTTTAACTTGTTTATCTGCCGCTACATGCTACATTTGGAGTTTACTTATCCTATCACAGAAAACTATTATTCTTTTCCAAATGTGATAAGCTTTTTTTTATTTATTCTTATTTCAGATATCCATAGAGAATGATTATTTGGGCCCCAGGCGGATTGAGAGCCTAAAAAAGGAGGATGCTGATTGGCAAAAAAAGGCTCATATGGCCGTACTTTCTATTCAAGACCTTACTGTAAAATATTTTGAAATAACTGCAAAGGCTCAAAAAGGTAATTGGATGCTATTTGCCCTATGACTGATTAGTCATTATAAAAAATGTTTGTGTATTAGGACATTGTGCAGTGCTTAAAAATGTATTGACTTAAACGCAAATTTTTATCATTGTAAAGCTGGAACTCATGGGAGCCCTACAGATACCTAATGACTAATTTAGCAATTAATGTATTTTCTCCCTAAATCACTTTCATATCTGCCATTAATAAGAAAAAATATCTATTATTTTGTTTAAAAATGAGAAAATAGCCCTTGGTTCTACTAAGATAGCATAGTTCTCTATTTCTCATGTCCTGGCCTTCTGTACTTAGCTATACCTCCTATTTGTTGACTTGCACCACAGTGTCTAACTTAATGTGTTCCTGTGATTATTGTGCAAAATATGTGGATCAAGTGGCTGCTATCTGCATTCACATTTTATGTTTCTATATTTTCCATCTATGAAAGTACAGCCATCTTTGAGCGTGTTTAGAGATATAAATATATATACATATATACATATATATATACATATATAATATATATACATGCAGTAGCCTGTCACTTCTCCAAACACAGGTACATGCATAAGTAAGGATGCCAGTTACAAGACTTATTTTCAGCAAAAGTGTAGCGTCTCATGATTATTTATTACCACATTGTGTATATCACCAACGTTTCAATCACTAAATGTGATTTTCTTCAGGGTACAAATACCAAAAACAAGCAACAATACAAACCAAACCTCACTACATCTATATATAAATAAAAGAATAATTAGGTGAACATTACCCACAGTCGGAGCACGCCATACAGCCTCAGTACCAGAACACCAGACGCGTGCCCCACTTCCTGCAGGATCGAACAGGCGAGGGGGGCAGATTGTGGGCAATAACGGCCGTCAATGGGTATGCGGTTGCTAGGGAACCATAAAAAACATCTGTATGTGCATTAAAAACGAGTGAGCCACAGAATGAAAAAGCAGAAATATCTCCATATCGTGGATAGAGACAGGCTGAATGATTTGAGGCATTGATGTAAATATGGAAAGAACACCCATGATAAATCCCATTATATAGCCCATATAAGGGAGATTATGAAAGGTCTTAAAACAATTGTTAAATGTGGGTGGGGGCGCTAGATAGAATACACAGATGGCAACACTGTATGCATGTGTATAATACCAGCAGTTATAACATATTAAAAGGATTGTTTTATAATTCTAAACTAAGTGCAGTTAAGCACCTATGTAAGTACTCATACAAACAGTTCAAATGTAATAGTTCATTAACACCCAGGGGGGCAACAGTTCTCAACTTGTAGATCCACTGACTCTCCCGCTGAAGTAATAAGCGTTCACGATCCCCTCCCCTGGATGTCCGCAAGTGTATGGTTCATTTTCAACCAGTGTCTGGCTACTGGTTGGTCAGTTGATTTTCATTTCAGTATCTTAATCGCAGAACGGTGGATTGTCAAATGTTCCTTGAGTTCTCTAATTGGCACATAAATGAAGCCACACGGGCATCGGATAAGGTAGACAATAAATTTACTTGACAAAATATAACCTAATGAATGGGAAGCGATTTCTTAGTCCTAGGATGAACAGAATCCGGTCCAGTATCCATCTGGCTGCACGTCAAACACTCTGTGCACCTGTGCACTTATATAGTAGAAGCGCTCTTCTTTACGTTTTTACATAACAAGTCCTTTAAATTCTTATCTCTGGTGTGACTTGGTAAGAGCGAGTAAGTGCTTAGAGCAGGTAGTGACGAGTCAAAGGTAATAATAGGCCAAAGGGCCCGTGCTGCACGTTTATGAAAAAAGCTTAAATGATTAAAGCGAGTAACCCAAGGAAGTTTATCTCAGGGCTGGGTCTAAGAAGATCTTCCTGGGATATAGTGTACATTTTCTTAACTTCCCGCAAACAATGTGGGCTGTGACCTCACTGGGCGAAGTTATCCAACATCTTATTTATCTGGATCTCGGCCACTGCTGGATCATCACTTATGCGTTTGACTCAGACCAATTGGGAAAAGGGGAGCCCCCTAATATGTTCTGGTGGGTGATGGCAAGCGGACAAAGGAACATATCTAAACGTGGGTTTGGTAAAAAAAAAAAATTCGTTGTAGATCATTTATCACCCTTGCGTATAATACGGACATCCAGAAATGGCTGGTTCCTGTCATAAATTTCTGATATCTCATCAAATGATAGGCCCGAGCCAGTTCAAATAATCGAGCTATCATCAATAAAGCATAAAAATGGATGGTTATGTTGGCGATAGTCAGGGTTCTCAAAAAACAATACCTTTTCCACGTTGATCATATAAGCATTCGCATGCATAGGGGCCACACTTGAGCCCATGGCACAGCCTTGATTTTGTAAATACACCTTGTCATCAAAGGCAAAAGTTGCAAGTCAGTACCAACCGTAATAAAGAAGTAAAAAGGTTCACTGGTGGACCATGGTAAAGGTCCCTTTCACTAATCAGATCCCTGGTGGCTGCCATACCAGCTTCATTGGGGATATTGGTGTATAAACTAATTACATCCACAGAACAAAGCCAAAAATTAGATGGTAAATCCTGGATCGACCTCGGGATAGTCAAGAGGTTTGTAGTGTTCTTCAAATAATTTTTTTGAGATTGTTCAACAGGTTGTAAATGTCTATCTAAAAATTGGGAGACATGTTGGAAAATCGAGCCCCGGGCAGAATTAATGGGCTCGCCCGCTGGATTTGACAGGCTTTTATGAATAAAAGGTGTAATAGGAATAATCGCATAGTTCATATACAAGGAATCCCTTGACCTTGCTGGTCAGTAAATTGTCTATTACAGTCTATAATTGTTTTTGGTACATACAAGTAGGGCCCACAGGTAATTTCTCATACATTTGGGTGTCAGATAATTGTCTGTATATCTCGCGTACATAGTCCTCTGTGTTCTGTATAATTATGCTGCTGCCTTTGTCGGCAGGGCGGATAACTGTTATCATCAGAACACAAATGTCTTAGGGCTTGTTTTTGTTGAGACGTCAAATTGGATCTGATAGAGGGAAGTTGGGCACAGATTTTTAATGCTGTCTTCAAGCACTTCAATGAAGGATAGAAGATGGCGGGTCAAAAGTAGACCTAGGATTGTATAATGGTGGGATTGTGTCAGCTTCCTGTGGGGAATTGCCAAAACACTGTTTAAGTCTTAAAGATCTTGCCAGTGTGTGTTGTTCAGTCTTTGACTGGAATCCATCAAATTGGTTTGTCTGTAAGAAAGAGAGCCCAATGTTTTGGATTTCACATTCAATATTAGTTAAGGGCATGGAGGATAGATTAAATATTATGTTTTTTTTGACCGTGGGGTCCTTGGTTCTTTGACAGTAGCCTCTGCGCCTTGTTGGTTGCTTCCTGTTTTTAAAGTTTTTATATTTCGTCTTGCCGGAGTTCATTCCTGAAAACCCCGGGAGGGCATAGATGCGCCCGATGTATTGGATTCAAGATCACTATCACTAGTGTTTGGTGCACTAGACGCATTAAATGTGGTTTTTGCTTACATAAGGATGTTGTTTATATGGTCTTCTCCTTTGTATGAACTTGGATTCAGTTCCTGAAAACCACTGGCAGACCATACTCTCCTCATAGTCCCATTGGACTTTTAATAGCTTTTTCTTAAATTTCAATAAATCGGCTGAGTACATGTTCATTTGAAGATCAGTTTTAGAAATCAGTCTTGGCCCTCAGCTTGTAAAATAGTTTTCTTATGAAGGTCAATGTTCTTCAATTTTTCCTCAGTAATTCTAATTTCTATGCTGGATTTTTCTATGACCAATATTATCAAATCGAAAAATGCTTTATTCAGCACCACTATCCAGCATCTGCAGAACTCGGGATTGCATCTCCGGAAGTTAGGTACATTGGCGATCCTAAAACCACGGGGAGTTTAAAATCCAGTATTTTCTTATGTCATTTTAAAGCTTCATGATATAAGTCCACTGGGGTATTAACGTGGGGGTTGATTCCAGAATACTCATAGAACAGGATCGCCCGTGCATCATCCTTTGTAAAGCTCAATGTGCCCCTTTGACCAGAGTGACATATGCAAATCCACGGTCCTCATCCTTTATGGAGAATTGTTTTGTTATTGTAAGTAATCCAAAGGCAACACCAGTCTTCTCACTGGACTGGCCTTATATAGGAAAAGGCTGTGATCGCAGGTGTATCTGATGATGGTTATTAGTATAAATATACATGCTCAGCATGTATTGGCAAGTGTGTGTATATATATAATACACTTATACAAATGAACACTTGTATAAAGTAAGTCTATGCATCTGTATTCCTAATATATATCTCTTTGGACTTAAAGCTGTGTTTGATCGAATGCGAGCAGACCAGAAGAAGTTTGGAAAGATGGCCTGGACGGTGGCTGTGGAGCGCATAGAGAAGCTCCAATATGGGGTTTCTAAGGAGACATTGCAATTGATGCGAGCAAAGGAAATTTGTCTTGAACAAAAGAAACATGCATTAAAAGAAGAGGTAACTTTTATGTCTCCCTATAATCGAATATATTAATTTTATT
>WWET01001396.1:221863-243951 GCA_011038615.1 Limnodynastes dumerilii | reverse complement strand
ACATGCACACACACACGTTTTGCTACTAATGCAATATGCAAAGTGAAAACGGAGTGATGTTTGTGACTTGTAATGTGTAGTTTATTATCATTTTAATAACAATATTCCCCTATAGCACAGAGTTTAATGACCTAGATTATTGCATAGTGAACCAGCATTCCATGGTTACATTTGTTGTAAAAATCATTGTAGTTATAAAAGCTATAGAAAATAGTAGTTCTGCAAGTGTTTATTTTGATGCATTTATTGTACAACACAGCAAAATGCAACTTTCAAAGAGCCTGTTCTAGAGAGATGTGAGGTCTTCATGCTCCGTGTTTATCATCTTTGTAAATCTAACCAGGGGGAATATGAAATGCAAAGATATTGCAAGTACACTGGAGTTGTGTGATAGTATTTAGGTCAATCCCATCACTGACGGATAAAAAGCAACATATGTTATATATTGTCACAGTGTTAAAGCTGTCATTTTTGTAACAGTTACTTTTAACATTTGTTACATCTAAAGAAATTCACGGATGAAATATAATAATAATACAATATCTGCAACCATTTTTATTAACTTTTTTTTTTTTACAGTTGGCAAGTCTTCACCATTGTGAATTGAGCGCAGTGTTTTTGAGGGCTTTTCTTTTAATAAAAAATGTTAAGTTCCGAAGTGACAGAGAGGCGTACTGTGTATACCTCATTTTTCATGCATTGTCTTCTGAAACACCCCGACAAGTACAGGGTGCGCTAAGAGATGACTGAAAATACAGATTGCTCCATCAGACCTAGAGCTCGGGAGTGAGGAGATTGCAAGGCTGTTTATTTAGTTTCATTCATTTGTTTATTTTTATACATTTTTCTCCTAGAGAAAAGAGATGACGTGGTTTATTACGATACATATGAAAGTATGGAGGCAATGCTTGCAACCGAAAATATGGCAGCCTCTATCCATTTACAGAGAGAAGAGTTGCTTAAACTTCAGCTAAAAGTTCGACAGCTTGAAGCTAAACGTGGCCGAATTTCAGCCAAGAAAGCCTACCTCAGAAACAAGAAGGTGATTTTTTACATTTTTCTAAAGGTTTCATTGGCTGAGAAGATCACAAATATCTGTATTTGTCATATAACCGGTCTGCATGTACAGCTTGAAGTGAGGTTGTTATTTGTGCCTGTTTCTACATCATTCACGCTTTTCTAGCTTCAAAGGAACAACTGACAAGTGACTAGTGCTAAGCTGGGTACACAGTTATCTGGTTTTCATCCTGTTGGACCAACAATAGATAAATGTCCGGATTCACAGTTATGTAGTTTTCGTCTTACGTACGTTGTTTTAAGAATTGAGCTACTATGCTTGTGTAGTAGCTTATTTACACTATCTACGTACCATTTCTGTAGATAGCGTAAATAAGCTACTACGAATGCGTTGTAGCTCAATTCTTAAAACAACGTACGTAAGATGAAAACTACGTAACTGTGAATCCAGACCAATATGCTTACACGGCTGCTTGTAACATGGTTGTGCCAAGTGATATTTAAACCTGCTTAAAAATTAGGTCATCCGATTGCAATTTACCAACCAATTTACAAGTGTGCATGCTTGGTTTTAAAAGGTATTGAGCTCATGGTAACTTCTATGACATCCTGCCCTTAAGCATTCCAAAGTATAATTAAGCATTATAACTTTTTGTAAGTATACTATCTATAATGCTGCTTTCACATCACCAAGAGCAATAACCTAGGTTTTTCTAACCCGGGCTATTGCTGTGTGAATTGCCGGGGTAAAAAAAAAAGCCACGTTTTATAGCGTGAGTAGCGGAACCAAGTGGACCTGAAAGGAGACAGGCAACTACTAAATTCATAGTGGAGAATAGCGGAGATGTGGCGGACCAGAAAGGAGTCCTACAAGGACTCCTAAACCGTTGCTTGCCATAGCAATAGTAAGCAGATCTATGCAATCAGGTATCTTTATGAAGGACCCGTGTTAAAAACCAACACAGGAACTTTCACACTGACACCAGTCCCGTGTAAGACCCGGGAAACACCCTTCTATTTTTTTTTTCCTAGTCTGAATCATTAGACCTGGGTGTACAAAAATGAGACCATTCACATCACTACCAAATGCCTGGATTTTTGGCCAAAAACATGGGTATTTGGTGGTGGTGATAGAGGGGTATTAGTCTGTTTTATTATGCTCTACAACCATTAAGCTGGAAACTTTCTTTTCCAATTCCCCTGAGCTCCATTTTCTGAGTAGACTGTTTACACAATCCTACAGGAGCCGTTCAATGCTGGATCAGTATGGACATACTAGTCCAGTTATACTGCAGATCTTTAATCTGCGTCTGCTGAAAGTATGGTATCACTGTACACACACTTCCAGGCTTTGACTGTTCAGCTGTGTGGGGTTGGTATACAATATTAAATGTGATTTAATATCCAAGCTAAGTAAACCCCCAGGAACTTAGAGTTAATGACGCTTGGAGCCTGACAAGTTTGCTATCTTTGTGGTACATATCCTTGATCTTTATGAAACAACTGAAGTACAAACCATAGAATATAACTTTAAATGTGTTCCCCTGTTTCTCATTTTATTTTCATACCTTGCTCATTCCAAGAAACAGATCCAATTGTCAATGGCTTTTTCACTTTAGATTTCAGTATTACATTATGCAGTATTACAGTTTTCAGGCTAAGCTCACTACCAATAAAAATACAACCCTTTCATTGGACCAGTCTTCCAAAATGTTTAAAATGTTAGGTCTTTTAAACCTGCTTATGATGGTTATACAAATTGTCTTTCTTCCTTTTGTGTTCAGGAAATATGTATTACTAAGCACAAGGAAAAGATACCGCAGCGGCTTCATAGTGATGAGGAATATAGCGTACATCATGCTGCACAGGTAATGATTTTGTACCTCTCCAGGTTTTACGTATTAGCAGAAGCACAAGCACCTGTCATAGTATGTGGAGCACAGATTAATAGTTTCTTTGCATAGAGAAAACTCCTTTTTATATACACATAAAGCTGGTCCCTAGCTCCATCTCATATGGGTTTGGGTCCAGAGTCATGATAGTTTTGTGTTTAGAGTTTCAAACACAGCACCAGCAGTGAGCCGGTAGCAGGTCCTCACTGTGTGTATGAGACTCCCATCGGCCGGACTTCTGGTGGGTACCTCCAGTTTTAAGATTTCTGATCCTTTCTTAATAATTTACAATATGGAAAGATCGTAGTCTGCATCTAGCGCAGCCAGAGCTTGGCACGTCAATGCTGTAAATTTACATATTAAACTCCTCCCCATGCAGTCAGTCACTTCCTGCCCCACTATCGGAACCCGTTTACTGCACTCATGTTGTGCGCATGTACAGCATGCAAACCAGAGTGATGGAAAAACACTTACCGTACTTTGTGTGAGTCTGGATCCATCCCCAGTCACTAGGGCTTATTAATATAATTTAATGCCAAATGAACGTTGTGCCACAGTAACTACATCAGCCTTTTTTTCTGTATAGTAAAGCAATGGGATGGTGTCTGCCTTTGCTTCGGTAAACATTGTACTGAAGACAGAAGGAGGTTATTGTTAATAATAAAATATTAGAACTGTGTTACAGGTAAAACCCTGGCACAGGGTGGTTTCAAATAAAATATCCTGTCCCTGGGTATATATATTTACTAAAATAGAAAATCCCATGTAAAATCTGACTGCCCCTGGTATTTCATTAACCTTTTGTATAAAAATCTCTCACTCTTTGCAAGTTTCATTATTTTAGGCATGTGTGAAAAAAAGGAAAGGAAATGCCCAAACAACACTGCCATTACCCAGTAACAGACTATACCATTCTATCTGTAACATACACACAGGATAGAGAATGCCCAGCAACACTGCCATTACCAGTAACAGAATATACAATTTTATCTGTAACATACACACATGATAGAGAATGTCTCAGCAACACTTCCATTACCAGTAACAGACTATACCATTCTATATGTAATATAAAAAACACAGTAACCTCCATTACACATATTTGCAAATATGTGATAAGTCACCAGCCACCGTCAAGGCCTTTCTGCTATGGAGAAAAGGGATCTAGGAGTCATTATTTCCAATAACTTAAAGGTAGCCAAGCCATGTAACAAAGCAATGAGAAAGGCAAGTCAGATACTTGGTTGCATAGGGAGAGGAATCAGTAGCAGAAAGAGGGAAGTAGTGATGCCCCTTTATAGATCATTGGTATGACCTCACCTAGAATACCGTGTTCAGTTCTGGAGGCCATATCTCCCGAAAGACATAAATACATTAGAGGCTGTGCAAAGAAGAGCAACTAAAATGGGTCCTGTGTAGTGTAACAAAGCATACCAAGAAAGGCTAGAGGAACTAAACATGTATAGCTTGGAGCAGAGAAGGGAGAGGAGGGACATGATAGCAGCTTTCAAATATATCAAGGGTTGTGACCGACTAGAGAAGGGTAGAATTTTTCAAAGGAAGAGGTGTAATAGAACACGAGGGCATGGATACAAACTGGAGGGTGGTTGATTCAGAGGAAATGTGCGGAAAAATTACTTCACTGAAAGGCTGATAGATAAGTGGAATATTCTCCCATCTGAGGTGGTTGAGGCCAATACAGTAGAACAGTTTAAACATGCTTGGGATAAATATAAGTATATCCTAAATTGTAAACTAAATTGTGGGTAAATAGGGTCTAGGGTCAGTTTTGAATAAACAAATGGGCAGACTGGATGGGCCATGTGGCTTTTATCTGCCGTCACTTTCTATGTTTCTATAGTGGTCATATATGGGTCACATATATATGTTATTAAATTGAGCTGTCTTACTTCAGGAGGCACCCCTTAAAGCCTCCAAAAATGGAACAACACTCCCTCTCATTTGCTGATCCCAGACATGCTTCCAAACAGAATACACAAAATGGACGTTGTTTAGAGGTTGCATTAACCTATAAATTAATCTAAACAACTTGCATTTTGTGGGTATGGGAAAAAAGTAAGAATGCTTTCTAAAATAGAAGTGTTAATAGTTTTATTTTTCTTAATTAACAAAATGCAAAGTGAATGAACAGAAGAGAAATCAAATCAATATTTGGTGTGACCACCCCTTTGCCTTCAGATCAGCATTAGTTCTAGCTACACTTGCACAAAGTCAGGGATTTTCTAGGTTTATAGTCAAGTGTATGATTAGCCAATCATACCAAACAGGTGATAATTTGATGGTGATCGTTTTCATATGTAGTTTGTGACTGCCGTTAACTGAAACAGAAACTGCTGTGTAGGAGCCTTAAAACTGGCTCAAAATCTTTCTAAAGCATTTTGATTTTGCTGCTTTTTTTCCTACGCCAGTCTAAAACTTTTTCCAGTATTATTTATCCCAGCTTGCTCTCTCAGATCTTCACAATACATACACCTCTCCTCTACACTAAACAAATGCTCTGATTCCCAGTCACATGACTTCTCCTGGGCTGTACCCACTCTGTTGAATAACCTTCCTCATCCATTAAGACTATCCTCTACTTTAAGCACTCCCTTTAAACTTACATCTTTAAACAAGCTTACAAACTTGTACAACATACTGCTTAGTTTTTGTCTAACCTGTTTACAAATACTATCCAGGTTTCCTTTCTATTACATGATTAACACAAACTTGGAATCTTTTCTTTCCATACTTAAATTACCCTTAGTCCTGCTACTGACACTGCTGTGTGACTAGATCATACAGAGCACTGAGCACTTTTACCATACAACCTGACTGGTCCATTGTGTGTTATATAGCACTTGCTGTTATGTATCAATCCCCAATGTCCTATAGAGTGTAAGCTTGTGGGCAGAGCTTTCTTACCCACCCAGTGTGTCTGTTACCACCCATTATTTTTATGATTGTTAAAATTGTGAAGCGCTGCATATACTGATGCCACTATATAAAAGTCTGCAAATAAATTATTTATTAATTTATTGACATCTTATAGGGCTATTGGGACTATTATATATAATAAAAGGATATTATTGAATATAATATTAAAGGATATCATTTTTCCTTTAGAAGCAAGAGAAACAGGATGAAGAAGATCGAAAAAGCATGTGCTTTAGTCAGGAGCGACAGAAGACCTTGGATAGACTGCGCACGTTTAAGCAGGTTTGTCTGACCATGTGCTGGTAGCTGTTCTTCAGTGGTATTTAGAAAGTTTTATTTGGATAACCTTATGTTGCACTAATTTCGTGGTTCATTTAACTTTAAATGCATTTTTGTCTGTTCTCTGATTTTGTTTTAAGGAAGACGAAGGTAAACTAAATACAATACAAAATGCAATTTATATTTCCTTTAAGAAATAGGTATTAAGCCCAGATCCTTTTATTATTTAGTTTTTCATAATTTTTTTTAATTTTTTAAATGCTTTCTCATATTGGTGCCAGTAACACTCAACAGCTATTTGTTGCTTCTGTTTGATCATCCCTGTGGTAGTGGAGGATAAGACTGCCACATGTACTCTGATCATGCTAAAAGTCTGTTCTTCTTCTTTTCTAATGCACTGCTGGCCTGATGACATGACATTGAGAGGATTACTTGGGCAAAACATTTTACATGGTCTGTGATTCTGGGTACTGTCTGTTAACTTGGTTGCACTTAAAATGGATATAAAAAGAAAAAAGAAAATGTGTACTTGCTAAGCAAAGATACTTGAAGCTTCCTAGCAAATAGTTGAGGTGGGGAGGTTTACCTAGTAAGCTTTCTAAGGCTGCCTCTGTTTATGTTTAGCGCCATCCTGGGCAAGTGATACTTAAATCAACAAGAATGCGTTTGACTGATGGCAAAAGGAAAACCACTGCAAGGATCGCACCCACTGTTGGTGAACCGCAGCAACAAAGGAAGACCAATGTGGAGGCACCAGAGAAGTTACACAAGGAGGTTCATAAGCTTGAAAGCCTAACTCAACTTGAAGATAAATTATCTTGTGATGTGGTGACATCTGAACTTCCAGAACCCTGTTCACTCCCCACTTTCACACATGAAAAGCTTGAAACTGACGCTGTACAACCTCATTCCCTGCCCACGCTCTCTCCGGCACCTCCTCCACCCCCTCCTCCGCCTCCCTTGCCACCTCCAAGAGAAGAAGCGGATCCTTTAGAAATCCGAGTTATTCATGTTAAGAAGGAGTCTGAGGACTCTGCATCCCAAATGTCTTCAGTTGCTCCTTTGTCCCAGTTATTTGACAGTGATCAGCTTCTTCGTGCCAGGAACAAACTGAAGAAAACCGGAGCTTTGGAGGGGATACAAAGGAGAAGAGGTATGTTACTAACCTTCTATAGATGCAAATTATGAACTCAAGACATTGTGTTATTTTGTGATTTTTATATTGCTATAATCTAGTTTCGTTACATGCTGTTACTAGGCAATGCTTTGTACCATGCTAAGACAAGCACTGGCCTTAAACCAAACAAGTGTGGACTAATGACTAATATGCACTTGACTGGGTGGATGTGAGGAGTTGGTGGGTAGTCACATCAGAGCTTCTTTACCTAGCAATAGGGCAGAATAAAACAGAAAGTAGTTATTAGATAACATTAAAACCACAAAAGTATTGCAGATAGAATACACGCTAACACAACAGTGCTCCGCCCCGTTGTAGCAGAAAGACACGTGGGAGTAGGAGGCTAGGGGAGCTCTAAGTAGCCAGATGGAAGAGAGTCTGGTAAATACATTGGCACTGGTAACAGGAAGCATTGAGGAACTGCCCGCTGGAGCTGAGAGCAGTGTAGGAGTGTATGTGTGTTTCTGTTGTAGGTCCTACAATGCCTGTTTTTGCCCTATAGATTTATTCATGTCTGTCAAAGTTGATGGACGTAGGATTGGGGCATTATGGAAAGGTTGTGGCCTCTTCGTTATGGGAGTGTTGCCTTGACTTATTGTGGTTGTAGCCCATGGTTATTTTCCTAGCACTCTGGAAGTATAAGGTGTCCTCCAACCCATACCTTATCCACATAAATTACCATTAATTGCCATAAGCTTGGCATAGCGGTCATGAGCAACCTACCTCCCACTCTGTCACAATCAGGACAGAGGGTCAGATCCAATGCAACATAAGTAATTAGCTGTGAATTGGTTTTGCACATGCACAGTACCAAGTACTCCATTTCCATTTGGAATTCAAGTGGGGTATGAGATCTGCATGGTGGGCGGGCAAGGCAAAACACACACACACACACACACACACACACACACACACATACTGGTTTATATGTTGGATGGGGAATTTGTTCTCTATAAAATGGGCCCCTCCTGAATAAATTAAGGGGTCAGTTGTGTCTAGTTGGCAGGTATTATTTTACTTTTTTCAGACCACAGAAATAGGCTTTATGGTGGGTTATTTCTTACCTGGATTGGTCAATCATGCCTAGTGACTGTGATGGTATTGCAATGTTTTCTGTTGTAGTGAGCTCACCAATGGATGAAGTTTTAGCTTCCCTAAAACGTGGCAGTTTCCATCTGAGAAAGGTGGAACAGCGGATGTTGGCGCCATTCCCTGACGAGGATGAGAGCAACAATATATTGGCACAAATCAGAAAAGGGGTAAAGTTGAAGAAGGTTCAAAAAGACGTTTTAAGAGAATCCTTCACCCTCCTGCCTGACACTGACCCCCTAACACGCAGCATTCATGAGGCACTTAGGCGGATTAAGGAAGCATCGCCTGAGTCAGAGGATGAAGATGACAGTTTGCCATGCACAGATTGGGAAAACTAAGTGGTAATGTATGTATTATTATTCATTTTACTTTTAATAATTATCTTGTTTTACATTTATACTTTGTATTCTTTTTTTTTAGATGTTGTCACATTATATACCTACCCAATTCATGTTCCTGTGCAGAACATAAACAAATACCTAAATGCATATATCATATTTGTCTACATAGGCTGCTATGTACTTCACTAATTCTACCTGCCTTCCTAGTACATAGATTCTTTAGAAAATATAGGGTATGGGTAGGCATGCCAGCACAGCGTGTAAGCGTGTATTATAATACATTAGACTTCTATTGCAAGGTATAATTTATTATACCTGGCCTGCTTTGCCCGATATCAGCTATATACCTATGCAGCTGCATCCCTGAAATATTCCAATGTGTCACTACTGCACATCTGTTATTGTGAGAGTATTAATAATACACCTCTGTGTTTACATTTAGGGTTACATAACTGATAGAAATAAATAAATGGTATTGTATAATAAATAATAATAATAATTACAAGCAATAGCACTCTTTTTAATGAGTTGCATGCATTCCTTTAAACAGCATTTCCAAATCTAGGTAAAATCTCATAATAAGGTTATTTTATGCGCTGATCTGTTCACACACACTCCTGCCACGAACAAGTCCAAAAGCAATGAAATCCTCTCTTAGGTTTACAGGAGAGCGCTACCCTTCTATTAGCCATATGTTTTGGCTAAACTAATTTTAAAAAAATGGTTGTTCAAAAGTTATCATTACATATGACAAAAATGTGAACTATATATTAAGTGTTGAATCCTGTATGTGCTTGTGCTGCACGTGTAACTTTTGGTGCTGTATCTTCTCTATTTGTAGGTGAGTCGCATGAACTTTCTGGATGACTGTATTGCAGCGGAATTGGCACATTCATGTTTGTTGCCGCATGGAGAAAGAAACAAAGACAGACCAGTGAGCAAATGCTTCTGGTACATTCATAGAAGCATTTCTTCTAGAAGACGTTTTATGGAAATGGTAGACAGGGATGCAGCAAATATATAGGTTTATATTATTATATTTCAATCAAGATGGATTTAACGAGCTTTTCCCTGCTTCCAAAAGCACTTTTTATTTACATGTACTTTAATGGCCAGTATAAGGATCTGGCTGTTTTAATTTGACATATTTTTGTTAGTTTTTACATAGCTTATTTGTTTGTTTGAATTTGAAGTTTACGAAGGACATCTATGAAATCTATATCACTGGCTGCACTGAATCCAATCTGCTTGAAGGCAAATGACTATAACTGACTTGACCTTCCCTAGAAACACTATCAGACACTGTATTGCCCAGTATTCGAGGTAATGCAGGCGGACTGCAGAGAACCAACGTTTCCTAGACTAGATGGCAAAGATCAGAAGGCTGGCTTCATTTCACTGTGCACCTTGCCCCATGTTCTTTGCAGGTTTAGCTAAAAGTGGCTGACATGTCCATACTCTTCAATCCTGCTGTGGTGTTGTGGTGGGCACAGCTTGCAAACTGTCTAACATAGTTCTAGCTGCTCACTTTTGCTGTAATCATAGTAATTGACTAATTGCTGCAATATACTCTGAGGCATTTAGTCATAAGCTTTCTTATATTTGCATTTTTATTTATGTTTGATGCTTTTATTCAGTTTGTCTTAATTATTTTCTGCAATGTGTTTGGACTTCCTTACAGTGTTTCTGAAGGAAAAAGGCAATTTTTATATTTATATATTGATCAGAAAGGCTAGTATTATTTTCTGTGTTACTGTTTTGTTTCATTATAAAAGGTGGTTTGGCATTTTTGCATGTGATGCCTGTTTCTTAGGTTGTAGTGAGGGAAGTGTTTTGTGACCGGAGCCACCTGTCCAGCAAGTGAGTGTATAATAGTTTTATGATCTTGATCTCTGACTGCACAGTTCACCTTGTATAGGGGTGTCACAGGAAAACATCACGCCATGATAAAACCAAAAAAATTATTTCATACATTTATAGATCTCCTGCAATAGTCTGCCCTCTGATATTTATTTGTCCAATCCTCCAGCATGTAGAGTAATAAATCCATAGTGTTATCTGGAGCAAGTTAGGATATGAGGCGCGCATACAGATTCCCTCTTATTGGAGGAAATTCTTTTGGCTACACTCCTCTTTTGTTGCCTAATGTTTTTATTATTAGCGGCAGTTCACACTGTGAAGTACTTTCTAGGATGGATAAGCGGATTGCAGAGAGTTTGTTTCCTTCCCATATCTAGTTTGGGGGGATTTTAAACTTGTATAGATTTATTTTTAAATATTTGCCACTTACCTTTTTTATTTTATTTGACATGATCTCTCCAAAAACATAACCTATGCAAGAAATTCTTTTACGTACTCATAACACTAACTGAGCACTGTGTGTACTGCGGCAACTGCACGTTTTGCATTCTTAACACTAATTTTACATTTGAACACTATTTTTGGATTCCTATGGTAGGCATATAGAGGTCGCATCAGTGATGTCTTGCTCTTTGGCCAGCTGTAGGACATATGTGGTTACATTGTTAACCTCCTGTGATGGCACTATGTGATAATTCATGGATCTCTCCCCAAGTTAGCAATGGGAAGATTGTACATTGTTGGAGCCTCTTAATGAACATTTGATTAAAAATAGTGATTATGCTGGCCATTATTGATAACCTGCTTTAAAAACATGTAGCCCTTATCTCTTGGGAATGACCTCTCTAAAGGGACATGATGGGACATACATAACAAATGAAGAGCTCTAGGTTGCATACAGTCTGTTTATTTTCAGTAGGGAAGTAGCAGTGACTGCAATGATGATTTACTGTAGTGTTAAAGGAACATTTTTCTTTGACAATAAGAATTGAAAACGATTTGTGAAACAATCGTCATTACACTAACTGTAGTTCAAAGCTGCTTTGAATAATGCATGACAGTTATCAAAGTACGAATCTCTTCAAAAGAGAAAAGTAATTAAAACAAGCACAACTCCAGATGGAATGGAGTCCTGACTATATTTTGCTTCTTTGATCGATATTTTACATTGTTTGCACATATTGTATCTTTGAAGTCCATTTTGGAATACCTGTGCCTTTTTAAACTGCCTGCAGGACCCCTTGTTATATTTTCTAGGAGCCCGGCTAAAGGTAATAAGAATCTAAACCATATAGGATTTTACGTCTTTTCAACTGTAATATCATAACTTGTGCATGTAATACATTTTTTCATAATGCATATTTTCTGTGTGTGTAGTATCTGGAGAGTAGGAGGTAGGTACAACCTGATATTTGAATATTATTCATTTAATTTCGATAGGTGCATCAACTGCTAGATGCTTAGTTTTATTCTCCTACAACCAGAATGTCGATCAAATTTTAATTTTCAAATAGCTCCATCTTGTAAATACTTTATATTTTTTTTGTTAGTGTGGCATTACTGCAAGATGAGAGGGAGAGGTGAGCTGGTAGGGGATGAGAGTGGAATGGGTTCTGGAGAGAGACAGCAGACTGGGTGGGAAACAGAAAAGGTGGTGGTGGGAAGAGACAGAAGTGGTTAGTGGGAGGTTGTTGAAAGACAAGAGGGTGAGTGAGGGGTTGTACTGAGAGACAAGAGGGTGAGGGCAGGGAAGAGGAGGTTGTAGTAAGAGAGAAGAGGGTGAATGGGGGTTGCGCCAAGAGTGAGAAAAATGGTGAGTGCTTGGTTGTGGAGAGGACGGTGGACGAGTGCTTGGTTGTGGAGAGGGCGGAGGACGAGTGCTTGGTTGTGGAGAGGGCGGAGGACGAGTGCTTGGTTGTGGAGAGGGCAGAGGACGAGTGCTTGGTTGTGGAGAGGGCGGAGGACGAGTGCTTGGTTGCGGAGAAAGAAAAAGGAGAGTGCTTGGTTGTGGGGAGAGAGCTGAGTGGGAGGGAGGATGAAACCCAATACTAACACCTTAGTTAGGGAGTGGTTGTGGTGGTGGAAGAGAGGAGAGAGAGACAATTTAATTGCTAAAGACTAACTGTACCAATTTGTTGACTGACTGAATAGATAGTTTTTAGCAATCCGCTTTATTAGCTTTTATACCATAGCCATTGCATACACCATAGTGCAGATATTGGCTATTATTTTGACCAAATGTATGTTAGATGTATTGCATAACATTCTGAAGTATAAACTTGTTATATGATAAATGAAGAGTTTGGTTTTAGCATAAGAGCATACATGCACTAGGCCCAACCTTCCACTAACTTTTCCTTCTTTCCCCATATATGTGTTATCATTTTTATTCTATATGTGTGTTGGGGACGGTCTGTTGTTATGAACACACTTACATAAACAATTATTATTTTCCACTTCTTTTTGATGGGGTGCTCACTATACGGTTATTGGGCCAATAATTACATAGTGCGTATGAAGGACTGATCATATAAAGGCGACACAGTGGGGTTAGAAGATCTGCCCCAAGACTGAGCAATGTGTACAAGATATTTTTCGGGAGCCAGTGAGTGTGCCCAGCATATTAGTGTGTCAGCAAATTTGACAGGTTTTTGTTTCTGATCTGTCAGTAAACTGCTAAATATGATTAATGTTCTAGATTATCATAACTTTCACCTGTATTTTGTGTGGATTCCTTACTCGTGGTTCTTAATTTAGGAACATTTTGTCCATTTCATTGCGTTCTATTGTCGGGTGAATTGGCCCTTCTTTTTAGAGCTGGTTTTGTTGAGTCGTTGATTACTCTGCGTCAGTGAGAACAGCTAGGTCAAGTCTGTGTTTGGGGAATAAATAATTGGATCAGAAGAGACGCACATCTTTTGATGGTGTAGATCTGTTCTTTAATTCATGTCCTAAAGTGATTGCATTCACTTGAAAATAAAGGTGATTAACTTGTCACCCAGTTTTTTAGCCTTACATTAAAGAGTTTACTTTCCTGCTCACTTAACTGTGAACACAGATTGTGTTGCAATGAGCTAAACATTTCTGGTAAATATATCCCCCCAAAAAATGCTTGTTTTTTTTTATACCTGGAAATTTAGAAACCCAAACAATACTTTGCCTTGTTGTCATATGTATATTTTACAAACTGTGCAATTCTGCTACTATCTAATATTTAAATTAAAAGTGGTATGTTTTATGAAGCTTCTAAAGTGGAAAACTGGAGATGTTGCCAATAGAAACCAATCAGTGTTAAGATATGATATAATCTTTTTAATGCACTAAAGCAATGGTGGACAGCAAGCATATCATTGGCTACTCTTCTGTAGCCCCCAAGTTTTATTATTCTTAATTGAATGATGATGAATGTTGGCGTTGCACCACCACTGCACAAGAAGACTATGGGGCTGATTCAGAGATGCACTTACACCTTTTTTTAGGTGCAAGTGTACAGCTCGGCTAAACCATTTTTCAAAGTAAGGGGTGTTAATTTAAAAAAATATGCATGCAGGGAAAATACATGACTTTTAGACATAGAACTAAACTGCTGCATAGCTTTATGTTTATTCTATAAAATAGTTGAGATAAGAAACTTCAGCTCCTAATTTTAATTCTGGTTTTACAATTTAAAGCTGCCTCCCCTTGCAATTCAACATGGTGTTGCTCAGGTCTACACTTGCACCTAAAAAAAAAAGGTGGAAGTGCAACTCTGAATCAGCCCCTATAACTAGAATCTGGTTGCTATTGATAGTCTCCATGTTTCTTTTTTAGAAGCACCCTTGAATATATCTTAGCGTATACGATGAAATTGTGAAAGCCTTACTAACCTGTTGGTTTAAATTTCTTTAACAAAATGACAGAGTAACTATTATTATGGGATTACCTGTGCTGATGCACAAACAGGACAATCAGACAGAATATACATTTTTTTTGTCAGCCACATTGTGATAAGGTGAAAGCACTTTTATGTAGTAGTATTCTTGACATTTTGTTTAATACTTTTAAATGATTTTGTGATATGCTGAAAAAAACCTAATTCTTTTATAGATGAAATATTACTTGTGGAAAGTGGCCTTTCCTGATAATGTCACATTTCTAGTTGCATAATTAGTGTTTGCTATTAATGTATGTGTAGATTCAGCCTTTGTCCTGTGGAGACCATTAAACTCTGTTATGACAGTTGTGCATCATACCTTTACCCCTTATCATGTAAAACGTAACCCTGTACCACTTACCTGTTTACGTTGTCCCCAACTTACATAAATGCTTTGACAGATTACTCTTAAAGACTTTTAATATGTAAAATATGTAATCAGTTTGTGGGGTTTTTTTTTATCATGTTTTGATCATTATTTATATGGGTTTTTTACATTTAATGAAATTGGTGGCAATGAACCTTGACTCTCTGATCTTCCCACAGCACAGGGTGAGAGACTTTTCTGCATGCGTTTACCTGCTTTTCCCAAGCGCAATCCAAGACTGTCCTGCTCTAACCCCAGTATATCTATAAGATGGATGTTAAACACAGCGGCCTCACTAATGCAAAATAATTCAGTGATTGCTGACATTAACTGCTTACACGTTTGCTAGACCTTAAACAACAGCCATAATTTATTTATGTTGCCCAGGTTGCCAAGTCTTTCCACATGTCCATTAAATTTGCTGTTGATGCAGTGAAAGTTATATTTATATATAAAAAAAAATATAAAAATAAAATTGATATATTAATAAAACAATTTTCACTTAGCTGCATGAACCAAAGCCTGCTTGGCAGTCTACTGTACTGCCCTCTCTATTGTCAGTAAAATTCACTCATCACTATCGTTCATTTCCATTAGTCTGTTAATATGTTGTGTGACTTCTTTGTACGAGTGAGGTAAGAAAGGGATTTAATGATTGGTCTGCATGCAGCCTGTGCCTCCAGTGCCCTCCAATTAGGTGTACATTATCTCTTCTCAACAGCTTAACAATGCAACTTTTCACATCAGCGTATTGTATAAGTGCTGCGCTGGCACAAAACGTAGCACTGTCTCCAATGGCCATGTTTATTTCTAATAATACTTGGGTTTTTTTATTCAGTGAGTTGTCTTGCACCGTCATGAGCCAATCTGACCTCTCAGTATGTTTGGGAAATAGTCATAGGATATGGTAAACTGCTGTTGCAGTAAATAGCTTTGGGCAAAATCCTGGAAGCAAGGTAAATGCTATCACACGGCTCTTTCCACAAGAAGAATGCACATTGTATTATACTTAAAAGGTGATGCAGAGAATTACAATACCATCAATAATTAATCAAAAGTATTTATTATGCGACAAAAGTATACTTTTTTTGTTTTAAACAAATGTTTCTATATATATATAGCAATACTATGAAATAAAAATATATGATTTGCGGTTCTGCCTCATTTACTTTCTTAATTCATTGTACCTCTAATTATTCTATTGCATCGTGGCACCTTCCTCTTTTATGGTGTGTTGAGGTTTTTTTTTACATCACTTTTTTGCATATTAATTGTAACTGCATACTCACAGTTTTGGTGCTTACATCTATTACTTTGTTTTATTGAATAAAGGTTATTTATTTCAACAAAATGTTTTCTGATTTATTTTCTACAGTTGACTGCGCTGCCACAGTCTGCCATATGACCTTATAGAATCAGGTATTGCCCTTATTACTCATGAGATGCATTAATGTCGAAGTCTTCGGCTTTCCAGTTGTCAATCTAAATCCGTGAACGCTACAGGTAGCCCTTGGGGTTTGTTTCCGGAATCCCTCAGTGCCTTTCTGTTTATGATATTGGATGTATAGATTTGTGCCTACCCATCTGGTGCTACAGGTGATTATAGGAGGCGTTCTTCGATTTAAATGTATTCTTTGCACTGATTACCAAAAGTAAATGTAAAATGGACCCGTTTGGATGGTGGAATTATGTTGCTAAGCACCTTCCCCTTTTACCATGTTTTACTTGATCCATTAGATTAAATCAGTTTCTACAAGGGGATTTGAGCATGGAACACTTTAAAAAAAATTCCATTGCACTGCTAAAGAAAAACTAACTTTTATATTGCCCTACTCTATGCTATTATATGACTGCTGTTTATTCAAATAAATCCAGTTTGAAAATGAGACAAGTAGTTAAATTTCAGGGGAAATCATGTTCATTTTTTTCTTTGCATGGAGCGTTGTGTATCTTGGTGCAAATATGTGAAAACCCAACTGCTGCTTTTAAATAATTTTCTGCTATTTGTGGTCCAACCTCTAAACGAGGAGTCTCAGTACTGAGCCATTTATTTATATATCTTTTTCAGTTTGAGAGACACCCCTTAAACTCTGCTACAGACAAACACTCCCTGATATCGGCTGGTCTCATAAAAATATTGGTTGGTCAAATTCATTCAAAGATTAAACCATCATGTGCCGCAAGGCAGGTGTAATCTACATAATCGCTATGTAACAAGTAATTTATTTTATGCGTTTCTCACAGTTGATGCTCTTACACTGCATAAAGCCCCGATATGCGTATCAGAACATCATTGCTCCCCTGTCTGCCAGAATGGATGGCATAATATAAAATTACATTTCCTCCTCATTGATGGCAGCATAGTGCCCTGGGTATTCTCCACGGGGCGGGAACCAATCCAGGAAAAGACACCCCTGACACATAAATAGACTCCACCATCCCAGGTAGGTCCTGAGGCGGTTTCCCGGTCCACAGCACGGCAGTGGCGTGACCAGTCCCTGTGTGTTTCCAAAGCACTGCTCTCCATAGAGGCCGTCGCGATGGTTTACGCTATTATGCAGTCGCACCCGCTATTTTCAATGGAGGGGAATTCCGGATTATCTCGCACCGTTTTTACCGCTGTGGGCAGTACTTAAGGAGATCAGCTGTGTGCCTCAGTGTGTATTCGGTACACTAGGCTGTGGATTCTGCTTGCTGGTGTCTCTCCCTGAGCTAGCATGGAAGATAATCGGTCACAGACCAGGAGGTCTGGTTGAGTTTTTGGTATAGCAGGTAGTTAGTGTTATTAGTACTTCTGCTTTTTGTTTTTTATTTTGGATGGTATTTTCATGTTATATCCCAGATCTGAAACCAGCAAGGCAAAGCAAACTTCAGCCCCACTTGAAAAACATAAAAAGATGAAAAGTGGACACTGCACTCTGTGCAACACCTCACTACCATAAGGAAATACCGTTACTACATGTACGGACTGTATGGCCTCACAAATTCAACAACCTTCATCCCAGGTGCTGGACTTTATTAATCTGCTCAAGAACACTTTGACAGAGACCTTCACTTAAAAGGCCCAGGACATCCGTGTTAGAAGCATCTCACCAGTTGGAACCAGAAGGGGCCTATCTTCCATGGGAGGAGCCCCCTTCGGATGCACAGTCATCAGCGTCAAAGGAAGAGGACTCTATAAATCCTGTCCTGGTGGATAACTTATTAAAGCTTATTGACAAGACTCTCAATATACAAGAGACCAAAGAGGATGTTCTGCTTCATGAACTCATCTTCAAGGAACACAAGAAAAAGGCAAGGAAATTCCTGGTGTCTCAGGTCGTTAAGGACTTCATCGCAAGTGAATGGAAGTTCCCAGACAAGAAGGTAATTTCCCTGAATAAATGTACAAAAATGTTCCCGTTTGCATCAGAAGATTCCAAGTGGTGGGAGGATTCCCCCAAAATCGACACAGCCATCTCATGGATCTCCAGAAGGACGACCCTACCAATGGAGGACGCGAACGCCTTCAAGGACCCGATGGAAGGAAAGATGGAGGTATATCTCAAAAAATAGCACGTCATCCAAGGCGCAACTTTGAGAGATTGCCACGGCAGTAATTTCCTGGGTGTGTGGCGTAATGAACTAGAAAAAGGTATTACGGATGGAATCAAGCGTAGCTAACTGGTAAAAATTGTACAAGATATGCAGCTGGGAATTTAATTTATCTGTGCAGCTTCAATGGATACGGTCAAACTTAAAGCCCGGTCTATGGCAGCCACCAGGAGAGGAGATGCCCAATCCAAGGCTAGACTTGTGACGTTACCTTTTGCCGCTAATTACCTCTTCGGTCCCAACCTGGATGAAAGTATTTTCAAGATCTCCGGGGGGTAAATCGCCCTGGTTGCCGCAGGAAACTGTATAATTCCAGAAGCATCAGACCATCGCAAGCGGAGGCCGTAGATGTGCGGCTTTACAGACCAGGCAGATCATACCTCTGAAGATGTCAACAGGGAGCCACCAGACAAAACTTTCACTTCAACAAGGGACAGGAGAACAGGTTTTTTTTCTCCCCCCACCCAATGACGTCATACCTTCAAGCTCCTCTCCACTTCTGGCGGTGGGAGGGAGACTAAAGAACTTTAAAAGCCAGTGGTCCCTATCAACTACAGATCTCTGGGTCTGGGACCAGAGGATACACCCAGGAATTCAGAACAGGCCCCCCCCGAAGGAGGCATTCAGAAAATCACGAATACCAAAGGATCCAGAAGAAGCCCAAGCCCTCAAGGAGGATCTTCATAGCCGCCTTCAACAAAAGGTAATTACCAAGGTTTCCTTAAGTCAAAAAGGGAGAGGGTGCTACTCCAGAATCTTCATTGTAAGGAAGCAGTCCGGGGGATTCAGGGCAATTCTGGACCTCAGAAGTAAATCGAGCAATTTGGGCAAGACATTTCAAGATGGAATCCATCAGGACGATTCTTCCGGGTCTATACATAAATATGTATCTAACCTCAATAGACCTCAGAGACGCCTACTTGCACATCCTCATCCTTCCCTTACACCAGAAGTATCTAAAGTTTCATATATTCAACCAACGCTTTCAGTACACAGCTCTCCCATCGGGCTTTGGACTTCTCCAAGGACCTTTACGAAAGTTCTTATACCGTTAATAGCGAACCTCAGAGCCGAGGGGATTATGGTCTGGGCCTACCTAGACAACCTTCTGGTGGCAACAAGTGCTCTCAGCCAGTCTCGAGCACATACGGACAAGGTGATACAGACACTCCAGAAGCATGGTTGGCTTGTGAACTGGGAAAAATCTCATCTGCAACCATCCCAAAGACTAAAATATCTAGGTGTCCTACTGGATACAGCCCTAGAAAAAACCTTTCTTCCTTCAGAAAGAATCCTCACCCTTTTAGAGAAAGTTCTTCAGCTGAGAAGTCAACCCTCAGTATCAGTGGAGGACTGCATGCAGCTATTAGGACACAGGTCGGCCTCCATGCAGGCGGTCCCGTGGGCAAAACTTTGCACGCCTGCTTTTTGCGTCAATGAGACAAGGATCCGGCCAACAGACTTCAGTTAATCTCCATTCCGAAATAAGTAAGCAAGGACCCAAAGTGGTGGTCCACAGACAACAATCTGCAGAAGGGACGTCCTTTCAGACCTCAGGATCCCATTTTAGTGACAACAGACGCCAGCGCACTAGGATGGGGAGTAACATGCAGACCTCTTATTGCTCAAGGTAGGTGGAACGCACAACTTGGCAAAGCACATTCCAACGTAAGGGAAATGCGTGCGGTGATAGAAGCCTGCCTTCACTTTCATCAAACACTAAAACATTGCACAGTGGTAATACATTCTAAAACAAGGCAGTAGTCGCATATATAAATCATCAAGGCGGAACAAAAAGTCAAGCATTGATGAACCAAGCAGCTATTCTTCTGACGTGGGCCAATCAGGAATTGACCGACATCTTCGCAATCTATATAGCAGGCAAGATAAATGTAATCACAGATTTTCTCAGCAGAAGAGCAATCCAGCCAGGAGAATGGGAGTTGGATCCGGCCACACTTCAGAAACTAGCAAACAGATGGGGAATGCCGGATATGGACTTGATGGCAACATCCAGGAACAGGAAGGTAACAAGATTTTTTTCCAGGTTTGAGACCAAAAGGCATGCGGAGTGGACTCTCTGTCCCAGACATGGGACTGCCGGCTTGGCTACATATTTCCACCGATCCCTCTCATACAGAAGGTAATAAACAAGATTATGACTTCATGTACAGATTTCCTAGTGATCCAGCCTTACTGGCCCAGGAGGCCTTGGTTTCCAAAGGACATCAATCTAGCAGTGGACAGGCCCTGGATTCTCCTGACGTTCCTGGGACTTCTCAAGATGGGAGAGGTACAATCCGCAAGCCTTAAAGTTGACGGCCTGGAGGCTGAGATAGCCTATTTTGCCACACAAGGATTTTCATCAAAGGTAATTCACACTTTGGTCAAAGCTAGAAAGCCAGTCACACCCAAGGTATACCATAGAGTGTGGGGAATGGTGTGATGTTACCTCATATTCCATTGATCCTCTACAGATAGGCACTATCTTAGAATTTCTGCAGTCTGGGTTAGATAAGGGCCTAGCCCTTAGTACCCTCAAGGTGCATGTATCTGCCCTTAGCGCTATCATGGACAACAATCTAGCGGACAACAAATATATTTGCCAGTTTATGCAGACCACCTCTCGTATTAAACCAGCACTGAAGCGGCCATTACCCACTTGAGACTTAAACCTCGTGCTAGAGTCCCTTTCAGCTTGCATGTTTGAACTCTTGCATGAAGTACAACTGAAATTTCACTCTTGGAAGATGGTCTTTCTGGTGGCTATATCTTCTGCTAGAAGAGTGTCAGAAATTCAAGTTTTTTGGATAGAAGAGCCATATACTTGCTTTCATCCTGACAAGGTAGTTCTCAGAAAAAATCCTACCTTCTTACCCAAGGTGGTATCAAAGTTTCATCTTAACCAGGAGATTATTTTACCATCCTTCTATCCTCACCCCAAGTCGGAAAGGGAGGAGTCTCTTCATAAATTGGATCTTGTAAGGACACTGAAGATCTATCTCGATCGCACCAGCAAATTGAGAAAGACTAAGCATATGTTTGTTATTCCTGAAGCCAAGAACTAGGGAGGTCCAGCTTCTAAATCCACCATTGCAAGATTGATCAAATCCTGCATCCAGCAGGCATATGTCACTAAGGGACTTGGCATTCCGGTAGGACTCAAGGCCCATTCTAGTAGTAGCGACATCCTGGGCAAGCAGAGTCTGCATCCATCCAAGACCTCTGCAAAGTGGCCACCAAGCAAGTCGTCTTCTTGTACTTTCACTAAAAATTACAAGCTCCATCTTCTAGCATTTAAACTAGATTTGGCAGGAAAGTCCTTAGTGCAGCGCTTTACATTTGTAGTTGGTTATTTACTTATTGATTCTGCACTCTTGTTTGTTTTGTTGGTGTGTCCCCCAGTGTGGTGTAGCTTGGGCATGACCCAGGTAACTATGCTGCCATCAATGAGGAGGAAAAGGTAGAATTATACCTGAGAATTGTTTTTCCTCGAATCTTGATGGCAGCATAGCTAGTTCCCTCTCTTCTATGTTAGATATTGTTTTACTCTTTTCTTATAGCTTTGTGGAGTAAGAAGACACTGGGCACAGGAGGTGGAGTCAATTTATGTGTCGGG